>JAFMTC010000054.1:0-278274 GCA_018845635.1 Nicrophorus orbicollis | reverse complement strand
ACTTTCCGACCGCACCGCTAAGTGTGTGCAAGAGAAAAATTGCCACCGAGCAAGGTGGGTTGTAAAACTGTCAAACGGTGATTGATGGCAAAAAGAAACACCGACCGACCCAATATTCCAACGCGAAATAATTATTCCGAAAACCCTTCTCATGCACACACGCTCTCTCGTCTGCTCTGTATACTTCGTCCAAGGAGAACTCATTTTATTATTTGTTCATTTCAACCTCAGCCTCATCTCTTGAAGAATAATTTGAGTTTCTTGTTTTCTTTCTTTTAATAACGTGCCATATGTCAGCCAAAACAACAGCAGCTAAGCGTTCGGGTCCGAAATGGGGTTTCAGGTAACAAAGGTCCTTCCTATTGATTCGATTTCGTTCCTCCACTCTCTCTCTCCATCTTCGTTTCTTTTCATTCTTTTGCCCGTGTTTGGCACAGGGTGTTCTTTTTCAATCATTATCTCAGTAAATATTAGGCGCAAAATCACTACCTTCGATTTTATCAGCAGCCGACCGTAAATCACTGGCCATTTTATTGACCGTGCGGACTAACGAGTCCTGATTATCAGGTTGCTTTTCACGAGGAAACATCGCATATTTCAACGAATTATTTATCGGTGCTCCTGTCCGTTGTTTTCCTTCTTTTTTTTATTCACTTTCTGCGTATGCGTGTGGGTGTTTCGATGCCTTGTTTTTTTTTCAAAGCCCTTTAAAATCTAATCAAAAAAACGATTTCAAGTGATTTAATGGCTTTTCCCTATCGCCAGTTCATAAATCAACAATTACATTTTAGTAGTGAATATCTAAAAGGAAGATAATTGAAAATGTTTCTTTTTTCAAGAAGTTAAAACGATTTTAATATATTTTTAATGGCTTCTATTAGATTAATGATATATAAAATACTTAAGATTTTAGAAATCTACATTAATACAAACAATAACTATGTTAACAGAACACTTTAAATAATCACCAAGACATATCCTATGAACGAAAGGAGTTGTTAAATTTTAATAAAAATTAAGTTAGGAAGATGTTCATACAATATATTTTTAATAAGTAATGTACATATTTGCATTTAATTTTATTCTTAACAATATAAAAATAATCGATGTATAGCTTTCAAATTGTAATAAGTAAAATTAATAATAGTTAAATAGGACTTTTTATTGAATGGTTGCAAAATTGAAATTGGAGCCATGAATTTAGGTTTCTTTCAGTTGTTTAGAAGGGAAATCCAACAATATTTATTTTCTACATCCAACTGATTTGAAGTTTTATAACTTACTTATTTAGAGTAGATAATTTTACTCTAACTAGACTTTAACGTTTTTAATGTTATTTATAATAGTGCTTCTAAATTCAATAAGTAAATTCCTTTATAATTTGGGGGTGTAAAGTAGCTTGCAGGTTCTTAAAATCAGTTAGTTGATATTTCATTCATTCTTTAATGATACCTAAACTATTTCTCATATTATTACGTTCTATTTCCTAGAAGTAAAGACACTTGTTAGAGATGTGGCACTACGTTCTTCGCCTTTTTGGCAAAAGTTTCCATATCAAAACAATCTTTTGACACCTACATGTTCCTAGCTTTTGTAAATAATCCATCGATCTTTTCTTAGAGGTGTTAAGTTCGTTGAAGACTGAAGATAAACTAGTAGAAACAGCTTTGTCCTATTCCATTATTTGCCTTTCACTTGCTAACTCATATTGGGGTTCAAATCTTCTCTACAGGTTTTTATCTCATCGAAAAGAATGCATTGATGTTAATAACTATTGTTCAGGTATTGGAATGGAACATATGAAAAAAAATAATAATTTAAAAAACTTTAATTTTATTAGTGTAAAGAATATTTAACAATATCTTACATAGTATGGATAATCTGTTCTGAAAAATTTGATATTTGGGAAAAAAGAATATTTTTGTAATTAACAACATTTACTGTGATACAGAGTCATCAGTTATAATTTATTATAAATTAAATTAAAAGTTCTCAAATTTTCGAATATAGTGAATCCAGACTGAACGAAGCCGTATTATGTGAAATATTTCTGCAGAGTTTATCTCCACCTGGAGTCCAGTTTTCAAAATCAGTGTTTTTAATATTACATAGTTTGATCTTGGTTATTGTAAAAGGTAGTCTTTAAAAAAACACTTTGCTGAATTTATTAATTCTTCAAGAGGATATCACAAATAAAAAAAATTATAATAAAACTAAGAATTCAAAATATTTTGCTAGTATATTAACATTTTATGAATACTAACCGACATTTGCATTTCGATAAATATCTAATGAGAGGATTAATATTTTTTTTTTTTGATTACGGTTGAAGTGTTTCGGATTCTTTCCATTCTATTTGTATTCCTTTTGCCACATTGAATTATTAATACGGCTGATGGTGTGTCCATTCATGCTGTATCCACTAATCTGACTAAAAGCTTCTCACTCAAAAACTGACCAGACGGACGTAAATGCCTCGAAGTCGAATACAATGCGAAGGTATAATGGTTTTATTGACTTCGATGAATAGTGCAGGGTTCTTTCCCTTCTTCGTTTTTTTTTGGGTCTGTGTGCTCGCTTTCTAATGCCGAAATGGGATTCAAAAGGAACGAACGTGCATTACGTGGCCTTTCCTTCCGCACATCGCCGAACTTTTCTACAATGCATTAATTTAATACCGTATAAAATTTGTGCATGAAAAGTACGTGCAACATAATGTATAGATGTATCCTTTATTGTAAAGGTTCCAAGAATAATGTACATAGGATTTAGGGGTGGTCTTGGGTTTTATATTATTTCTGTGTTAATTCGACACGTTTTATGGTACTTTGTATAATTGAAAATAAAAAAAACATATATTTCACTATTTTAGACAGAATTTTATAATTATTTTATATTTCAACATAATAAAGATATTAAGTCTGCAATCCAGCATATGTATATTAACATATGCTTAGAAATATATTAATACCGTATTTTCAGAATTATAAGACGCATTTCAGGTATAGAATTTTGATTAAAAAAAATAATATACGTAAAAACCCTAGATCCTATTTTTATGATAAAATACACGTGTAAATATGATATACTATGAAAACATATTGTGAAAAATATATTTGATTAAGGCCAAGTAACAGAACTCAGTAAAAATACGTAAAAATTGTGTAATAATAGATAATCTAATTAAAATTCTATACAAATTCCATTAGTAAAACGTTGAAATCTATTAAGAATACAATTGTAATATTAATTGAATTATTATCCTAATGAAAGAAATTAATAATAGGATCAATATACGCAATATATCAATTAAATATCACAATTCAATTAATTCTCTTAATATTTCATAATTCTATTAATTATACTAATTAATGAATTCATGATAAACAAATATTTATAGCCTGGAAGATCATCTTATAAGTTGTTTTAATAACTGGATATTGAATACCGAACAAACATTTATGTAGGATACGATTAATATAGCGTATACCATGTTGATTATGTTGTGAAGAAGATAAATCATTAGTGTATTATGTTACTGTCTGTCCATTTAATATTGGCAGATTATACCACTTTCGTCGCCAATAATTTGATCGATTAAAGGAGGAGGAAATTATTACATCCGCAATTATTGTGTATGTTTGTTAATTGCATATAGCCTACATTTTAAATTTAATGATTATTGTGGATGTATTTTGGATAAACACGAATAGTTAAAATGCATGTAAATAATATCATGAAAGTTTAGTAAAAATATCGAACTGATCAAAACCGAAAATTATTGGTTTCAAATTAGTATTAGTATTATTATGTTGTATTTAACTACTCTTTATATTCGGGATTTATATTGACATTTTGTTTATTACTATTATTTTGCACTTAACATTTACTATTAAAATCAATAATAATTTAGTTGGAGTATTCTGTTAATAACAGGTTACAGAACAAGTTGAAAAAAAAACAAATGTTTGACAATATGGTGATATACAATATAAAATACTTGAAACCCACAACTAAAACTGAGCACAAATACTTGATGCTAGAAGCCCACGCGTAATCTCTTAAAAAAAAGTAATAATGCTCATTCATAATTCATAAACTGCAAGCATATACGTGGTCATTTCCTGAAGAAATACTAGTTAACAGCTGTAAAAGTTTATTTAAAATTCATATACAATTAGCCTGCAGCTTACACAAATCCCAGCTTTAGTGTAATTAAAGTAACAACTGCAAATTCTTTCCACATTGTTTTAATTTAATAGCTAAAATACATGGAAATATAATTTCTGAAATAATCTTGAATAATATGGAAGTTAAATAGTAATAAATTGTAATATTTATTTGATGATTTTAATATGAAATCTCAGTAACTAAATAAAAATATAAACTATTAATTACATCATATATTATGGTTTAATCAGGTCCCTATATCAAATTCTTTGAATCTCAATAGAATTGGAAATATCAATTTTCATCATTTATATTGTATAAAAACTAAGAATTATCATGGCAAAAAATGAAGATAAAATATTTGGAATATACAATATATAATTGGTTAATGAATTATTGACTGAAGATTAGTAATGTGCACTTAAAGTAATAATTAGTTTGCGATAATCTCAGATTTGCAGTATAATTAATTAGCTTAGTCGTGGATTAAGCGAGAAGCAATAAATACGTGCGGCCCAGTTGCGAAGTTATCTCGTCGTCGTAATGAGATGCTAACTCTTCGATTTGCAGATCAGCTGATTGTGACAGTTTTTGCTTGTCCTTCTTATCTGCAGCAAACGGAGATAAGCGTCTTCGCTACCAGCTATAGTTCGATGCACTCTCGAGTGTGAACTGGATTTAAATAATAATCTCCGCTTGGGATCAGCCCCGCAGATTTATATTCAATAAAATAGCCTTTTTATGCATACAGAAAACTGTTGCTCCTTCAATAATTTACTATTTGTGACACACATAATTTAGTGTTTTCTTCTTATTTTGCATCCAATAATAACATGTTATTTATCAGTGCTACTGAAGCTATCTTAAATGTGTTATACAATAAAGAAAATCCAAACATGATTATATTTATCAGCAGATCTCGTGAATCTATTTTTGTAGTAGCATAATCTTGATTTATAGGTATTCTTCATCAAATTTAATAGGTTTATCAATTGTACCTATTATGTGAATTCTTATTGTTATAAATCGGTTATTCTCCTATAAATAAATTGTCATGTGCAGATACATTTGTTTCCTTAATAATCATTTTTCTATTTTCTAGAATTAAATAATGATAATTGAAATTTTAATATTATTAATGTATTTAAAACTTTATTTTCATATTTTTTTCTCAAAAATGAAGGATTTATTTAAATAAGATTGCTTAACAATTTCAATTTTCATTCGTTATTTGAAAAAATTGTATTATATATAACTATTCGTTCATTTCCATCATAGTTAGAATAACTACTAGATCTGCATATCATGTATATAGTTGGATAGATAATATCAATTTGTTAAAATGTAATTAAATTGACCATTTAAAAAATGATTATTATCGAACTTTTGATATAGTAGCGATTATTTCAAACATCAAATTGTTTTTTAAACGAACCACTATCCAAATGTCTCCAAGAAAAGTCAATCGTTCTGTAAGATGTTCCTTATGTAATCAAATCTTTGTTGACCGAACGTACTGTTCCTTAACCAATCACCCACTGTATTATTTGTTTATATGACTATTACAACAAATGTAAATATAATTTACTGGGAAAATTAGAATTGAACTATAATTTTAATTACAATTTACAAATCTATCTACCATTTGTATTTGAATTTATATTAACTACATCATTAGATAGAAGAAATAAAGAAATATCCCAACATATTTTGTATTTGTTTGTAAATATGTTGTTATAAATACAAAAAGAGCATTCATTCCACATGTGTGGTCCAAGGCTAAGGAGTGACATTATTTTTTACTGTTTAAATGGGTACTATATCATGCATTTCAGTTAATAAATTAAACATTGAGGAGAAGAAATAAAAAAATGTACAAGCATAAAATGTTTTTTTTTTGTCGTTTTGAACCTACTCCACTCGTTCGCCGTGAATGTTTTACTTCTGGTCTTTGTTTAATGTTTATTGTGTGCATATGTACATAAAGAAAACCGTTTTGTTATTGCGCTTTAACTGGTTAAGCTTAATTTAATGGCCGGAATGAAAATTTAACAAGAGACGAAGCGAAAAAAAGAGAAATGAGAAAATAATAAATAAGGAATTTTTCTTCTAACTGGAAACACCTGGTATCAAGTGTGCAGCGTACAGCCAAAAAGTAAAATAAAGATGTGCGGCAGCTTAGAAGAAGAAGCGGCATCGTCGGTAGTAGTTGGACGTAACAGAACGTAGAAAAAAAAGGGAAAGGAAAATAAAGTACAAGGAGTAAACGTTGATAAACGCACGAAGAGTGACACGTTTTAACATATATATGAATACGAGCGTACAAACACAAACAGAGAAACTTTGGGATACGGAGAGTGAGATAAGTTTAGTCGATTGCACATCATATCCCAAGTCTGTAGATTGTCATACAAATGACGCAGATGCTGTCTCCGGTGTTCACTACTATTTCAGGATTTGTAGAATGAACACATGGCGTGCTCGTAACACTGTAAATACAGTTTTCGAAGTACACTATAAATCGCACAGTCCGCAAAGTAATATCTTCGGCATCCGAGTGCAAAGGGACTGCGAACGTCAAACTTACAACTATTTCGGAACCCTTTGTTTCTTAATTATGTTATTACGCGACCCTAATCAAAGTTATTGCCGCGAGAATGGCAGATTATATTCCAAATAATATAAAGCCCCGTCCATAAATTTCCAACATTTCGAAGTCGGATCTATGAGCCTTCGCTATTCCCGAATGCAACACAAATTACATTCAATAGAACCGGGAGATTTAGATTTTATACGCCGAACACAATTTCAATTTGGGGAATTCCTCCTTAGCATACTGCCACAACACAAAGCTTAATCAATACAATGCAATACGGTCCCATTGTTGTGTAACACAAATATTGTATTCGGCAATCAATAGTTATGTTCAAACAAACAGTTGTTAAATTAACTATTAATGTATGCTCCCATTTAGCTACTGACTATTATTTTTGCTTATTAAAGAAAGAAGAACTAGCAAATATTATCTTAACATACTTAATGTGACTACTAATTCTTAGATTTGAAAATAATATAGTACATTGTCTAAAAAAAATAAAAATAATTAATTTCCAGGGCAAATCTTGGCCGTGTCCTGGTTAAGAGTCCTGCAACATATAAATCCAGTGTGAAATGGTGCTAGATCGAATCCCACCGATTTTTCCAGCATTTGCCGGTCAGCAAAATAATGCAGTGAAGCCTGATAAGTACTCAAGTTCAGAAATAGGGTTGTACCATTAAAAAAATGTATAAAGGACTTATTACTTATATTATTAGTTAAATTATTTTTGTCCTATATTATATACTCTTATATTAATTAAGATAACCCTATTTACATATTATTAGAAATAGGTCTCCTGTTAGAATTAGAATGACAGGGTATGACTCTTATCATTAAACTATAAGGTCTCATTATTTTATCTTGATTCATTCATCTTCTGTTAGATTTCTTTCAACAGATCACAAACTTGAGATTAAAATTGTTAACAGACACCGAATCCATGTGGGGTTTCCAAAATTAGTATTAACGAATATTTTTGAATATTCTCATCCATTGGACACAGTACCGACTTCTGTAATTCTTATTATGTAATGTTTTTGAATGCCCATTACATCGACTCCTATTGTTTTCGTTGAACTAATTATTTGTACTGAAATTTCTTCAAAGTTTGAAAACTAATTTAGATATTTTATAATTATTAAAAAAACAATCTTTCAATATTCCATATTCCATATTCAATAAACCCAAAATGTGTTGTGAAGAAATACTACAAAAATGATCCTAGGAATTATGAACAAATTAAAAATAGTACCACGATTTGCAAACATTTTATATCTTCAAAACGTATACAAAAATGGTGCTTTTATTGATACACAGTTCAATTTATTTAAACAAATTTATTAACCAGGTTGCGCCAAATAGGCTATAGACATGCATAAGACAATTCTATTAAATAACATTTATGAAACATAAAATTTGATATTTATAATAACAAATGTACATTCTACAAAATGCATTTCATTACATTTTCATTAATTTGTTTACTATAATAAAAAAAATCTTATATTATACGAGACTATACTTACTTAAACAAATTACTTTATTATAAGTAAAAAATACATATGTTTCTGTGTTAACAAATCAGCAAATAATTATTATTTTCAGTTTCTGAATTTTTCAAAGTTCATTACGAATCTAAAACAGGCAGCAAAAGGATAGTATATATTGTTATTTTTTTATATTGAAATTTTATCATTAAAACTATGAAAATATCAATTAAAAAACCATCACAATTAATCACACATGTTTAACATCCTTATAATTTTTGTATCTCTATTAATACTGTATTATATATGATATACAATTTCGGTCGATGGGGCTTTGATCTTTATTTAGTTTAATAACGTTATTTAATAATGTTTTTATACATGTAAATGAATTTATTCTCAACATTTCTCTACCATTTTTTAATCTGATGAAATACAAAAAGATATAAATTACATTTGTATTTTTGAATTTATATTTATAGCTTTAGAAAATCATTTCATCAAACAATATTTTGATAATATATTTGGTATCTGTATACATTGAATTATAATGAGAACTAAATATTAACAACGACAAAAAGCAATAACAATAAAACATACCTATCGATATAAACTACAATTGTTGTAATTAGTGATTGCAGAAAATATGTAAATAATTATTAATTATGTTTGGACAAATTATTATAATAATTTGATTTTCTTTCATGCAATATATAATTTGCTAATGGAATTTGCTATATGAATTCGTTTAATTAAAGCCGATTTTATTATAATCGAAATGTACTCAATCCTATATAAATTATGCATACACACCGAACCAATGAAATTTATTATTAAAATGTGCAATTCGATATATTGCCGTTCGCATTTGTAAATTATTAAAATAGTTTACACTGTACATTTATTATCATATTTCCAATATTTGCTTTGCACAGTTCGAAGCTATAAAAAATAAAATCACATTTAATGGAAACCAATGTACAATAATATTAACTTTACTACTGCTAATTAAAATTCATATTTATTTACAAAATATACATCAAATGGTGGAAAAACCTATGGCCTTTCGTTACAGTTGATTTTCATTTATATCTTCATTAATATTATTATATGGACATCTTTTATTTATTTATCTGATTATGACTATTACAATAAATATAATAATTATCATTATATAAAAAAATAATGGAAATTAGAAGAGAAATCCAAATTTTTTTAAGTATAAATATTCATTAAAAATTAATGATAATTTGGTACATTTGGCAGAATTAATACATTTAAATCGAATCTATTCGTAATATAATCCTTTTACAATTTAGTTCACACAGTACGGCTTCGATTAGTCCGAATTAATATCTGTTGAAAAAGTTCATACGAATGACCGATGTTTATATGAACGAAGAGACATATACATATCAAAAGATCATTAGTTCGTGCATTTATGTAGGAATTCATTCTGGATTACGTTTTACGTCTGCAAACCGAGTCCTGACTGTAAATGCAGTTTTACTTTTCATATTGTTAAAATGTATGCAATTAATTGAAGTGATTGCGTAAGTGATTTTATGAGAGCACGCGAAGTTCGGGCTTCAAAACGCGAATCTGACATTAAATTTAATCGAAATCGAGCTTGGCACCTTCTTCGATTCTAGCCTTTGCCAGCCGTCTCTCATTATAAGTAGACTGCATTCCATCGGCGTCTCGTTCCTGTTGACCAAAATAACAATCATTATTAGGTCCCTTCATTATTGCCAACCCAGTAATGATTGTCATTTGTACTCCTAATTGTTAGTAGAAACCTTTGTTGGACGGCACCTGCTAGTAATTGCGATGACATTTTCAACGAACTAAAACAAAAAAAAATATTTATAAACCATACCTGGAATGGTACTGCTTTACCTGACAAGTTAATAATACGGCGCCAACAGCGGCTGTCCTCACATCAAAGTTGGACGTTTTCAGCACACTGTTTTTTATATATAGGCAAAAAGCTTGATTTATCTGGAATTTATAAATTTCAAATTATGCATAGTTTAATGATAATGTTAAATATTTGCAAATCATTTCATAAACTGTTATCATTTCAAAATTATTTAGGTAAGTGAGGTAATTTATCACCGGAAACAATTTCAGTCCAAAATACAAATAACAGTGATTGTTCTCTCATTAAATAATTATTTTGACATTTTGAAAGAAAAATACCACGCTTCAGACAATAAATAACTCAAATCGGATAATTATATGGAAACAAATGACACTCTAATAATAGATAATATGAATTGAAAATGCAACCAACACAATAAATAGGTAGAAAAGGCAAAATATTGACATACGTCCATGTGTAATAAAATATATCCAAGTGCAATAATGCCTCACATAGTGCTGTTACTGAAATTACTCAGCCTGACTGAAACCAATATATTTAAATACAAAAATTTAAAAAAAGAAACTTGACTTTATGAACAACAATGTCAATTAAAATACAGTTTGATATGAAGTTATGAACGTAAGTTTATTAAATCCGGATTGATCGAAGTTGCATTATAAATACTATTATATTTATTGTTTTTTTAAATTATTTAGCTAAATAGATTACTCATAGCCTTTCTTAAAGGAATTAGGTTCGAGTTCCAGATACAACACAGGCTTTTGTGGTTTCTTTCAGGATATTTTTCAGTGCTTCTGGACTAGGGCCATTGATTCCTAATAACAATCATTAAAGGGATTAGTTGTCAATGGGCAACGGACCCAAACAAGTATCTGCAATGACGTTGTGATATACTGAATATCCGAATGTATGGATTGAAAAAAGGCACACCAAAAATAGCTAATTAAGTATATTACTTTGAAATACATTTAATTATATTTTCAATTCTATTCTTGTATAAAAAATGGAAGTAAGAATTAAATTTATATTATAAAATATTGTAATGATTGTAATATGTATGATAAATGATTTATTTATAACTATCGACAACGACAAATCTTGATGGTAATGTATATATGACGTATATTTTTCTTCTCAATATTATTATAAGAGTTACGTTGCCACATCACTAATCACTTTCAACGCGGCATTCATTCTGTAAGGAGCACATTTTATTAATGAATCATCACTTAATTTGCATGGTAAACAAAAATCTTCTTCGGTCACCATATCAAGCTTCAAAGCGATTACTTAAAGTACTCTTGAATAAAACAGCTAATCATTTTCAAATAAAGAGCTATGTTATCATTGCTCGATTCATTATATTAATGTGTATAAATAATTTGGTTGACGATATAATCATTACATTTACGACATTCATTAATTATCAAAAAACAAACACAGCATTAAATAATTTCATAAACAAAATTCAAATTGATACTTTTATTAGTTGAGATCATTTGTGATTGATTATTACAATTTGAAAGACAATTCTTATTTATTAATAGAATTAACAAAATTATATAATAATATTTTGAGAGGGCGGAAGGACTGTGATGAATAACACTAATATTTTTTGTTGGTATTTATTGTAATTATATAATTCATTTTATAAATATGGTTATATTCATATCTTTACAGGCGACCCATAGCCGAATGGCTTGAGTCGTCTGCAAAATTTGGAGTCCCTGGTTCAAACCGTGGTACTTTCATATATTTGCAGCCATCAAAATGAATTAGTTGTCAATGGGCAATGGTTCCGAACAAGTGTCTGCAACGACGTAGTGATTTGCTGAATGTCCGATTGCATAGATTGCAAATATCGTTGCAAAAAAGAAAAAAAAATATCTTAACATCAACATATAACATGAAGTAGTTGAATTGTTAACATTGGTTATCGATTGAAAATCCTCAAGATTGTTGAAATATTATAATTAAGATCCTTTAATTTTAGAAATGACAATGAAACGATTCATTACAGAAACTTCTTGAGCAATTTATGTAACTTTTGTCCAACTTTTGTTGCATTTCTATTTATTTAATTAAAATAATGCAGTCAAATGAAATCCGCACTATTATTTAATCATCTTAAACAGTCCAGAAAAAACTAAATTATAATTGACCTAAAGAGAAAATAATGTTTAGTTTCTCGATTTTAAACAGTTCCAATATTGACGACTGATCCACAATGTATGTTTTCCCTTATTTATAAGTATTTTATGATGATAACAGATTAAAAATTGTATAATTGCATTATTTCCAACTTACTTCAAATGTATTTGTAATGAATTAAATACATTCTTGATTTTGTCTTAATCTTAAATTATTTAATATAAATGTAAAATTGTTGTATACAGGGGAATTAGAATACAATAATATTTCAAATTGTCCGGCTTCGGTCGATTCGTATTTACTAAAATCTGGTTCAAAAATTTCAAAACAAATTTAAATTGAATAATATAGATATAAATTCTTATAAAATAATATATTCTTTATATGTGTGTTTTTTTGTCTTTATTTAGTTCATCAATTATTCCAGTTTCAAACAATTCTATTGTCTTTAAAATGGTATTAAAACAGCGATGAACCTATTTAAATATTTGATAAAACGTCCTTTTAATTAAATAAAATTTGAATTAGATGTTACAAAAGACATGAACAAACAATTTTGTGACAATTACATTTACCTCCTAACTTTTATTTGTTTCTCGGGAAATAAACTATGTTAGTTAAAGTTCCTGCTTCCTTGCAATTGTTTTCGGTATTTGAACTATTTAATATGTAACAAAATATCTAGAGTCTTTGTGGTCCCAAGTTTGTGCAATATAAAATTTCTTGTTGTCTAAAGAGAATAATTCAGTTTTCCAAGTTTCACGTTTCATGTGTATATTCGTATACATACACAAAGCCACGAATGCATAAATATACGGGGTATATGCAATACCCAGTTTATTTACGAAGTTTAGTTACGAGGTAGTGTAAAAGTTTTCCCCGACACACTCACAAAAGGATACATGACGCGAATGTCAATTTTAAAACCGGATATTGGGAATATCAATGCCATGTCTCTATTTCCATAACAATGGTACAATCAGCACGTATCAGACAGAGAGTATTTCAGATGCAGCAGTATGTTTTACTTTTGTTTTCGTTGTTTTGCTTTCTGTTTTCCTCTTTTTTTATTTCGTTTTCGTGTCTCCTCCGACTTCTCTCTGTTTTATTTTGTGTGTTATTCGCGCATCTTCCTTTTTTGCTTGTATGCATTGTGTATGGGGCGAAATTGAAATGTGGGTTAGCATTACCGAGAAATTGTGTGTGCCGTGGAATTTCTGTACATCCTCAACGATCATTTCCACGCCGACGATCGTCACATTGTCTGCGGATGCGAATAAATTATTTATTATAACACATAGTAAAATGGCCATAAAGATGCAGCTAAGGTGGTCAGGGCTTTTAATAGTCGAAGGTTAACACTTTGGACGTGTTAAAAATATTTAGGGGTTATAAATCCTAGCTCTACGCATATTTTATATAAATTTATAAGCGTTAAGGAGGGAGCAATGCAAGAGAAAATAAAGTAAAAAAGAAGTTAGGATGAGAGCGTTTTGATAAATACGGCAACTCGGGTCCTATTTTATCCAAACCAGTATATATTTCCCGTATAGACAAAGTTTGGCTTTCACGGGAGAAGAACGAACATGTTGCTGGCTTGGTCCGCGGGGAGCCAGGTTTACTAACAAATTGGAAAATATGTCCCTACTTGGAACCGGTATATCCCTTTATAGCTTCCTTCGTCACATAAATCAACTTATAAATAACATTTATATTATATATACAGTCTGACGATTATACACTCGTAAAATGAATATTAAAGTCACGCTAGTGCTAAAACTGCTCCGAATATTATCATGGCTCTTCCAGATGAGCGACTCTGAAAAGCGCCAGACCTCGTTCAAACACAGATCGAAGTTTTATATTTTAATGGAATTAGTTGGCGGGAAAAAACAACAGGCCTCAGGAAAACAATCCTTTATGCCCCACTTGTCCTCTGCGGAATAAATGCTCTCTCCTATTAAAATATTCAGATGCACATCACAAAGGCGCACAATGGAGTTTCACTCATTGTGGTAATGAATTGAAAACACACATAAAGAGTGAGTGATAGAGAGAGAGAGAGAGAGAGAGAGCGAGCGAACGAACAGCCCCGAACTCCATTCATAGCTACCACCCTCTCATCCTCCTTCTGCTTTTGCTGGACGTGAAAACAAATCGTCCCGAACAATTCCTGCCCGACGTACAATTTTTACCATCACCGAGGGCTTAGATATATAATGCAAACATGACTCATTCTTGTCCCGTGGAGGTCACATGTGTTCCTCGGGATCATATCCATCCCCCTTGTCGGAACCCAACCGAGGACCTCAGGAGGTGAATCGATCTATCGTTGCCCCTCAACAATAAGTGAAAGCATCCTAATCTAATAGATTTAGGGGGCGGAAAATATAACCCAATAAAAAATTTGCGTGGAAACTACTAAAATTCGCCCTTACTCTGCACAAAACGAAAACAATAAATAAGTGCACAGACCATCCCAACACTTAAAATCCTCAACACATAAGACAACACAAAAAACGAAAAAGGTTATTGATTTTAAATAATTCAATGTAATTATAAATAAACAATCGTATTACAGGTAAAATTAATAAAATTAGCTTTGAAAAATCTATTAATTTCCATGACATTCGTCATAAAAATGACATTATTGTTGTCAAATATATATTCTTCAATAATAGCTGTCATAGTTTTGATAAAGTTAAAGTTAATAAAAAAAACAGTATACAAAGGTTGTACATAAAGAGATATCAGGTTTTAAATAACATTTAACATTGAACATTGAAGAACATTTTATTAATTGATTTTAGGAATGATTTGTTTATTTTTTATGTATTATTTTTATGAATTATAATAATATTTATTGCAACAACAAGTTCAAGAAAAATATATACTGAATAAAATTGGAATACAATAAAAACAAAAATAAAATATAATTATTACTATTGCTGCAAAATTAATAATCAGAGTTACTAATAATTTATAACCAGGTACCAAGTTCCCAATTATATCATTGAACCGAAGATCATTCTTTGACCTTCGATTTTTTTTTATAAATGTTAGTTATCTTAGTTAATGTTTTCAAACTGAAAGTACATTAATAAACATGAAATATCTATTTTTGAATAATATATTTTTATTAATGAAACTATTTAAAAATTCAATAAAATTGAAGAAACACAAAAATCAATGCTACAATAGACTATAGACTATTGATATTTCTGCCCTTATTTTGTAATTTAAACATATTTATTTATCACAATTTGCACCACCCAAAATGTGTGTTTTAGTAATATTTTTTTGAATTGAAAATTAAATGATCCAAATATAATTACATCATAACTAAAAGATACCTCAATTAGACAGAAAAAAGGTACGTATCTTTATTTTCATGATATTTGCAGAAAATTATTCTTGCATAAGTTAATATTCACACGCATCCTCACTTTACATCTTCTCCATTGCCGGATGGTAATTTAATACTAATAGCAATAAATATAAATTGAGCGTCTGCAAAAGGTGAGAAAATCCATAATTTCCTATACCTTAAACGCGTCTTGATATTTTCTCTAGAAACTAATCATTACAAATTATTTGTCATCGATGCATCTGTTCATTTTTGTTACTTCACAATCACGTTTACGTATAAATTTTAATTTTATGGTCGGTTTGAAATTCATATAAAGTCTGGAAATTATTTTGCCATGAATACGTAATATATTTGCCAATGGCCATAATTGCACTTCGTTTTTAATGTCAGAAATGATTTACCGTTACCTAACAACGCATTATCCATAGGTGACCTATACATGCTGAGTTTACCTTATTTTGAGCAATAAAATAGAGAAGATAATTTACTTTTATTTGCAAATAAATGTATGTGTTTATAATATTTTTAATATATCAATAATTATGTATTTTTTCTGTAGTATTAAGTAGACTAGTAATTCATAATTTACGATTATAATTGTATTGAAATTACAAAATTTGTTATATTTTACAAAAAAATGTTTAAACTCTGAACTAAAAACTAAATTCTAAAGAAATATCATGTGCGTTTATTTCATTATTCGAATCAAACAGTCCTACTAAGCAAGGTAAGAAAAATTGATCTTAGAAGTGATATATTGTTATTCTATGTTCTAATACATTTATCCTTCCTTATTTATTACGTAGAACTTCCTGTTGTCAGAAGCCCTGATATGCTTGGAAACTGTATATGCTTTGTAAATTGAAATATTCGTTTCAACTTGTCTTGTTCGAAGATAAATAAATTATAATTAAAACTGGATGGTATGTTTTGGGAATGAAATTTTAAATCGGGATTAAATTTATTGTCCAAAATAATAAAAAAAAATGTTGACTTCGAAAACAGGTTTAACACAGAAATAATATTGACTGAAAACACGCATGGTTATAAAAACGAAGAAAAAAGATGTATGGAAAAGGTATGAAGATAATCAGGGAAAAAAAACGAGCTTTGATTATTTATTGAACGTTTTGCTCTTCATATGGAAGCGAGTCGCACGGCTGAATAAATAATTACGTAAGTCCGTGTTTCGATTTATCAAAACATGAATATGCATACGGCAACATATCTCTATATTTGTCACCTATGTTTGAACAATTTTAATTGGACCCAACTAATTTTGGTCAGAAAAGAACATTTACACACACCTCACGTATCCAACACGCAATGTTTTTACTACTCGCAAGCAATTAATCTGATTCAAAAAAAATATTTAAACGCCACTAAACAAATTAATAACTGAGTACATTTTAACAAGAGTTGATATTGTTTTCATTTTTCGAGAATGCTTTTCAGGTGTCGTAGAAAGTTTTCAGGAAACAGATTTTTAATTAAAATCGGACGAAAGGAAAACTTTCATTGGTGGGATTGAAATGCAGAAGGGAGAGGGAGTATATATATATATTTTTGTTATTAAATGGTAAAACACAGCAAACGCGGTGTGCGTATGAAAGTGAAAGGCGGATTATTAAGAAAGTTAAATTCAGAAACATGAAACGATTTATGCTCGGTAAATTTCTTGCTGATGACATGACCACCGAGAGAGTGAGAGTGAGGCAGTAAATCACACCGCAATATTTAGGCGTAAGTGCGGAAAACTCGCTAATGGAAATTGGATGACTTGCGGAACTTCTTGTACACTCTTGAATCAAATACACAAATTCGACAAATAAATATGAGCGTGGGGAAACTAAGTGATATAATTGATAGGGAATGACTAAGGTGGAAACTTTATTCTTCTGGGGGCGGAATGATTTCTCCAATTTATCGGACAAAGGAAACTAAATTATGAAAGAGAATGATTGGAACCGGAAAATAATATGTCAAAATTAATTAAATACATAAACTTTAATAATTTATTATTTGCTAAATCCACTACAGATTGAATACAAAACTAAATGAAAGGTTTAAAGAGCTTAGCTATTTAAATTTCAATATTTGTTAAATATTTAAATATATTTTTAACCATTTTTTATCTTATTAAGAAGATAAATTTACTAATAATTGGGTAATGGATAAATTAAAAATTGAATGAAATAAGAAAGATGCAATCATAGAAAAAATGTTATTAAATACAAAACAATTTTGAATTTAAATATGTTCTATTTTATTTTGTAAATTGACAATGAGATGTTTAGAATATAACTTTTATTGTATTTGTGCTTATTCGATATACAATAACTCTTTTAGTACAATTTAATAGAGGACATTACATTACTTTAAAACTATACCTCACAAAAGACTTAAAAATATAAAAGAAGAATATCGATCATTTAATTATAAACAAACATATGCATTTTAAAAGCTTCAACATAATATGGTTAGAAAGTTATGTAAATAACAAATGTAGTTGATCTTTATATGGAAGGTAAACTTATATACTAAATCTCAAACAAGAATGTAATACACGTTTAATAAATTGACGTATTAGAGTATTTAGCAGTGTTTCACTAGTGTTAATGACTTGATTCAAAATAATATAATCTGTATACCTATGTGGTCGGTGAATTAGTCTAAGAACAAAAAAATGTTGATGTAAGTCGTAATTCCAGGATGTTTGACCATTAGGGTTCATTATCGCTAATGCCATTAGTTAAGCATACACCGAGAAGCTCACCGAGGAGTGACTACTAGCGTTATCTTGATGTTTTAACTTGACTAGCCCCTTCTGAACTAAACAGCGTTTATTACTTATTGCGTAATTAGAATTTATGGTTCCTAGTTTTGGTTCTAATAAGTCTCATTGGCCCTAACGAATATGCCTTTGTGCCACGGGGAGAGAAAACTAATGGAAGGGTTAACGGGCCGGCCATTATTTAGAAATGTTTCAGACGCTGCCCTGAGTAAGTATGCGTCTGCACCCCGAATTTTCGGGCCTCCCATGTAGCAGAGATATACATCATCGGATTTATCGATTCAATATGAAAAGTGGGTCGGCTTCTTTATGCACAGTTCTATTTATATATTGGTTCCGTAGTTCGTGATATTTTGCTTCGGGCTTAATGCAAAATACTTTAAATGTCATAGAAGGACACATCGGCTGTGTGTCCGTGTTTTTAGGCCGTATAAATCATCAGCGAGGATTCTTCTGGAACAGCCAACAATAAAGGACGAGTGCGCATCTATCACATGAAGAATAATACCGGAGCTGCACTGTTTTCCGGTTGTCAAAGTAAGGGAAAACTTGAAAACAATTTACTGGTAAATAGTAAATGTTGAAGCAGACAGAAGTAATATTGCACGAGGAGGTGATGTATTAAGCTCTAAGAGTAAAGGGATGGCAGTGCGTGCGTCGTTCAACGGCTGACACTTTGATGGACGTTGAGTGATCGCGTATTTACGCGCTTACAGTCGCGCTTGGTACCAACCAACCATCCGCCCGAAGCCCCCGACCAGGCTTGGATACAATCTAAATGCACTCCTCCTTCTGCCGAAACCAAATTAACTTTTATGCCATCCCAATCGATTCTTTACGCGATATTCTATACACTAAAACCAGCAGACGACACGGAATGTGTCACGTAATTTTATTATATAACCTACCTTTAAAGTTACATATTTTATGTACTGCCTATTGCAGGTAATACCCAATAGTTTATAGAGTTATTCTATCTTTTACTTACTTATATAAAATT
Source organism: Nicrophorus orbicollis (assembly GCA_018845635.1). Lineage (NCBI taxonomy): Eukaryota > Metazoa > Arthropoda > Insecta > Coleoptera > Silphidae > Nicrophorus > Nicrophorus orbicollis. The sequence goes on along the minus strand of JAFMTC010000054.1, from coordinate 258,815 downwards.
ACGCTATCGAACAATACAAATAATGATATGAGAAGATACCCTTCGAATACCAATATGATTCAACCCATTTACATAACCTTTTAACCCGCGAATCCCAACATAATCCCTTTGCATTTATTAATCGGCTCAAATCATTAGTTTCTCGCTTTGACTTAAAATGATATCTATGAATTCATAATCTTTTTTTGGTGCGTCTTTTTGCAACGATATTAACAATCTATCCATTACGACATTCAGTAAATCACCATGTCTTTGTAGACAAATATTTGGATCCATTATCAATTGTCAACTAATTCCTTGAAGACTGTTTTTATTACTAATCCATAGCCTCAGTTTAAAAGCACTAAAAAATGGACCGAGAGTGATAAAAAAATGGGTCACGACCATGATATAAGAAGTTTTTATTTGCGTTTGCAGAATGTTGTAATTATTATATTTATGATTTTTTTTGTTAGGTAGTGGAACATAATAATTATGAATTAAGTCATACATATTGCATTCTAATTATTAACCAATTTATATGCATATATTATAACAAAACTGTTAATTACTTTTATTACTCTTAATTTATGTTTATAAATTTGTATTCAAGAATAAGTTGTATATCCAATTTTTGTTAACTATGTAAATACGAAAACAACATTTCTTGGCAAGAGAGTTTCGGTAAATACCTATATTTCATCGCAGAGAAAGAGCATGAAAAGTGCCAGATAGCTAGGTTGACAGCCCGGAACAAGAAGACGAGTAAAGGCTAGAGAAGTCCAATCAAGAATGTGTAGTGGTGATGGAGTGATGTGCTGGTGTAAATAGAATCAGCATTGTAGTATAATGTATGTACTGGTTCTGAATAAGGGGAGATATTTTAGTTGGGGCAACAATCCCACAGTACAGCGACTTTTTCCTATACAAGGTGTCATCCATTTTACAAAAAAGCTAAAATATTATTTATATAAAATAATAAAAATATATAGTATTTTAACGTAAATTCTAATAATATATTTAACACAAAAAAAAATTAATAATATAATGTTAAGATATAATTTATTTTTATATTTTAAATAGGAAGAAAAAATTTTTGGTCAATAAGCCTTTTTAAAAGTTGAATGTTCATGTATTTCATTATTATTGTATGAATATTTTTTGTTGTAGTAAAAAAGAATACAACTAATTAAGACATGTTGGAACAATTGTTTTCTTAAATCTACCCATCGTTTCATTGTAATGCAAAATTGGCCATGAAATTAAATATTTTTGTTCATCATCAATATTATATTTTGTATAAGAAATAATTTTATTATATTGAAATACAATAAACTTAATTTATGACTCATATTCATTTTCAATTTATATACTAGGACAGTGGAGAAGGGTAAACGAATCGACCCATATAACGAATTGTTTACAAAATCAAGCAGACCCCAATTTCCACTAATCAGTTTACTCCTAAATACACTGAACAGACTGATTCCAATCAAGGAAAAACATTTATTGAGTAATTTTGGTTTAAATCTCTTTCATTATTCTGACATAATTGAAACTTTAAACATAATTTTTTATAGTCAATTTATATTTTTTGTAATTTGTATTTATTTCATATATAAAATATTATTTGTTTTTGGTTTTATAATATACTGATTATAAAATAATGTTATTTCTAATGGTAATTTTTTAACAAATATAAGTTTTTTTTCTTAAATTTAATAAAATTTATAAATTGATTAGAGATAATATAACAGAATTGACTTAGAGATGATAAACAAAATGTAAATATTTTGTTATCATATGTATAAGTAATGAATGTATTATTATTTAAACATATGTATTTGCCTAAACTTGCATTTTTATGTCCATTTTTTAAAAATTCAAGTAGCATGAATGCGGTAACATTAAAACTTTTCCAAGATTCAATTTTCATACGTAAAATGAGAAATAAAAAACTATATGTTTGTAAAAGAGACAACTCTATTGAAATACTGGCGTTGAAAGCTGGAAATTATGATGTTTAATCTATATTAAATTTCTGTTGGGAATCTGTGATGTCTCGTTTCCTCCTCCTCTAACTTCTTCTTCGGCTGCTGCACTTTTTTCTATCCTTCTCCTTTTCTATTAAATCCTTTGGGGTTTCGAGTTTCAACCTGCCCTTGACAGGAAATTATTAAACTGTAATTTGAATTTTTTACTTATAACTCTTTCTTCCAGTCCCCCGAATACATCATCCAGTTTTAATTATGATTTATTAATCCTTTGGGGACATTCAATTTAAATCAATGCCTTTGAAGCTTGAAACGAACTCTTTATAACGTTTTCCTTTTCGTTTTGTTTTTATTATATACTATACGGATTATTCAACAATTTTATGAATATTCAAAATGATAAATTAACGATACAAATATAATTGATTCAATCTGAGTTTAAAAACTAATCAGTTACGGCCGTGAAGTACTTTTCATTAAGCATTTATGATATATATTATAAATAAATTAAAAATAAGTAGAAATTTGTTCCAATATATTTTGTTTAGTAGAAAATGTAAACATATCTGCAAAACATATGATTTATATTATAAATGTACAAAAGAAGAAGTAGTAAATTCATTATATTTGATAATTTATTCGGTCAAAGGATGTAAGTTTAGATCTTAAACTTTTAAAGGTTGTCCATGTCTGTTTCACATAATTAAAATTTTGGTTTATTTAAGATTAATTATTCTATTTAGCCTGCAGCAAGTAATTAATCAATTTATGGTTGGATAACGAATGTAATGGATGTAGGTAAAATTAATACAAATTGTGAATTGAAGTGAGTAGAAGCTACAATTTACATTCGGTAAACATTTGTTCAAATCTTTGAACTACCGAGGATTAGTCATTTGATCTGCGACACTCAATAGCAGAGCATTCAATATACCGCCCCTTTTCATGTCTGCTCCTTATTTTATCATGTTTAGTTTGTTATCCTTGTAAAACCTTCAGCCTTTTCTATAATTATCGAAAATCCCTCCCGGGGCTTGCCACCTTGTCGCAGTTGGAAGGGCTCAGAAGCTTCAACGTTCTTAAAAGCGACAACCCTGGGGCGATGGTTCAACCCCTCCAAATACGAAGGAAGAGTGAGGTGAGAAGTAAACGCAGAAGCGGACCGAAATTAAAGCTACCCTCCGCGAACGCCGCAAACAAAATACACAATCAAATCCTGAATTGCAGCGCAAAAAATAAAATAAATTAAAGATAAAAAAAACGCATAGATCGATTTGATAGCGAGGGATGCGTATTTCGGCTTGTCCGCGCATTTATCTTGCTGCCATTTACCAGCAGTTGTTTTAATTAATTTCGTAAATGTGTTTGTTTTGCGGTATTAAGAGTACAACCCCTGTTGGTTTAACTGCACAAGTGCGTCCCGTCAAAAAATGCAATAAAGCCTTGCTCTTGTCCCCATTAACCATCTGCCATCTCCTTTATATTATACCTTTTAATATTTGATCAGGATCCGTACAAAAGGGACAACGATAAATCACTTGCAAATAAATTAGCCACGTTTGGATGGTGGTGCCTAGGTTAAGGTTTAGGGCCAATTGCATAGAATCGACATGTTAACGATACGAACCACCCCCTAACACAGCATGCACAAGTATATTTAATCGGACCGGGATTTATTGTTATTTTAATAAATTAGTATGTCCATGTGTGCGTATGTGTGCACAGCTTCGGGGATGAATAAAAAAAATCGTTGTGTAATGCGCTGGAAATTGCTTCTAATCCGCGCGGTTCGCTCTCCGTATGGTAGCTAATGATTCACCAATGTAATAAATATTTGGAGCACCCCCAACTCATCAGCATTCTCAATGCCTCTTTGCTGCTTAGTTTTCTTTGTGAACGGTGCGTACTTTTTTTTATGAGTTTGCAAAAATAATTGGAGGTGGTCATAATAAAAGCTTATAGTCATTCATTCGTCATCGCTCTGAAGCAGAACCCTGACAGGGTGGATTAATGTGAAAGGTCTTCCCTTTCGTTTAGGAAGTGACAGGTTATATAACGTCCATAATGCACGAGGAGAGAAAAAAGATGTATCTAATGAAAATGATTCACAAATTAAAAATGTTAATCCAAGTTATTAATTATAGGGTAATAAATTTACAGTAATTTGTGTAAGTAAGGTTTTTATAAAATAATATTATATTAAATACTACCTTTGCATATTTCATTTTAATTACTTCTTATAGGCAATATTATTTATTACTTTTTAATTTGTGTTAAGTAGTTCTGAGCAGTTTGACTATCGACCGACATTTTTTGCTACTATTTTTTCTAATATATTAATGCTAATATTATAGATAAATCTATTTCTTTACAAATAAAATAACAATCAATATTACATAGGTTGTTCATTGGTCAATTGATTCGTTACATACATCATAACACAATATTTATTTAAGATAATAAGTTATTAATATAATTGGCTAAAAAAAGTTATTGACATACAATACCTGCATCACAAAAATCTGGTGCGAAATAGTGCTGGTTAGAATCCCACCGCTTTCCAATTTTTCCGATATTTAACGGTCAACAAAATAACGTAGTGCAGGCAGATAAGGACTAAAAGTTCAGAAATGGGCCATAACCATTCAAAAATATAAATAACATATAATAATGGCTGGCCGAAGGAATTCGGTTAATGACCCTTGATAGTAGATTTTTAAAATTTATTTAATGATTATTATTCTCATTATTTTTGTATATTTTACACATAATATCATATAAATTGAAGGTTTATTTATAATATTTATTTTGAAACAATAAACAGACTTAATTATAATAACATTAATTGTAACAAAAATAGACAGACAAGAAAAAAAAAACAAGATTGTTACAACATCTTTATTTGGCCAAATTGGCCCAAAGGGCTAACGTCCGAGGTCTTTCTACATTATTAGTTTTAATAGAAATAAAATTGTTATTTTTCTTTGATTAAAACATTTATTGAAATATTTTAATAAATTTGATGATTTTTTCTCTTACACAACATTGGCACATTTAGATCTTATTTAAAATTTAAATATTAGACTAAAAATTGGAAACAACAGAAGAATCATATAATTGTTACAAACAATTTTTATATTTTTTATAACAGTATGTTTGGAATTGTTGAAGCTGATTTATTTTGAATACCCGCAAGCAGTTTGATGATAAATTCCATCAAGCAATATTGTTTGTTATTTTTTTCGTTTCAGATTTCATAAACGACAAAGGACTTTTCATCTTTTAGTATTCTTTAAGAAAAGTGATGGGACTCTGTAACCAACATTTTTCCTTTATGCGCTCCGCTACATGTGTCAGATAAAAATGTGTTTTCATGTCATCAGAAGTAGGTCATCCACTTTGTTCCCAAAATTTTCCTTTGAAATGTTATAAACTCCATTTCGTATTATTGGTATAATAATTGATATTTTTCTATTATACAATAAACATGTAATTTTAGTTTGAATTTAAAATTTGTAAAATTTGAAGTTTTTATTTCAGAGTATTAATACTGACAAAACTGATTTAAACCGATAATAAAAATAAGGATATTTTGTAATGATAGTATATATTTTAAGATTTGTGCAAATTTCATTAAAAAATCTTTTTTTTAAATTTTGAAAAAAGGTTTCTAAATATGATTTTTCCGGTCATCAAAATAATGTAGTGAAGGCTGACAAAGATTCAAGTTCAGTAATAGGGCCGTAACTATAAAAAATGGCTTTCAAGTCCTATTAACCATAACCCTTTTGATTGATTGTGAAAGAACAGTACTGAATATTGTTCCATGTTAATGCATGTCTATTTGTTTTAATTGATGTGTAGGTAAAGCACTCTCTGGCCAACGGATCAAATATAGAGGGTTCACCCCCTTCAGATCTTACTCCAATTACCAGATATATAATAAATTGTCCAAGAAGTCAGTGGTGCACACACGAGGGGAGATTCTAAGTGTCCAGCCACTCCCGCTCAGATAATTAAAGTCGAAGATCCATTACTTAATGCGTCTAGATTTATAATATCTTCCATATATAAATGAATGCATGGTACTAAGTTACAAAATAATTATAATGAAACAACATAAATCGTTCAAAGATAATATTGTAATTATACATTAACTTTAATCTGAACATCTGACTGTTGTTGAAACATAAATCTTTAGTGTTTTTTTGTAAGATTTATTCATTATCTAATGATAATTATATTTATTGTCACATAAATGACAAAACAAAAAATATTCGAAACGGCTATTGATCATATGACTTTCCGCACTTAAAATAAGTTTTCAATGTTCATTTAAATTGATATTTTTATTGTAATCGCATCTAATTTACAGGTGAACTGTTTTAAAAATTACTATTCTGGAAGATCTCGTTTTAGCACTCAACAAGGGCTTAATCGATGAATGTTATAGATTTTTTATTCTTTAATAAAGGTATAACTACAACTGTTAAAGTATTTAATTATTTATGATAGTTTTATGTTTCATTTATGTTATTTTAAACGATAATATTGTATATTTACTGGGGTACTGTATTGTACTATGAAATTGTATACGCTGAAATATGTTTAATCCGAATGTTTGCTGTTCGGTTCAGGAATAATTGCTCGAAGTCCAGTTATGAATATTACATGGATTGAAAATGTGTAATGATTAGTAATAGTCAGAGTGTTTCAATCGTATTGAATTCGCACATAATTAATGGTTTCAATCCCCTAAACTTTAATCTGGGATAGGATTTATCGGTATTTTAATAAATTGGTATATTGCAAATAGTGTATCGAGAGTACAGCAGTTCGAGGGCGGCAGACTAGAAAAAGGGAGAATGCCCTGTGTAATGCGTCGGAAATTAGCAATTCACTAAATATATGCTAATGGATTAAAATCCATTTGTGTATGGATTCGCATGTTTGTTCCTCTATTTGTTCATGTACGAGTGCCTGAAAGTCATAAAATATATTAGCCTCAAACTAAATGCAAAATAATTCATAGCATATATTAATGATGATATTAAGGTGTATTAGTGCGATCTGGCGCTTGCAAGGACGAATGCACACGGCGGCAACTAAACACGATACTTGCATTAATTAATCTGATAACGGGGGTGGCTGTGGATGCGGAGGCGCCGGGTCCCTGTCACGAGACATCTTCAATCACGGGAAATAATTAATAGCTGCCATATTGCTCAGTTTGAACCATCTGCCACTGATATAAACCACTTAAAATTCATAACACCGCACATCTATCCAAACAATGCATCCTTCGGCCCGCCGAAATAATTATTAAGAGGGTGAAAACCAATTCATCAACACCAATATATATGTATATGGCTTTCACATTCGCCGCATCGTTTTCTTTATGTTTTTTTTTTCATTTTCGTTTCCGCTTTATTCTCGTTCCTCTTTGCTTCCTCTATCTTTCATCGTCTTTTCCGGGTCGGTCGGTATACATTATACATATAGATGAAATTCGGGCTAATTGGTTTCGAGTCTAGGTAACGTTTATACAATCTGGCAAAACCGAGCTAAACAATTGTCTGTAGATTCAATTAACGCGAACAAAAGAAGCATTCCTGCTGCAAATGGCGGTTGCAGGAACAATTGCACTGCTCTCTGCTCAAATACAATGGCCCCCCGTTAGCGGAGGTCCTCTCACAGATAATTGTTATGTCTAATTTCCTTGAAAGCCAAAAAACTATTAATTATACTTACACATCCACAATTTGCCCCATCTTCCACCACGCCAGACTCTCGTCTCCGGCACTTTAATTATTTACACGTTCATAATGGAACTAAATTCAAGAATCAATTCCGCTGAAGGCAATTAAGAGCAACCCCTTTTTGCATCATAAATATGTTTTCCACAATTATAAAACTTTTAAACTTGCACATAAAATACATCTATCATAATTAAAAACTTGTAATTCCTCAAGTTATAATCTTCGTTCACACTATTTCATTCTTTATTTTGCACAACTACATTATTTTGCATAATAACTTGGTAATGTATGTAATATCTATATAAAGTATCAATAGAAACAAAACAATACTATTATTTATTTCATCATTGAATACCGAAAATTTGCAAGTTAACAATGACATGTACGTTACTTAAATAAATGACTAAACTATGAACTACCATTATATAATTTGTCAAACTTAAAGTATGTAAAATTGTACTCTCTGGTTATCGTCGTCATTTTATTTGTCAAAAGCTAAACAAGTTAAATTTAGGTTATAGCACTATTTCGATGTATCATACAATAATATATATGTATGAAATAGTCACAAAATTATTACATAACAAGAATAAACATTAGGCAGAAATCGATAATATTATTGGATTCTACAATTTTGAGATATTATTAATATTAATTTTAGTAATTCCTATCAATTTCTAGTAATGATTCTACATTTTTATTTACAATAGTTAGTTGGCAATAAAAGCACCTATTACTATTTCAGAGGTTTTCAAATAATGGTACATGTTTTTTGTGTCATAAAGTTTATTTACAATCTATTCAAGTTGAACAATAAGTATATTTCGTCCCGGGTGACATTGATCACATGAACTATCCCGGTGGATGTTTACCATTATTATATGGTACATGTATCACTTATAATACACTACATTATTATTTTATAGTATATTTATTACACAAAAAATTATTTTTAATCGAGAAAAGCTTTTAATTCTTCTAAGTGTTAAACATTTTCAACGTTTATTAAGCCCTGTTTTGTTAAATATTTTTCTACCAAATAACTTTCTCAATCTTGTAAGATTTGACTATTAACTAATAATAGCAATAATTACTTTTTCTTAGCTATTCTAATCTATCTATTAATAATTTATTATTGACTTTCCTAAATTTTACGTTAATTCTCAATTTTCTTCTTTCTTTATCGCTATTGAATTCTCTCGAAATTGAAACAATATTGCATTCCCGAAATAAAATATTGTTTTAATATTACGAACTTCTCTTGTTTTTATTGTCATCCGCATCAGAGCGTGCATGGTTTTATGTGTGCGAAGAAGAAAGGAGAGGAACGTCGCCGTCGTAGGGACTTTCGCCCTCGCAGACCACTTGCACACTTGGTTTCAATGGTTCCCATGGCAATCAATGTTCCATGAATCGTTCGCTTTGGAAATTGCTGCGCATTTCGCAATTTTCGAGCAATCATTGCACCCTCTGACTGACTGAATTCGCCTCCGACACGACAATGGGAGAAAAAGTCTCTTAAAATGTAAGTGCATACAACAATGCAAAGAATAAGAAAGCGAAATAATGAACAACTTTAAGAGCAACAGAATAATTATGGGTTTCAGTCTTTATTTCTATTGCTCAATTATACATATGAAATCATAATTATTTATATCGATAATATTTTTATCTTCTAAAATCATTGAATAAATAAAATATTTTTTATAATTGTTATAGACAATTTATTTTGTATAACAGAATATACTAGGAAATATAATAGATTTCAACAGTAAATTTAAAAAATAGTTTAATTATTGATTGATAGACTTATTTTCTTCTACTCAAAAGTCCCATAAAAATTGAATCCGTATATCTTTAAATAACTGTATAAACTTTAAATCTAAAATGTTAATAATTTTCTATAAATTTGTTGTTAGAATATTAATGTAGAATTTATTCAAATAAAATTCAGTCGCCGCTGGAAGAACAGGAGGGAGTTATTGAATCTTAGTCCTGGCACCGTTCCAACGCCAATAAATGCACTTATAAAATGATAAAGTATTGCTTGAAAAAGGTCGTAAAACTAACTTATTTTGCACATAAAACTTTCAATTTTTAGTGATATTTTAATTTCTTTTTAATAATTTATAATTATTATAAAAAAATAATAATAATGACACAACCAAATCTTTCACAAGAAAAAGCTTTATTCAGTTAGATTTTTTTAGCGAAGCCGACAAGTCTCCGTTTTCTTCACACACGAATAAATATTTTTTGAGTCGTGAAATTTGTTTGAATAAAGTGTGCTCCGCCATCCATCAGAGCCTTCATTCAAATATGAAATATTCAAAACCAACACTGGGATTGCAAAAGTGAATAGTTTATGGTTCGGCGGATCTTTACAAAAGATCACTTCTCTTCAAGTGATTTATAATTACTTTCCATGTTCATAAACTAGACAATTTTTAATGAATATTACTATATTCTCTTTTAATGTAATTAGTATTCACTTATTCCTATTATTTTAATCTAAACTAAATATTAATCATATACTTGAAAATATCGAATCTAAACTTTAATCTACCATATCTTTACTTTAATTTATCATATTGTCTTTTGATTAAATGATTATGTTGAATAATAAGATTATTGAACATAAATTGTATGCACTATTTGAATAGTGCATACAATTTATGTTCAATTTATAAGATTTTAAATAAATTGATAACATAAAACATGGTGTAATAGAAAAAAAACAAAGCAACTTAATATTAGAATTAAAATAAACATATTTTTTTCTAACATTGTTTAAAGTTAATTATTAAATATGAACTAGTTCTTATAATATAATGATTTTACCATATTCTGAGAAATTTTGTATTTTTATAAATAATTGACGTTAAAGATCAAGACAGGAGGAAATAAATACTAAGAAAAAATCTCGGAACGTTTGCAAATTACCGTTGTTTAGAAGTCCTCGTTTCATTTACATGTGTAATTGCTTTCATTGCATAATTATTCTGTTTGATGTATGAGCAGAAAATTCGCTGTAATAACCCATAATACACTAAGAATTATTATAATTATGCAGAACACTCTCACATCAAGATGTGTTTCCGAGATTTTTTTGCGAATCTAAACGGAATGAAGCAGCCATAAATTTCAAAATAAATTTGAATAAAAATAAATTTATTAATTCTTACATTTACATAAAATCGCAGTTACTTCATATAATTATTTAAATTTGGAACAAAAAAATATTTATAATAATAAGAAATATGATTATGTATTATTTTTAAATTATTCTGTTATAATTTACATATTTTAATACCATTCTGAAATCCCAACTCTGATTACAGTACTAGTAGCAGGTGTAGATGTAGTAGTAGCAAGTGTAGCAATAGTAATAGCAGTAGTAGTAGTAGCAGTAGTAGCAATAGAATTAGCAGTTGTAGTAGCAGTTATAGTAGCAGATATGGTAGCAGTTGTAGTAGCAGTTGTAGTAGCAGTTGTAGTAGCAGTTGTACTAGCTGTTGTACTAGCAGTTGTAGTAGCAGTTGTAGTAGCAATTGTTGTAGCAATAGTAGTAGCAGCAGTAGTAGTAGAAGTATTAGTAGAAGTTATAGTAGAGTAGTAGTAGTTGTATAGGAGTAGCAGTTTTAGAAGAGAAAACCGCTGTTAACAAGTATAAATAATCTGAATTTGTGGATGCATTGGCATAGTTTTTTACTAGAATATAATATATAATTTTAAAGTTTTAACAGTACAATCAACTTGCCGTATCGGGCATTGTATGTATAAGAAAATATGTGATAAGTTGATTATTTTAATGTGTACGCACTGTAAAAAAACACTAATTAATTTTAAAACCCGTGGTAACGGTGAAGCATCAGAATATATAAATCTTTATAAAAAAAACGAAGAGTATTTCTGAGAAAATAATTAGTTTTAAAAGTTTGTCTAAGGAAAAAGAGACCTTTTAAATATTTACTAAGTATATGAAATTTTAAAGGGTTGGAATGAAGTTGCGCCGCCAAATTGAACTGCTCGATCTGTTTTCCATTTTCTCATAAGGTAGGAAGTGTATGGATCCAATCTTCGGAGTTGCGGTGACGGAGACGGCGGTAGATATATCTGTTGCGCCTTAAATGCGGTAAAATCGATATACCTTAAAGATACACCACGTAATAAAATTAAAAATGAATGGCGCCTGAGGTGGATAGAATGGAAGGGGAGTTGTACGTCCTTTGAAAGGGCTTCAAGTTTTTTGGCCGTATTACGAAAGTTTTTACATTATCGGTAATTCAAGTCCGCATTCAGGTAATAATTAGCCAATAGCGTGTGCTCTGGCAAAGAGAAGGCCGATCGATATACAAGGGTATATATTATTTCTACCCTCGTCTACTGTAGGCCGTGCGTGGGTGGCCTTTGCAAGTCCCGAATGTACAGACGGACTCCTTCCTTCCTATTTTACAAACCAACAGTATATATATATATATGCATGGTATAAATTGAAGTAGTCGCAGATACCACACCGTTTATTAAAATACCAAAAGCGAAACAATTACTTTAAAAGGTAAAGTGCTTTTTGCGAGCGATGTCTGGTTATTAATTTGTTAAAAGGCGAATTTATTTTAGTCTCATATATCTGTAACGTAGATATGATTCTAAAGTTTGCATGTAATCTTTATTCTATTTCACTTAAAAAAAATAAAATAATAAAGTTACTAGGCCAGAAAAACCTCGGTAATCAGCCTTTTGGTTCAACATTTATACGATTGTTATTCAAGACAATGTTCAATATTATAAATTAAAAATAAAATAAAAAATAAAAGTTTCTTCTCTTTCTAAATAAATATCTCTAACACCAATATACTTAGATAATTATTTTTATGGATGACCACTGTGGTATTTCATTGATAATTTGAACCATATTATTTATTTCAAAACCGATATTTTTCAGAATTTTGTCTACGAGCATTAAGTTATTTGAATATCAAGTATTTCGAGGTACGACAGAGTTCGATATTTGTATTTTATTGATTTCCTAAGCAAATATTTATAGTTATGTAATGTATTGATATTTGGTTAAAAGCCCTGATAACTTAGTATTATATTATTCACAATAAAGCTTGATATCCTACAAATGATAAAATTAGCGATGATTAGAATTCATATAGATTACTATACGTATAGCTGAATTTGTATTTAACCATTCCTTAAGTTTATCAACTGTATTTATACTAATTCTCAATTTACAAACATATTTTTGGAATGAGTTAAATACAAAAAACACATAAATGTAGTAACATATTTATACTTTAGTCAGTAAATATTAACTACCAATTTTACTGACTTGATGTTATACATTTCTTACATCAGAAAGGTTGGGACTGTGGGCATTAATTGATCTAAATACCGTATAAAAATAATCTATTTAATGCTCTTTTTAGGGTTAAGATAATGACATACGATAAAGATATCCCGTTGTTAACCAAAAATTAAATGATCTGACAATCAATGTCATTTAATATACTGGTATCAATGTTAGGAAGCTTCTGTTGAAATTGGACATATATATTTATATTTATAGATATTTATAATTTGTTGCTAATTGTGAAGAGTAAATTGATGTTTTCGATGCATACATTGCTTAACATTCATATACTTTTATAGTATTATTCGTGATATTTTTTTTGTTAATAAATTTGTTACGGATTGTACTCCCTTCGGAGACACTGCTACATATACTAAACTGCAAGTAATGTCCTAAAAGAAACTTGTTGAAATGAGTTTTTTTTCTCTCTTGTTTGGAATGGATATCCATCAATTACTCCATTTTTATTTCCAGTTGAAATACACCCGTCAAAGGTCGTTTGTTTAATTGAGCCTATAGGCTTCGATCTGAGCTGTACCAGGTTCTCTCCATCCACTATGTCTCTCTCTCTGGATCCCGATCAGATGATTTCCCGTGGGTGCAATAACTGATCCCTCCGAATTCGGGCCGTGCGGCGGTACATACAGGTGTGCATTACATTTAAATAAAATTACTCAATATCTATTGCATATACCGTGGAATCCATTACCATATATAGTTTCCGTTCAATACATTTTCCACGATAAGCACATGTTCGCATCCTCCGCTGGAAGACGGAGGAAAACTACATAGATATATCGGTAGGAGAGTGAAAGGGAGGACGTACAAAGGCTATAAAGCTTCTTCGAAGATATTTGTTGACAAAAGAAACCTCTCAAAGCTATCATTTGCGTTTGCTACATTTGCTATATTAAAACGCGCTCGCACAATAAACGTCTCGCTGCCGAACAATTGCAATTTTACTTTTAAACTGAAAGGAACTAAAAGAAAATTGTCAAATCCCAATCGTATTTCTGAGGAATATCAAGATGCCACCAAAGCACCAAAGTAATTTCTTTTTGTTTGTATATTTAACTTCTATTTAATTTGTTTAAAAGCAAAATTTTAAGTAAATAACTATAAATTAATGTGATAATTAAGTGTTTGGATATAAAATATGAAGTTAATTTCATATGTTTTATTTAATTTAACATCTGAATTATTCAAATTGGGCCAAAGGGCTATTCATACCTCAATTTTGAGAATAACCAAATAATAACCTTGGTTATTATTGAAGAATTCTCGTAAAAACTCGTAAACAATAAATTATTTTTACTTAATAGTTATATGCATAATAGAAAATTGGAAGTAGAGTAATGAACTTATATTAGAAAGAACTTTAAATGCAATCATATTAACATATATTAAGTAAATACATTTATAGATTTTTATGATTCAAATAGATCTTTTTGCATCGAAATAGCGTTAACAACGGACTAACAAACAGCTGTTATAAGTATATTACAAAAAAGAACATTATTTTGTATATAATAGCAAATTAATATGTATATATGTAATAATTAGTATATATATTTATATATGAACAAAATGAACAATATCATCTTGAAGTAAATAAAATGAGAACAGCAAATCATTGATTCAAAGCAACGTGCAATTACGCAAACAGTAAATATGAATTGGAAATGAGTTGACTAACTTTAAGGGTTTCGTTAATTCCGAGAAAATTTAATTGAATTGGAAACCATTGCGGCAAATTAAGCATGTCTTAATTCATTTAACGCAATTATGTCAAGAAACCGACGGCGCCGTGCACACTGTGCGTGCAACAATCAAATTAGAGCGGAAATTTCGAATTTTTAAACTTCGTCTTCGTCGAGATTTGCATTTGAGAGGACCGCTGCCTAAACGAACTCGGTGTAGCGTTATAACTTCGAAATTTCATTTACACAAGACGTTATTAAATTTGGTATACTTTTTTAATTTTATTTCCTTATAATTGATTGCACTTTATTATAATGAACTTAGTTTTATTATTATATGATATTCTAATCTAATAAATTTGAGATAAAGTAGAGGTATCGATCGAGGAGACGAACAATTTTGATTTTTGAATAGAGGTCATTCGGATGGTTACGTTTGAATGGTGAATCCTGGTGAGGATACGAAGGTAGGAACGTTCGGCATTGGGAGAAAATTAGTCGATTAGCCTGGTTTCAAACAGACGGGAATATTGTGTGATACGAACTATATGTGGTACTGCTGTATTTTCAATCAAATATCTAGGGAATACGTTTTACTGTTTTCACATTTGTAGTGAATCGCTTTCTTTGGCTTTTTTTATTAGCGTCCAAATAATGATTTTACTTGGCACACGATCAAATGGGAATAGTGCACAAAGCATATAAGTGATTGAAAGTGATTCATAATAAAAATCAAATCAAAAATTTAAAAAAAAAATAAAATATGTCATAAGGCTATTTTGGTTGCTTTATATTTAATAAAAATAAACAATAACTATTAATACAACAACAACAATTAAACAAATATAAGAAAACAACTTTTAAAACTGTAATAAAGGTCGATTGACCGGAGTTTTTCGCCCTTCTTTAATATTAACACAACATTTTTTTCAAACAGAAATGTCTTTAATATTTTATTTATTCAGTCAAGTCACTTTTTATGCTGTTTATTTTTAACAGACATGGATATTGGTATTGGTGTATACTATACGATTTACTGCGAAATTTAGGAGTTATCTGCCAAAATGTGAACCATGGAATGTCTATTTGAAAATATATTTGATTCTTAACTAAAACAGTCTTATTAGGAAGTGCTATGGTTATTTAATAGTTATAATATACATACTTCATATAATTTAAAATTATAATATTATTACTAAATATTTTTATTGCAACAGTGAACAAAATAATACAAAATTCATATAATTATAAGAAAACGCAATTATTACCAATTCTGCAAAGGGCTATTGACCATAGGTCTTCTCTCTTAAAATTTTAAGTTATGTCTATGGTTGCATTTGTGACTAATACCAATTATTATTTACATGAAGTATAAATATAAAATGGATTGAAGTTTTAATGACAAATAATTAATAGTAATTAGGTGTGCCTTTTACAAATGATTTGCTGTGCGCATTGTTCAATGTGTTCGACAGTGACATGCCAGAAATGCTTAATGACTGTAGTACAAATCGATTAGGAAAAAGTAGGTAGACTGTTATTGGCGGATGGGACAGGTTATTTGTATGAAACGTATCGAGACGTGAATGATTCCAAGTGAATCGATATGTGCTTTTGATCGAGGATAGAGCGAGGACACAAACATCATTCGTGTGCATGTGTTTGGATGTTTGAATTTGTAGCAGTTTGTGTGTGTGTGTGTGTGAGTGTATGTGCATAGAGAGATTTGTTAGAAACAGGCTGTGCCTGTGTATGCAGGGATAAAACGTTTTGTTGTATTGCGGTTACACAGACGAGCTATATCTGGCAGTACTATGGCAGTCACCCCCATCATCAGCGGGAATTTTGAAGTGCTCCGTGCACGATATTCGCCATCACGAACAAGCTACTTCTGGTTTAATTAAATCCCAGCTTCACTTCTTGAATGATTAATTAGGCGTGTACGGGTCCAACTTATGAAATTAAAATTATATTCAGAGGCGCGCCACAAGATGGGAACGAGCGGAACAGACAGGGGAGTCTCGGGCAGGGTGAAGGAGGAAGGAGAAGAGATGAGCCCAGATTTCGCGCGAAGGGGTGGAGATCCTGCTGGAACTGGAGCCAGAGCATGAGGAAAACAAACAAACAGACTCGCACACGCCAGAAAGATATAAAGACCGACTGGAACTCGTCTGCAAGGTTCGCTCGTGCGACTTGCTTGAGCCGAGGAGCAGTTCTTACTTTTACATCTTTTTCGTTTTGTTTTGTTATTGCCTTTTCAGATTATGTTGGCCAGACGATTTCATATTTGCAGTAGACTCGGAGATTATTCTACCCGCAAATACACCTGCGTCGCACATTACAAACATTCGAATAAAACCGTACAGGTTAATTTTCATAATCCCTACTTAATTCAGTTCCATTACATGTAAAGCGGTTTCAAATATATAAATAAACTGTACACTTATTTGAATTATAACGATATAGTTATAATGTAAATAAGTTATACAAATATATTTTTAATGGGTAGAAAGATCTCGCTAATAGCCCTTTGGTCCAATGTTGACTACACATTAACAAGTTCAATTATTACAAATATATTTTTCTTATTATTAATATTATGTATTGCAATATTACTATAAGATATAAACAAGCAAATAGATAATAAAACTTAACTGAATGAAAGGAAAAATTATTATTGTATGTACAAATTTCATGTTATTTACTAATTATTACATATTATTAACTAATTTACTAATAACATTTATTGCAATAAGAACTACAAGAAATATAAAAATTAATTACAATATAAATTAAGAAATACAAACTAAATAAATTATAGATATAATGCTATTGCTGCAAAGGACTATAGATAATAGGTCTTTCTGTTATCTACTAATTTATGAGAATTTTTTTTTGGCTCAATTAAAATTAAGTGTTTTTTTTTATTGGGATTATAGTGAATCACGACTTATCGAAATTACACAAAGCGAGATATTGCTGTATAATTTTCATATCTATTATAAAATAAGAACCATTTTATCACTCTTAAGATAATCAAATTATATCTTTTTTTCAATTCTTATGATATAATTTGTTTTTTTCGGGCAGAAAGACCTAGGCCCTATGTCCAAATGTGTAGTTAATATTTTTTATAATAAATTTTATACTAACTTTATACTAATAATAATTAGTATAAAGTTATCAATCATTTAGGTTTCTATGCAAAGTAATTACTTTGATTCAAATATTATTTAATGGAATACCAATTTTTGTTATTGGCATTTATTTTCTAATTTTATTGCCTTATAGATTGTATGGCAACTACATTACAGGACAAACAAACAAACTCAATCCATTATTTCTTTTAATAGCTTCTGTGTGTAGCTTACCGATTCTCGGAAACCTTTAACCTTCTTGTCCCATCTGCGGGGTGCGCCATTTATTGATTATAATGATTTGTTGAATTCCACTTTCTAACTCTTTCTTTTTCTCCCATTTCGGTGATATCCCTGATGGATTCTCCATTTAATTTTCCATTTACTTCTCTATCTTATATAATTTATTACGAAGATATAATCTACAGACGAAGGACATTCAAAATTATCTAAATTTCTATTACCGGTAAATATTTGAAATAGTCCTTTGATGTAATAGAATTTTATTTTGCTATTCTTTGCATTTTCTCTTGTATAACAATTGTATTTATTTTTGAAATTGTTGTATTAATTGCAGTAAAGTTCGGTCAATCGTATAATTACCTTTATTTTTCAATGTAAATTAACGTCTGAACTCATACTGCTACTTATTAGTAAACAATATTTGTTTAGTATGTGCAAAAACTTAATTAACAATAACCTTTTAAGTTTTAGTATAGAAATATATATATTTTAATAAAGAAAGCAAATTGAATTAAGAATGATAACAATTAATACCGACAAAGATTTAAAAAAAATAATTTATTAATCGAACAAACATATATTCTGAATGAAAAAGACCAAATTCGGTAAAACAGTTTATAAAATATTCAGCACGCTGAAAACAATCGAAACTTAAGTCATATATAATTCAGGCTTTAATAGCTCATTCTTTCAAATATACAAGAAAAGTCTGTTTCTGTCTTGAAATATGTGTGTTTTGTTTTGAGAAGTTGAAAATTTAGTTTTTTTTAATTTTTATTCAAATTATCTATATTTGATTTTAAAATTTACATATTCATTTTTTCAATAAAAGTAAATTTTAAAATCATATTATAATACATTAAATTTCTTATAACTTTTACTGATTCATTCAAACTCTTAATCACTTTTTGTGGTTAATTTTCATAAATCTGAAAAATGTTTAATTTTCCTAAATTAAATTGGCTGAACATAATTAACATTATAAATATTTTTAAATAAAAATTATCTTGATAACTACTTGTAATTGTATTTTCTATATAATATTTGTAGTACAAATCATTTATTGTACCAAATATTCCTGAATATAGCTGTAGTTGCCACAAAACTTTAAGAAAAACAAATGAGAATAACAAAAGTAACATAAAAATTACAAATATGCTAGTACAAGAGAACAAAACTAAATCTAGATTAATTTCACCTTTATAGTGAAAACGTGCATTGGACTAAATTTAAATAACATAATATTACCTGCAGCAGATCATAACATATATCTAAGTATTTATCTAGATCTCCAACAAAAAATCAATACACTTCAAAGTGAAAGTTTCTCTTTTGTTACTAGTATTTTTGCTTCAATAGTATTTACTTCAAACGTCATTAATTCATATAAATAAAGGGGTATAAAGGACGACAGACATCCCAAAAATAGTTAAAAAAAACTTGTTATATCAGAAAATATAAAATTGTTATAACGAAGCAAATTAATAGTAGCAGTATTTGACGTATGTTCGCCTTAAAACAAAATAAAATATAAATTAAATAAGGAAAACAACAACAGAAAATACAACTGACATTTTCAATCTTATTTCAAATAGTGTTTTTCAAATCGTACAGATTTTAACAAACCAATTAGAATAATATTTTTGAATTGTAGTTATATATACAAAAAAATAATCCAATGAGTCATATTACTAATTAAATATTATTATAAATTCATTGAAATATATTACGGCTATTGCCATAAGTGAATACTTGTCCGCAATGAGTTGCTGTCTAGGCCTATTATATAATAGGACAATAAATACATGCATAATATAATTAATATATATTAAACATAATTAGAGTTTATTTGTCAAGGGCTTTCGTTTTTAATGAGTAATAAAATTAATTTATATTTATATTGAGAGTCCTTCCTCTCTTTATGTGAAAAGTTCCGGGTAGCAAGTTTTGATTGCGTTGCTACAGTCGAGTGTTATTAAAATAAATATAGCACTGAATTATGCAAGCCACTTAAAAAACGGTCCTATTATTAACATGGAATTTTCGTCCTATATTAATTAAAATACATTTCGTGACGGTAATATTAACAAAAACCCTTCACTCCTACATATATTTATTATATATACATACTATATGTATATAAAGGTTCGTATGATGTGTATTGACAGTTATTATGATGGGTGAGCTGTGTACCTGAAATAAGCTGCTTATATTTTCAAAGTATTATTCTAGGTCGGCCTATGAAAATATGTTTGCTCCTGGCATTGTACGGCATTTGTTCAAGTGTTCCTCCATCTGCCGGAATCGAGTGTTTATTTCGGAAAAACGTCGATGCCTGAGTATGCTTAAAGGATTATAGAAGCGAAATGTATCGTCAGCTGCGAGTGCGTAAAAAAGAACAGAGATTCGTGGAAAAATTTCTCATTTTCGGCCAAGCCCGCTGCAGTTGTTGTTGTACTGTTACTTGTTTCGTTACCAATTTAGATCTTCGTGTTTTCTCTGCAAACGAATCCGACACCTAACTGTTTCTTTCATCCTCCACCTCTTCCGCCGTTGACATAAATACAAGCAACTAAATGTGGAAACATTAATTGTATTTCGCTTATCTTTCGCCCGGCTCGGTAATTAATAAAACTCAAGATACTGTCAGTCAATTAGCTTGGTTCACCCATCAAGAGGAACTCACTCCTGTCTCCTGGATACGCACATATATAAGTTTATTTTTTCTTGTTTTGCTCTTCGCTTCACTTCGACTGGTACACGAACACATGCAATTATCACATTCCAGTTCCGCTTGGAACTGTGGTACTTATGGGGGATAATCTCGCTAGTCATTGTGGCCTCCCTCATACAATGGCCGGATTACCTAAAGCTGACGCAGTCATTGCGCCAATCGTTTTAATTATTTACTTAATTCCTAATTTCGGATTTTCTGCCACTAGCCAAGCGGAATTTAATTGACGTAGTAGATAGTATAAAAAATTGGGATATCTTCTATCCTTCTTCAAAACACTTCACCGTAGAGTTAATTCCTTTCTTTCATATAAGCTTAACCTATTTTCTATAGCAACGTAATAAGGAAAATAGTCAAGTGTGATTACAATTTGTATAAATTCCTATGTATAAATGCATAAATATTGAAGTAATTTTACCTTTCATAAATACAGCTCAACATCTTCACAATTAGGTGATTTTTAACAATTTTCTATGAGATATTAAAATTTATTTGCATAATAACAGCTCATAAATTTGATCCAAAGTTATAAAAATATGTAATTAAAAATATTATATAGATTATAGTAATTGAAATTATAGAATATACATTATGACATTGGTTAATTTATCAAATTGGAAAAAAAAACTCGATAGGCCTAATTTGTGGTTTATCATGTAACTAAAATACACTTCTGAATATAAAATGGAATAACTAAAATTAAATTATTGACTCTAAAAGGAAAAATTATAAATAATATAAATACGATCAACTCAACCCTCCAAAACTTTATTAGAAAAACGTATTGAAAAATATATATCCTATAATTCTTATATTGATATAATATATATTTAACTACGATTTTAATGGTAATTAAAAATATTAAATAATTATTTACAATTATTATATATTTTTCAAATAATAGATTCGAAACATTAAGTCACAAAAAAAAACGGACAATGGACCATCAAATTAAGTTTTTAAGTCGCCTATGAATAATATTTGTTTTTATTTATACACCATTACGTTGATTTTTGTAAAGCATGAAGTTATTATAAATTCTATCATCAAGTTAATTATTATAAATTACATTTTCAAGATAATGATTGTCATGAATAGATCCAAATAGTGTGACTTTAGTGGGATTCAGTTTTAGGAATGAAGAAATTTGATTTTATCTAGGAATGCTGCTTGTAAAATTTTATTTTGTTTTTAATTAGACAAATAGATTCATTTGAACCTCAAACTACTGGGATTTTTTAGTTAAAAAAATATGAAGCTATTCAAAAACAAATTTCAAGTGAAATATCTAAGAGTAATATCGTAATAATGATTCTCTAAGTGAAATGAAAAAAGATAAGAATCCGGAAAATGTTTCAAGAGAAATTAAATTATTTTATTAATCGTTGATCGATGAAATTCTTATTCTTGATATTGGTAGTATATATTTATGAGCATTCGTTCATGTGTGCTCACATCTCAAGTGTGAAAGTCACTAATAGATGGCAGATCCAAATATCCATCAAACTGTGAAAATATATAAGCTTAGGGAGGCTACGGTCACAGATGGTCTAAAACTTAAATAAATATAAGGGAAATTGGAATATCACAAATAATCATTTTTACAAAAGAATGAATCACTACAAAAATATCAAAGGGTTACACCATTTTATGACCAACAAATATGATTAAATATATAAAAAATTATATTATTTGTACACTTTTTGTAATTTATAATGAATATTTATTCAATTATTTATTTTTAACATAATGATTTGTTTGTACCATTTAATTAAAATAACAGTGCCATGAAAAACGACCGTTGCAAATGTTAAAGTTGAGTCCTAATCCAAAAATTGACATAAAAAATATATATATATATATTAAGAATTGACGGGTTTCCATATAGAAACGGCACTAAAATTATTAATTTAAGATTTTATTTACAATAATTTTGTTTAATTTTTGTTAAATAACATGAAAGCATTCATTTAAGAAAAAATATTGAAAGAATTTTTACAAGATTACTAATAAATAGAAGCACAGATACAGGAGCTAAGGATGACTGTTAAAGATTAATGTACTCGAAAGTTGAATGCTCTTGAAGATCTAAGCACATTGAAGAAGGGTTGAAGACCCGCGATCTCTGGCAAAATGATTGATGGTTTCAATTTATTTCTGAACTAAATACTTTTTTGTATACAATATCAAGTTTGATACTACCACAATTTATCTGCTCTTTAGAAGCTCTTTATAAAATTAAAATTAAGCTAAATCTAATTAATTATTGAAGTTTTCAATTAAATACAAATTTGTTATAAATCTAATTCATTCACATATTCCTTTATTATTAAATTTTTGAATTAAATTTATATAATGTTTAACATATTATAAATTTAATATATATAGTAAGCTTGAATAGCTTATATCCTATGGATGAGTGGTTTACTGAAATGGATATATTTTAAATTTCTTGATAGAATAGTTTTATTTTATCCATTTATTTATCATTAGTTCATGAATCAAATGCAAAGTGTGTTTTATGTGAGTAACATTAATGACTATAACTCAAATAGTATTTATTATATATAATGAAAATTATCAAATTTACAATTTCCAGAAAATAAATTCTCATTCATTATTTATATTACAATAAAAGACTTGTCTGATATTTTTCATATATCTTACTCTCATATTAGCACGAAAAATGATTAATCAGGACTAATTGAGGCACAATCTCACAAGAGCTTTATACAGTCATCAAATATTCAAGAAAATAGGAAAGATTATTCATGTACACAAATGTATATAATGTATTTTTATTAAATGGCAATAACCTGAATATATATACCACTAGTCTTATGCTAAATTTAAGTTACGTAAAAATGTTTGGAACACATACAACAATAAACATTATCATTTTAAGGAGTTAAATTATTGATTTACTTTAAATTCAAGTTATTTATGTGTTTACTTATGTAATTCGGGTGATGTCCCTGTATTTTATTGAATTGACTTTTGAAATGTTCATTTCGGTATTTTGGAATTCAGAAACTTATCTTCGAGTTGGTATGTTGGAGCATTATACGGTGGGGGTTGTCGTCAGCTGTAAAAGCACGAACCCTTTTCAAATGCAAAGAAATATCATTGTTGGTGTATAAATCGCTTGGAGGAAGAGAACTCTTTCTTATATCTTTGTTGGCTCTCAGCACATACATGTACAGACAAAACACAGACACATACACAGGCATTACACTCCTTTCGCATTGATTTGTATATATGGAGTTTTTCTTTTGATGCTTAAATATAGCTCTCCCAGGAACTCGACCATTATTTTGCCATTCAGATTATATTGTGTATTATTTTCCCACACGGGTTTTGATGATGGTCTGTTCCTTTATTCTTTTTACTTTTCAATCCACAACTCTATCATCCCGCCGGACAAAAATCGGAGCTCGGTAATAATAAAGCTGTCCATTAAAAGGCGCAGAAATCGATGGAATATTGCAACGCATTCGAACGGCGAACGGCGGAAGAGGCATTAGCAGAAGGATAGGAATGTAATGAGCGGGATTGCACGAGGATTACACCTAAAAGCCGGAGATTTTCTCTCTCCGAGAATACTTGGTGTTAATGCGTAATTCCTCCGGTCCATTAATGATAATTTATCACTATTTGAATAAATCGCTTTTAAATAACCGCAATTTTTAGCAAATTGCCGAACGGGAATGGAGCGAAAGTGAATTTTAATTGCGATATGAAAGCACCCCCAGTTTTTCAGCTGCGCACGTGTAAAAAAATAGCGTATGGAATTTTTGTTTAATTACGTACTTCAAAAAAATATCTATTTGATATTTTCATTAAGCGAGGAAGAGCTGCTTTTTTTTCGTCGATATAGGAAGAATGAAAAGAGCGAGAATATTTTTACATTAATCTACAGGAAAAAATGCGAGTTTAATAAATGCTACATACTATATGACGAGTAAAGTATTTTTTAATTACTGAAAAGCGTACGTGTACAAGATTTTTTATGACTTTTTATGTGATCATGTGATTTTTGATACTCGAGTACAGTCTGCAATGATTCCGTGCCATATCTGCTCCATCTACGCAACGAAGCTAAAAACTATAGCTAAGTGCATACAAGAGGGTCAAGTGCTGTTGAAATATGTATTGTTAAAAAATGTAGTTTCCATTTCCTGTTACTGAATTTAATTTCCGGAGTTATATATTGTTTCAGACTTAAATTGAAGAAGGTTCTATTAATTTTGATCATTTATAGTAGGATTATCCAATACATACGGCAAAAAATAAACTTAGAAACTTCGTGATTTAAAAAACAGATTAATAATTGCAGTAAATAATTTTAAGGTGAAAAACTGTTAAAATTAACTTTTGAGCCTCTTAAAGTTTAATAAAATTATTCCTAAGGCATTGAATCTAATGGTCGGACATTCTTAACTCATATTTTTGTTTTACATAAATATACATTTTACAAAATGATATTGTATAAAAGTATACTATTCTATTATTTTTGCAATTATTAATATGTAATATTGACAATAATCAGATATATATTTATTCTTCATTTATCTTACTCTCATAGCAGCACGAAAAATAATTATCCAGGACTAATTGAGGCACAATCTCACAAGAGACTTTATAAAGTCATCAATTATTCAAGGAAATAGAAAAGATCACTTATGTATTCAAAAATAATTTTGTATATTAAAAATTTATTTGTATTTTGCATTCTAAATTAAGTATTGATATTTTCAATTTTCTTATTTTTTTTTGTTCCTTTACAAAAATATTTATTTGAATCATAAAATATATTTATTGTAAGGTGTTACTAGTAAATAATTGAAAACATTGCAACCCCTCCAAGAACACGTGAAATTCGACTGAGTCAGAATCCCATGAGAACCTGATGTTATATTTCTTTAAAATTCCCATTGTTTTTATGCGGCATAATCTCACACACTTTTTACAGCCTCAATGCTTGCATATCCTCATATTTTTTATTTCGGGCTTTACCTCATATTTTCTTTTTAAAAATTAATGAACACAGCGAAGCACATAAAACGAAATGTAAAATTTTATTGTTCGCCATAAGCAATTTTTTAGAATACTAGATACATTAAATGTTTCACTTTTATGTAGCAACAAATGTGATGAATATGTGTAAATTAATTGAAGAGATTTTTTTTCTGTAGGGAACAAATTCATTTAATTTATTGATTCCTTCTTATATGTGGACAGTTTCATTATTTACATTAAAATGGTTTTTGAAAAGGGAAAGTGAAGTATTGGGATCCATGGGGTTCGATTAACAAAAGGGATATAGGAGCCAACTTTACAATGGGACCCCTATGTTACGAATTGACATGTTGGCAGATTTAAATGCATCAATGGCGATGAAAAAAGTCGAGTTTAAATCTAAAATTATACAGTAGTGTTTCGAAAAGTATCGATTAAATAATTAACGCGTACAAAAAAACTCGGTAATTATCATTTGTAAATACCGATAGTTGTTGGTTTCAAATAAAAAAATATAACATATGACTAAATTGGTATCAAAAATATACACTAGTATATAATTAGAAGGTAATCATTTAATGAGTACAGATTAATGTTGAAAATAAGCTTTGAAATCCATTTCATAATGTGTAGTTAGTGTAATGTATATTCTATTTGTTAATGCTAAGTAATAAAACCTGTAAGTTGTGTTATGCTTTATGAAAGTCCAAGTATTTTGCGAAGATAAATATGTACACTTCTTGAAAAAATAAGTAAAATACATACATTTTCTAATGATTACGAATTACTCTTATACAGCTACTTTAGAATCTAGATATTAAACTCTAGATGATTGTTCGGCAACCTTTTTGAAGTAAAGAGCTATTTTTTAAGATATTCCCTGATCAAACAATGTCTACAAAAGAACAGAGTAGTGAAAAATAGTAAAACAGTAATCAAACAGAACATATGCTTTATAGAGGTTTATAAAAAATTAATCTTTTTTAATTTAATATTTATTGTTGATCATATTCCTTCCGTTAAACATGATTTTCCATTAACACTTTTTTCTTGTACAATTTTGTGTTTTGTCATTGTTCTATTTTCAAGCTCCGTATTGCGGATCCCTAATTTAGGTGGTGGTATTAATTCAGGTTGACTATATGTTATCCAGTTTGTAATACGCATAATAATTATGTAGTAAAACACAGAAAGTGAAAGTGCATTTGAAAATAAAAGAAAATAATAAATAGATATATTCAAAAATTTGAAACAAAATGTGTGTGTCTTTTTGCAACGATATTTACAATTTGTCCATTTGGACATTCAGTAAATCACCAGGTCCTTGCAGACACTTGGTTGGAATCGTTGCCCATTGACAATTAATCCCGTGAAGACTGTTTTTATTCGGAATTCATGGCCTCAGTCCAGAAGCACTGAAAAGTGCCTTGAAAGAGACCACGAAATTATCAGAACGAGGTTTCCATATAACGCGGAGCTGAAATTACTACAGCCCTCCTATAACGCGGTACTCTTACACCGCGGTTTTCGTTCAACAGCATCCCATAAGTTCCTTCCGCGCAGCCTATGAATGACTCCAGTAACTAGCCGTCACGACATCGGTTTCAGTCACCTCAGAGCTCATTCACAGTACATACGTTTTGTTGGTGACCAAGTCTTTCTAAAAATTTTCAAGCAATACAAGATGATTCTACAATTTCACTCCCAGTTACAGAAATAGTAAACATTGCTTCTTGTTTAAGCGATGAAGAATTTGCAGTAAACCATCAGGATGTAAGAGAACTAGTACTCGGGGAAGAAACTTTAGATGAGAAAGAACTGATGATTGATGCATCCACCTTAAATGTATTGGTAAACGAAAATAAGGAACATGAATGGGTGCCAAATCTCGATTTAAAAGATGTGAAAAAAGAGTAAATTTGGCAAAGAATTAGAACTTCATTTCATTCAAACTGATCGTTCAACGGTGCGCAGCGCAAAGTTTAAAAGAGAGTTAAGAAATTACTTAGCTCCATATAGAGAGGTTTTAGTGGAGTTACAAAAAATAGCTACAATCGAAAACTAATGTGAAGATGAACTAAATGATGAAGACAATTTGTCCTGACAGCGAGGATGAGTGTTGAAAGATTCCATAATTTTACAAAAGTCTTTGTTGAAAAACAGTCTTTTAGTTTAATTCTTGTTTCATTTTTTTATCAATCCTTATATGAACTCTTCAATTCAATATAAATAGTTTATAATTTATCTTGTCTTTTCTATTTATTTGTCTCCATATAACGCAGTACGAATGATGTGATATGTACTAATTCCGAGTTTTTTATAGCGCGGTTTTCATATAACGCGGTAGACGGTTTCCATAGAACACGCTTCGAATTAGCCTGGTCGTACGGTTAAATCCGAGTTTCTTAGTGCGGTACGCACTCACCGCGTTATAGGAGGGTTGGCTGTATATGGGACGCGAACCCACAACCCTAGAGTGTAGACTCTAAACATACGGTTGTGAGTCACCTGTAAAAACTTTAAAAAATTATTTACTTATGGCCGATCTATATACTATTTTTTTTTTATAGATTTTTACAAATATTATTAATGTTTAGTTTTTTGATTGGACATTCCTAACTTATACGATATTAATTTCTCATTTTATTTGTTTTTATAATGCAAAGTATCTAATACATACTTTTCGATTATTTTTGCAATTATTTATTTATACTGAAAGAAAAACATTAGATGATATTTATAAACAGCTTATATCAAATAAAACATACATCATATAGTTCGAATAAAACCTGCATCACAAACAGTTTGATTAAGAGCTACTTGAGGACTTTAAGCCAATATTACAAATATTTTTTATGTTTATGTTTTTCTATGGGAATATCTTTATATGTAGTTAATTAATAGGATTTAAAGGAAAGTTTTTCTTTTCGTTAACAAAATCTGAATTTTGTAGATGCAATTTAAAATATGTTTTTGCAAAGAGACGTGCAATTTCCAAATGTAATTTATTCGGAGCAACGTTGTAATTGCGAAAAGTATGAATTAATTAGATAATTTCCGCGAAAAGTTCACCCTGTACATGATATACACTATATAATCGCTGATTAATTGTTGAATTTCGCTTGAAAGTTTCAACTTTTTAACAATCCCGGGCTCTGGAAGCGGCGCGGAATGCAATGAAAGCAACCGCGTAGTTATGTCAAACAGTTGTTCGCTCTCAGGTATGAATTCCATAACGACCTTTATACAACGGGGTGGATTTAATTAGAAAATTCCGCGTTCGCTCTCACTCTCTTCATCCTGTTCAGCCCTCTGCTTCGGCGCTCGGTCTCTCTATTCATACCCCCACGGTAATACCATCACGGAGCCGATATTTTCACAGGACTAATATAACATATTTGCATGTACGGAATATTAGCAACATTTTTTTTGTTCATCTCATCCGCCCCTCGCCGTAGGGCAGAATTACGCAACGCTTGCGATGCGTTCGGTTTTCGTGAGGGTGGTGCATGGTTGGACGTAGTAGCATCCCTGCAGGTGAATCGATAAATTCGTTAGTATTAATTGGCACAGGAGACCTACCCTACGTCGTACGACTGCATCGTATAAACAGAGACAATCAGATCAAAACAGCAGGACTGCTGCTTAGAACCTCAGGGGTGAGGTGGGGTGTTGGAATCGCACGTAACCCTGGGGTTGATCCTGTGTGCCTCCGCAACAGAAAACCAGCGTGACTCACCCTAGCCGGATTCGACCCCTAATACCTTAAGCCACCCTATCGGCGATTGAAACCACATGGAGATCAAGCAGCGTTGCCTGATTAAAATATTATTTTATTCAATGATGGGGCACTGCTGTGTACGCGCCGCGCGTTTGCATACGTGGCACAAACGTCCGTACGTACGTACGTACATATACATAATACCGGAGCATTTGCGGAAGGGAGGATATTGAAAATGCAAATCCCAGATTTACAAAAAGCAATCCAATATTATCATCGAAACACATGTACTCGTCTGTACGTCAGATAGAAATCCTGGATACAATACATTACAAGTGGGGTTTAAATGTGACTTAAATAAAAATAAAATATAAAATACATAAATCATTTTCACGTCACGGGTAATACCCCTCTCTGGGATTTTATATTTGTTTTCGATTTTGTTTGAAGTAGATTAATGTACAAGAAATATATTGAGCTTTTTGTACGAACATTTATTATTAAGCTCCGTTTTAACTATGCAAAAATAATACTGCACGTTGTTATTATTTTGTAATGTATAAATCAAATTATCTTAGCACAAGCATTACATAATAATAGTAAATAATGCATTAGGTATTGTATACATCCATAAAAGAAAAATATATGCTAAGACTTATTAGACGTTCTCTTTTCCCCTACTTATATGTTTATTATATATGTGAAAATATTAGAAATGAAAATATAGTTTTAATTGTGTATTTATCATATGTATGTATAGTTGTTATTTGATATTTTAATAACTTCAGGTATGTACATTTATTTAATTTATTTAAATTGTATTATCTAAAATGAATTGTTTTATTTTAATGTTAATAATTTATTTTTTATTTAAACATCGTCAATGGTTCAAATTAGTCTAAAGTGCTATTCTATTGACCAACTATTCTCTGCCCAGAGAGTACATATTAATTTTCATGAAAACCATACAAAAAAGTGTATTCTAAAATAGCTAATTAATTGAAAAGAAAAAGACATTCAATGATATTTTCCAAACAAAAATGGTAAAACTAAATACAACAACCAAGTAACTACAAATATTTTTGCAGTATCAATAAAACAAGTATGAAACTATTGCATAAAACTGTAGATGTTCCCAATTTATGTCAGGCTATAATTACTATAAGATATTTTCAATGTTGCAAAGAACACTACAAATAATGCAATCTATCAACATATTAACATCAATTTTTATTAGTTAAATCCAGCTTTGAGCACCACAAATAACTAGAATTCTACTCAAATCACTTAAAATACTTCAGATTTTTACTAGAATCCAAACAAATTGAGAATTTCAGATTTTTCTTAACCATTTATCTAAAATAATATATTTTATTCAATAAATTTGATGTACAATGTTTTTGATGTTCATATTCGTGAAAAGTGTAATCATGGTTTGATAATAGTTTAAGTATTATTATAAATATTTGATTTTGTTTAAAGAGTCACATAAACAATAATAATATAACAAAAAAATCAACTTTAGTATATGTATTAATTAAATATTAACTAAAGTTAAAACTATATATTGGACTCAAAGTGTGCCGTAAAATAAATTTAAAAATTAGTTTTCATTTATCTAAGTTGTCATTACATACTTAATTACTATTTATAACATAGATGACCAATATAAGAAATGTTCATATTTCAATTGATTAAATTTGCACATTATTTTGTTCTATAGTACAAGTTGCATTATAATTTTTACAATTTTCAAAAATGTGGACCTTTTATTCTTATCAAATGTTTATAAAACTAAAACAGATTGTTTTAAGATAATGATCACATATCATTATTGAAAAAAACTTAACATTTTTTTCATGATGTAATATTTTTTTAAAATTATCTATGCATTATATATAACTATATATCTCCAGATTAGTTCTGCTTATTATGCAAACGCTCGAGAACTAATCCAGAAAATCACTTGGCACCGTGATCTGCATTATGAGCTGCCGAGATAAGATCTTTCGAAAATAAACGCTTGTAACCACCATGCAACCAAGACAAGTTATTTTAAATACATAAAAATACTGCACCCAAATATAGTATATTTAATGATTGCAATTATTATGCATAGTAATACAAATAACCATACATGTATATGATATACAATCGAAACGAATTGTAACATTCATAAAATATTAATTAGAGACGTGTTCTATAAAAAAAATATATGCTTATCAGAATAATATTGCTTTTCAGAGCAAAAATACAAAGGCCATTTGACCACATATATTCATTTAATTATATAAAATTGTTTATTTTCTAAAATTCATAATTTATGTTTACTTGTTTTTATATTTCTTTTTTTATAATCATACTAACTAATTAATCATTGTTCCAATAAATATGTAAGTTATTGAAAAAAAAAATGACACTCATATTTTTTTATATCATTTTAATTACATCACTTTTTAATTATTTTTTTAACAAAAATAATTCGTCTTCTCTGTCGCATAACTTATTTAAAATACCACAAAACCAGGTGATTTAAATAAATCTATAGCAGTAAGTAATTAAGAAACTGGAATGTTCGATTTAATTAAATTCTCTTAATTTCGTTTGTTCCGAAACCCTTCCAGATTTAAAATGTACTAGCTATTCCTGCAATGCGAAACCTGAAGGGTGAACGAACATCTTCTATAAATTCCTTATATATAAATTATGTAGACATAATCATATATCATATTATTAAAAATACTACCATTATTTTTATAATATGAATTGGGAAATGGTTAAACCAATTATCATTACTTTATGATTACAATCTATATGTTTTTACATTATCTAAGATAATATCTTATATTTTATCAATAAAATATTCAGGAATTAGATGTTTCAAAATAATACTTTAATTCACTATTATTAAATTTACATATCATATTCTAATGAAATATGCGTATATTTAAATTTAGAATTGCATTTCCTGATATTCTTTTTTTTATTATGAATATTTAGTTTTTGCTAGTTCAAGTGTAAAGTGTTATTAATATGCTCGAATCGAAAGCAATTTACGTCGTATCTTGCCAGATAAAGAGCAAAAGAAGAAAAAAGGCGTAAGTGCTCGTACACAGGATGCAGCGAGAGTCATGTTTACATTTATATTAAGGCCTGTGCATCTTCTACACTGGAAATAGACACTGACTTAGTGCGGAAGCCGATGCTCTTAATAAAATCAATTCATCCACGATTTATATTTAATGAAATCCACATGAATTATTTATTACGGTAATCTTAAACTTAATTTTATATGACATAAACAAGGCAAAACCATTTATATATTTAAAATATTCGCTATAACATACAGTATTTTTTTATAAATACAGATTCATATCAACTTTAACGTTAAAACGATGATTATAAAACATAATTTATATATAAATTTAACATGAATTGTCTTTTGACAATGTAATGAATGTAATTATATATCTACTTTACTGACCATAAGACACTCCAATTTTTTTAATGTAAAATGTAGGAAAATAGTTCTTTCTAGCCTTATACTAATAATTATGTCAATAATTATAAAAAAAAAGTAATAAGGTATTCATTCATTCTTAGGGTGAAAATGCTAACTACTGTAAAAATCTATCAAGCTGTTAATTGTCAGACATTTTAAGAATTCTTAATAAATATTAAAATTTTCTTTAAATCTCTTATATTCTAACGTATAACATTATAGTATTAATTTATTTTTACAAAAAAATCTGTTCAGATTCAAAATAATAGAAGTTATTATTAGGTTTTCTAGCCGCGAAAAGTTAGATCATCTCTGCAATTGCAGAATTAAGAAGCGTGGACCGGTGAAGTTTCCAGCATTCACTATTTTTTCAATTTCTTCAATTCCTACTATGAGTGGTTCTCTTACTGCAAAATATATTTCAGAATAAATTATTGTCAGATTTTTTTTTGTTTCTAGTTATTGTTTGAAAATATTCTAAATTTTATATGGGCGGAAAGACTGCGATCAATAGCCCTTGTTACACATAGCAATTGTTTTATTTTCGGGTTTTGTTGTAATATTATTGTATTAATAAATATTATTCATTTTTCTGTCTGTATCTATTGCAATGAATCAGTTTTTCTATGTAAAATAGTCAAAAAATGTCGTACCAAGAAACATGTCAACATCTTAACTATATTTACTTGTTGAATAACTTGCACCATATGGATATAAACGCATGCGTATTTAACTTATTCAAACTTAAATAAATTGCGGAATTGATACATTTCTATTATACACCCATACCTCGCTATACGGTCGCTCTTTATACGGCATTTCGCTAAAACGGCCCTCTTCAATTATGGCATGTTTCGCTATAACGGCAAAAAACCTTTTTCGATGTCGATATATCTACATATTGCCAATCTTGCGCAAGCGCAATAATAGATTCATTATACGGCTTTTCGCTTTGCGGCCAAGTTTCGTGGAACGTATCTAGGCCGTAAAGCGACGTATGTGTGTATTATCAAATTAGTTATGTAACTACTCATTTTATATGTATATAAATTAAAAAAATCGAATGAAAATAAAGAAATAAAAAAATAGCGGAGACTTTGCAAGAATTTATGCAATTTTTAGTCATTTGTTGTCGATGTTATCCAGAATAAATTATTGTTTCTTATCGTCTAGACTCGGCACGTAATTTTCTACACATCCTTTCTGTGTTACTATGTCTCATTCAATTTATGCATTGATTATGCCGAGACACGTCTGAGTTTTTTTTTTGCAGAAATCAATTGAAGTCGTTGAATATTGTATTTTTTGTTAAATTTCGTTTACGTTAATTTTATAGATTTGGGAAATAATTTCTAATTTCTAAGGTAATTAGTTAAATGACAAAACTAATTTTACTTTTATCATTATGTTAGGGAATTCCCCGAAACTGTAAAAATGCCGTGTTTTCCTGACACGATTCCCTGAAAACTCACGAGTAAAATTAGTACATAGTACAAACTGAAGAATGAAAAAACATGATTTTTGAAAAATAATCATAATAAATATAGATATGTAAATGTTGAATATTCAGTATTTTCGCAGTTCTGCTTACACTTGTTCTTAATTTTCGGGTCATCCCTGATACGTATGGACAGTATGAAGAGATGGTTAAACAGATGTGTTTAATTATATTATCTTCTGATAACTAGAAATGAATTTGATAATAGTATAGACATGTTATAAATTTATGTAAAAGTAAAATCCTAGTTCTAATGGTCACCAATGAAATAATGCCTTAAATGATAATTTATTGTTGAAAATATTAACTGAGAAAGGTAATTATAATAATAAATAATAATGTATGCAATAATGAACAGTTTAAAACAAACATGTATCTCCTTAAGCGGTCTGCACATATATCATGAAACCTGAACTTGATGATTTTTCTTTGTATTGTTTTCTTTTTGACCGTAGATGAAATTATGTTAAGCGTGTGACTTTTCACCTTACGTAATTTATGGCCGCAATACCTTTCGGCACCTTTTTTATATATATGTATATAAGAATTTCACGTTTTCGTCGAATCTCGCAAATGTTGTTTGCTTTTTAAATTGGATCTGTGATTTATGTGAGACAATGGATATTAAGAAAACAAACAGGTGTAGCGCAGAGAGAGGGCCCCCTGCGGCTCGTATACAAATCGCCCAAAGTCTAGGAACATTTATAAAGTGGAATGCTAATGATTTTGGGATAGTTATAATTCTTAAGGAAAGGCGTACTCGGACACACGGCTGGACGTCGACACTTGAAGAAATATCACCTGATGCAGTATGTTTCTGTACTGGAAGAAAGAGGAGACAGAGAGAGAAAGAAATAACAACGATGTCGATGTACAAGTGGAGAATTGACCTGAAATATGACCCGAGTTAGTGACCGGTCGACCGCTCGTTTCAACAATGTTTTGAAAATTCATAAACTATGCACAATACAGGCTCATTTATTATGAGATAGTCCATTACAAGTAAACCGACACATAGAAAACGCCGTACGCCGATAAATAAATATTTAATTCGGATGGGTCGGCACGTTGGTCAGTCCCATGAATACTAAATTAATTTTCTCATTACAACGAAATTATTGTATCGTTAAACTGAAATTTTAAAACGCATTTACCACGTCCGCCGACAAACTGCTACTGCAACCCCCCCCCCCAACCAATTCGCATTTATTAATATCAGTATGAGATTACATATCATTTTACTCAGCTCGGTATAGTAACTATACACATCCACCGTACACTAATTGGACAATTTTGCAAAAAAAACCATTCCATCTGTATACCGTAATAACGTTTTGTATCTTCTAATATCCTATAATTATATTACAGGAAAGATTAATTGCAGATAATTTCCGTACAACGCGATTTACCCATAACATGATTTCATTCTAACACGGTTATCACAATATCAGCCTATCCGTTTAGTAAAAACATCGAGTATCCGTTATCATTTTATAATAAAACAGCAAAGGTTTTGTATAGATTCGGTTCGAAATGTATATAAATCAATATCGGTTCAATTTTACAAAAAGAATGTTCAGAATTTCCTAACACATGTAAGTATGATAAATATGAATTTACTCAGCTCATTATGATTACTGTAAACATCCACCATGCATTAATTCGATTTTTTTCTCAAATTGGAGCAATAACGTTGATGAAATTAAAATAATAATAATATCTATACACCAATAATTGCTTATTCAAATATATTATAATTATCTTGAAAATATATAGTGAAGATAATCTCCACATCTTCACAAATTTCTTACATTCTAAGAAGATTCGAGAATTACTTACAATACATTAACAGTGTAATTAGTCTTGAAAATTAGAGAAATTCGCGTTTTATGCTATTTTAAAATTAAATATAATATTATTCGTCATTGCAAATTCTATAAATACGAATAAACATAATTTATTATACCATTTTGTGGTATTAGTTATTTATTTCATAAAACAAAAATAATACATGGCATAATAATACATCATTTTTGGGGATATAAAGAGTTAAATCAGCATCAGATTCACTGAATTTGCTAAGAAGACCATTACACCTATGAAGATATCTACTATAAAATGTTCACTATTCTGCTAAAGTAGGTTTAAATTTGTGTAACTGCTGTAATACTACATTCATTCACTATGCATGAAAGACATTATTATCTCTCAGATGTTCCAACTATTATGTAACCAGTTTCCAGTTCAGTTTTAGTATCATTCTATTAAAGAAACAATTGTAGTTGTTACGCTTCAATGACAACGTCTTATGCAAAGTGCGAATGCAGAAAAAGATGTAGAATAATAAAATAAATTATTAAATTTTGATTTAAAATTAAATAATTTGCATCAATTAATAGGGTTGATGTAAAGTCATTGTGACATATATGACATTAGCGGAAAATAATCAAATTTAGAGTTTTTTTTTCATAAATTAAAAAAATCTTTTAATAAATTATATATACATTACTATTATAAGTACTATGAAATTAAGTTGAGTAGAGAAGTAGTTGCTACACAATTTGTTTAAGTGTAGAAGTTATAAAATTATGCGGTTTTCATATAATTACTTTTTTGTTTAAAACTCATTTAACTATAGAAAATGGACTACTTGCTGACATTTTTGAAACTCGTAAAGTTTACGCTCTGTAATTTTACTAAACACATAAAGTGATCCATCTACCAAGTACATATAATTTCCAATGTGTACTCTCCGCATAGTAAATAAAAAATCAATAATTGGAAAAGTACCAAAAAATATTAAACACTCTCTCCCTTTTTCTGTATCTCCCTTCCTTCTATCCGCATACACATATAGCTTATTTGGTTCTAAAACAAAAGTGCAGTCGGTAATTTTTAAAAGTACGAAACTTTAAAGTGGTTCAGGAAGTTACTGACGGCAACACACGGAGTGAGAAGCAAAAAGTATGAAGTCGACGAAAAAAATGATAGAAGTTACGCAACATTAAGTATTTTTCCTGCGCGTAATTTATTTCGCTGAAAAATCACCTTGTGCGTATTCACATCAATTCCCATCAATTATTTATAAATTTAAATTAACAGAAGACGAAGAGAAAATATATATAATAAAGCGGACCAATTTGGATTTTTAAGTGGGCGAATTTATTTCCATGAGACGCAAAGCGCGTACAGACTTTTGCGGGTAATTAAAATGAATGATACAATATCACCATACCGTGTATTTCTAGACACCCCCCAACCGAATCATATTAATTCGCTCTCCGCAAAAATCATAATTTATAATCATCAGTCGGCGCACATTTGCGGTGTACCGCAGCTTTTGTTTCAATTAAAGCCTACTGACGTATTCAGATTAACATTAATTACCGAAAACTAAATGAATATCTCACAATTAGCAATGTTGCAATGGAACAATGTTGTTGTAACTTGATTTCAGCTTGCTTTTAACATAACGTCAATATCCTCTTTTAATTAATCTAAAAATGGAATTATGCAATATTCGTACTATTTGAGATATGAACAGGGCCACCTTATCCACACTATGGAGTTCCTACATCCACATTCTTTACGAAATATATGTATTTTGTTGTGAATTTATTAAATAACTCACATCTCTACCGGGCGTCATATAATTAATTAGTGCATAGCAACCACAACAAATTAATACAAAAGACCTGGATATGGGACACAAATGTGTATCAGGTGTACGAAATTACATGTTGATCTGTAAACCTAAAACATATCAGAATTTGAATTTCGCCTTTACCGTCTTCCGTTCAAACATATTATGTTCTATCATCTTCTGTTTCGACGAAACTATAACTATAAGTGATTTAACAGATTATATACCAGGATGCTTAGATCATGACACGTATTTTGTATATTCAGGATTAATAAATTATACAGTAATATTTAGTTTTCAATGTATTCCTCTTTGAAAATTTCAAAATAAACTACATTTGAAAACAAATACTGAAAAAAATGACATAATTCCCAGTTTATAACTTTTATTTTACTTTTAGGTAGGAGTCTTATGGTTATAGTCGCCTATCTGCGTCATAAAGGTATAGGTTCGATTTCCAGATACAACACAGGATTTTGTGGTTTATTGCAGAGCATTTTTCTGGGCTTCTGGACTGAGGCCATTGATTCCTAAAAAAATAGTCTTCAAGGGCTGATTACCAGGAATTTGCGAGTATTGTATTAAGGTAGTTTTTAAGACATTATCAGGCTCAGGTTTCACAGTTTAAGTTTAAAATAGATATTTTTGTAAAGTCTTGCCTAAAAATTTTACCATTTTATTCACACTAGTTCATCTTACGACCAATAATAATAACTAAAAGTAAATTAGTAAAAAAAAGTTAAATATAAAACATAATAATGAACGTATTGCTGTAACACATAAATTATTGACATATAAATAACTACGTTCTCAATAACGTTACAATGGTATAAGTTCATTGGCCGTAGGTTGTTTTCATGAAGCTATTCTCGTTACGTCAGTACGATCTTTTAATTGCATCCGAATAGTTTGGAAAGTACATCCAATTTGGACGTAATCGTATATTCGTATCACACAAGATATCGAATTTAGTGGAGCAGCTTCTTCAGCTGAAGAAGGAGAGTATGGAGCCTTAATCATGTAAAATGAGGCTAGAGTTTTTAAACTTCCGTGTGCTCGGAGCGTGCCCCGAATTCGGAATTAATTCGGTTTCATTGCTAGTGCGATGGAAGAAAGCGAGAGACACTGGAAACTGGATTTCATATGTGAGACAGGGTAAGGGACACAAAAGTCTTGCTAACTTGGTCAGTGTTAGTAAGTAGACACGGTTATTTTATATAAATGAACAAAGGTATTGTCCAAAGTGTGAAGATCACACTAAAATTAAATGAGTTTATATGTGTATAAATTGAAATTAATAGAAATAAAAAAAAATATTAGGAAACACTTTATATCAAAAATTAGAACATGAATTTATTAATTATTAGATTATTCATATAAAGGTTTACTGGGCTCAAATCGTTAGCCAAAAATGATTATAAAATTATTGTAAATTCAAAAATGTAATAAAAATATATTAGACGACTATTTCTTCTTCTTATGCCATCCGCCACCTAAGAATTTCAAAAATTTGTATATCTACTATAAGTTACTTTAGACTCTGCACTAATGCCTTAAATGTTGGGCGTTGTCCAATGTTGGAAAATACTGCAATAGACCAAAAGGAAAGTTTATATTTATAAATATGTATTTATTTTTATTGAAGAATAAATAAATTAATGACCGCAATCTATTTTTATTTAAGCATGAATCATTGTAAAAATAAATATTGTTATCATTATTTTTAAAGAAGTAGGAATTTGCAATTGGAGGAATCATCCTTATTAAAGTTATACATTATATACATTAGGATGTTTTATGATAAAAACAGTTAATTAATATTTTTATACATTCTTCTGATTGTATACAATCTAGTAATGATAGGCAACCAAACAATCATATAATACGTAAATCAACTTATCTTTAAAAAAATATTGACAAATTAGAAATATTTGACAATATATATGACATTTACCATTAATAAATAAATCGTGTAAAAATGTGGAGTTGTGCCGATTGGTCGCTGTATGAGAGAACATTTGGAGAAGAATGTGTAAGTAAAGCAACAGTTCCAGTGGATCTTGAACACGAAAGTTATTGAATATTTTATAATATAGAACAATGTTAAATTAATGAAAGTTACAATGTTTTTTAATAAACAAATTCATTTGCAAAATAGTTGTAGTATTAAAAAATACGTTCAATATTACTACTTATGCCAATTAGATTCGAAAAGTGGCAGTTACACTCGTTTGTGGTCGTTCAATAACTGACAATTTAACCCCACTGTAACAATCACAAAAGCAATAGAAAAACAAAAGTGAAATTACTATATTTTGCATGAAATATTAAATAAATCAAGTAATTTTTGGAGACATTGATTCACTTATTTAAAATTTTAACATTGATCCATATTAAACCATATAAAAATAATAACATTTAATGTTGTATTTTAAAAAGTTGATGAAAAAATGTACATTTCATGTTTTTTTTATCTCAAATTAATTGTATAATTGCTTCTACAAATATAGGTAATTGTAGTTAAAAGAAATGTTGAATTATGTTCGTTTTCTTACTAAAAATTGCGGTGGTGTATATACTATATTTAAATCAAATTATATAATATATCTTCTGTGAAAAATGATTTGTTGGCGATGAGAAATGGTAGTAGAAGATGGGTTTCTGTATTGTGCGAAACTTATTAGTAGAATTTTTATATATTCTGAATAATGCTAGGCTGTGGGCTATACATCTCGCAACGCTCGCACTCCTTCTACGTCCCGGTAAGAAGAAAGGGCATCCAGACCTGAGCACGTCTTGAATGCAAGAGGAAGTATGATATTCCTGGCTGAAAGACGCGGTTTTTGCTGATTCACTGATGCGACGGTATAATAAAGCACGTAACGTTGCGGGGTAAAACCGGTAATGAGACCCACTATCTATGGATGCGCGCCTCCTTTTTCACCCACTAACGTTTCCATTCTCTACCGACACATATCAAACCCCCATACACTCGGTTTCTGCCAACGAACGAGAAAGAAAGAAGTGGCAGGAAAGGAAAAGCACTTTTTCAGCTTTGATCGATATTTTGTTGTGGATTTCATTTGTTTCACAGAGTTTTATATTTAGAATAAAGGAAGGACGTACACCTTAAATATCATTTTTACACCATAGCACATCATCGTCCTTTTCCCCTCAAGCGAATGCCTAAGAGCAAACACGTTTTTGCTTTTAGCTTTGTACAAACGACCGACAAAAGACCATACCATAACACATACACACTCACTCACGTACAGCCGAACGACCACGGAATCGTAAAATTCCAATGAACTTTTAAAGGCAATTCATCAAAAAATCGCTTTATTGAATCGTTCGAAAATCACTGGTCACCAAGCGACGTTTATGAATAAAAATGAATTTAAATTTTATCACCCACGTTCGAATGAATTGGGAAAAACACGAGGTTTAATGGAATATATTCATTCGAATTAATGTATTACATTTTTGCAAAGCGTGTTAAGCTTTTAAGGTTGATTACAACAGTGAATATTTTAAATAAATTAAAATTTATGACGACATAAATAATTTATATAAAATACTAGATGAATTTTTATAACTGCAATTTAAATCAATATTAAATTTCAAGAAAAATACGTACTAAGAATGACAGAAAGACTTTGGTCGTTAGACCTTTGGCTCAATTTGGACTAAAGATGTTGAAATTAATAACTACTTTGTATTATTGTTAGATAAATATAGAATTACATAGATTTGACAAATTCTTTATTTAAATAATAATATTTAAATGTGAACAAAGGGATTTCCACCTTTCAATACTTTATTTGA
Organism: Nicrophorus orbicollis; assembly: GCA_018845635.1. Lineage (NCBI taxonomy): Eukaryota > Metazoa > Arthropoda > Insecta > Coleoptera > Silphidae > Nicrophorus > Nicrophorus orbicollis. The sequence goes on along the minus strand of JAFMTC010000054.1, from coordinate 216,702 downwards.
TATATTCTTATTTTTGTTGTTGACTATTCTTTTCAACGCAGCCAGTTTAATTTATAAAATTTTAAATAAAATTTGTACCTAAAAGTCAGTAATGCTAATATTATATTAAAATCTAATGAGATAGTTTTTTAAAAACGTTTTTTCATACATTTTTTATTCAGTAACATGATTTAGTTGGAAATGTAACAATGTAATTAACTAATGTTATTATGTATTGATCAGTTAGATATTGGAACAAATTTATATTCAATTTAAGTATATATTTTTCTATCAATAATTATACAATTGTTTTTCATTATATATGAGTTGATAATTACAGTATGTAGAAAAGATAACTTCAAATTTATAGAGTTCGTATTAAATTTATCATTAAATTCTGAAACATCAGTGAAAATAGATAAATATGGGACGAAAAGACCTATTATTCTAGTTTCACACATATTGTTTATTTTTATTGATCAAATATTTCAGTTACAATTATTTGAAATCGATGATCTTTTTGAAATGTGTAATGCCTTGCATCCTGGTTTATCCTAGACATCTCCTCTTTTTCACTGATATTGACCTAAATTTTAATACAATTAATTACATATACAACCTAATTCCGAAATAAAAATACACAAATTATACTCAAAATTAATGAAAACACATTTTAAAAACAAACTTAAAAAACTTACAAATATTTTAAAATATCTTCTATACATTAGTTGGTTATCATTGATATGCCTTTAAAATATTCTACTTAAAAATATTGAAATACAAAATTGCATAGGTAATTTAACTATTAATATAAATAATTCCAGGTTTTCTTTATTATATTATTTATATGTAGTTGTGGGTATTAGTTGTCTAGATACTGAATGCAAAGTAAAGCAAAAGCGTAGTACACCCATGACTGTTTTATATATTTCGAACAGTACCTTGGTACAACAAGAATTTTTGAGATTCATGAGAAATATTAGGGCCCTCGAATTAAATATTTGAATTTCAATTGATAATATATATTTTGCCGTTAAGTTAACTTAACTGGTCCACAGCAATATTGAGCCTGGGTTCAATATCCAGCTATTATTGTATCCATAGTATTAATACAGTACAATAAATATTGTTTTAAATTATGAAATCATTTATTTAGGAAACAAAAAAGTTTTGCATTTATAATATATAGCAATATAACGTAGAAGAAAAATAATTGTGTTTCTTCGCCTTTGAACTCACCTTTCAAAAAGTATATTTTCGTATAGAATTTCTTTGTTTCTCATACCGCAACGGCGCCTGTATTGTGCTTTGAAGTAGGCAATCTCCAATTGCTGGCTTTTCCATATGCACGTGCTATATAAAACGTAGCCAACGCCTCGCACAATATTTTCTAAAATCGAACGATACAAAAGCATACAACAGCAATTTATTTCATAAATATTACCATTTTATTTAAAGTCCCTCGAGCACTCGAAGCAGTCTCGCACACACAAATTAAACGTGATGCCTTATGTGGACTTGGAAAATTAGAATTTTAATGTAAACATATGATTTTCTGTAATCTCTGTTTCTCACTTGACCCGATGGTTGTTGCTCTCTAAAATAGCGGCGCGCTTAAAATGGTTTTCTCGTACTTTGTAATTTAATACACATTTTAATGTACGTCTTGTCGGATTGTTTGCCACATGCAATAAACGTTTGGTTTTATTTGAAGGCTAGTCAAAACGCTCAAGTGACGTGAGTAATAATATGCCTTGATTGACAACCGCACATACGCAACCCGACAGATGTTCAATAACGACGCGAAAAATCATTGTTCATCGCCTAATTTACACATGCAAATTTGAAAAATTGTCTAAGAAATTGAAAAAAAATATGACTAATAACATCCACTTTAAATCTGGGTAAAAATGTACAGATCTTTACTCATCTTTGGTATGATTAATGCGCGATCATTGCATAAAACAAAATTGATAAATTGATTCCCTTCTAAGGGCCACATTATATGTAGTGTGTGTATATAGAAAAAGGCATACAGATTCTAATTTATTTAGATGGGAGATCGATGCGACGCTATAAATTTCGTTCAGGTAGAGTAGATCTGGGTGGATGGATGAAGAGGAAAAAAAAGTACACACACTGAGAAAAGAGAGAGAAAAAACAAAAAGCGTCGAATCGACATTTGCATGTTAGATGAGGCTCCGTGAAAGAGGAGAGAGAGAGAAAAAAGGATCACTTTTACACGTCACCTGTTTAGAGTAGGGTCGGGAGAAAATGATTTCGATGGTTCCCAGATAAAAATCGGGGATGCCCCCAAAGGCATTACCATAATTTGCTGTGGCGAAAATACCAACACCGCGTAAACACAAAATTGTTTTGTAAAACTCTTTATCGTAAAGCGAATCTTTACATGTTTGCAAACGATCACTATTATTACGAACTTTTATGTAACGGAATATATGTAATTTGGTATTTTTTTTTAGTCGAACTCTGTGCAGATTATATCATTTTTGATTTAGTTTTGAATACAATACGATGCCAAGATATCAAATCATAAATTATATGCATTAAAAATCTACTGGAACGATTGCAACAAACACGTTACGGAGGGCGTATACAAGATATTCTTGATAATTCTTGTAGTTAAGATAACTTGTTTTCATTTTACTATATACGATGAGCTGGTTTCTTTAAATAAGAATATACTATTATATAATATTCGTATTTTTATATAATTTGTTAAACTACAGAGATCATGTTTGTGATAATATTTTCAGATTCGGTATTCGTCGCATTTTTAATCTTGGAATACGTGAATCCTTCGAAGCATTTTATACGCTTCATTGTTTTTAAATCATGATTATACAATTTGTCAAAAAAATCAAAAACATTCATTTTTTTTGCATTTTCATTTTTCCTTATATTAGTTCCATTCTCCTATATTTACTGAATGTTTGAAAATTTTTCGTAAATCAATATCTTTTATGTAAAATTGGCTATAATTCATAATTATATTTATTGTAAGTTCATTAAACAGATAAAAATCAAAACTTACTCATACAATAATAATGAAACAAATTAACAGTCAATATTTGTATAACATATGATTTATGCTAATATTTATTACTTTTTTTTATAATTAAAAATGAAAATAGAATATACCCATACATCGCTATACGGCCGCTCTTTATACGGCATTTCGCTATAACGGCCCTCATCAATTAAGGCACATTTTCGATTTACGGCCTAAAATGTTTCGCTATAACGGCAAAAAAAACTTTTTCGATATCGATGTATCTACATATTGTCAATCGTGCGCAAGCGCAATCTTTGATTCCTTACACGGCTTTTCGCTTTACGGCCAAGTTTCGTGGAACGTATCTAGGCCGTAAAGCGAGGTATGGGTATTAGTTAGGTTTAATTTACTTCCTGACAATTAAATATAATATCAGAATTTCATATTTTCTCTAAAGGTTCTTTCGTATGCAATAAAATATCTACTGATAGCCTTTTACAGTTTAGTTAATGGAGTTTTAGGAATTTTAAAAACCAAAAAATTATAAAAAATATGTATTTTTTTAATATTGAATATTTCTTTAATAAACTTGAGATCTTTCGATTCAGTTTTATAACTATTACACATAGACCTGTTCGGTCCGCATCAGCCTGATTACCTTTTTGCTGACCGGTAAATGCCGGAAAATCGTTCAGGTGAGGTTTGAACCAGCACCCTTCGCACCAGATTTTTGTGAATCAAGGACTATTAACAACTTAATAGTAAACTTATTAATTATTTTTATTCTGATGTTCTGGATTGGCATTACTCGGGTTTACCAATTGAATATTAAACTCTGAATTGCTATCTGCAATCATTAAGTGGTTTATTTCCTTTCAACAAATGTTAAGATGGTTGAAAATATGTTAGTCGCTTGGAGAAATGAGAGTAAGGCTTATCCAATAATCGTAGAGTTTCTTATCCTATTTCGTTCAATTTCCGTAGTCATTTACGAAACTGATCTGCCGTTGTCGTGAAGTCGAAATGGATCTTTTCGATTGATATAAATATCTTTTTGCATTTAATCCATTTCCTTGCAATTCATCTTTGATGTAGTATCGATACGAGTCTAGTAGTTTAGTAGAACATTACATTTACAGGCTATAAAAAACTGACATTTTTATACTTGAATTTGGACAAGGTTTATAATGTATACCTCTATTGTTATGTATAATATAAATAATATATTTGATCATATGTTACAAAGCAATTAATCAATTAATCCATTTCCTTTGAATTCATCTTTGATATGGCAGTATTGCTAGGAGTCTAGTTATTGTAGTAAAAGATTACATAAGCAGTGTAACGATTATTTTATACTAGAGTTTGAAAAACTATAATTATCTCAGACATTTCACCATTAGTGAAAAATTGAACAAGAAAACAATATTCAATAGATTTAGCAGAAATTGATATTCATTCGGCTCGTGCTGGGTAGTTTTGGAGAATCATTTGTAGCCATTTATATAATGATTAATATTTAATTAGTTTATTCCTTCTATCAATCAGTAGAAAGAAAATTATTTTAGAAAATACAAGATTAATGTGGAATTATTATAACTGGTTATTTATACATATTTGGGCGGAAAGATCTATTTAAAAGAAAGACTTCTAAAAGCCATTTGTGATAAGTTTGATTTTTAATCTATTTCTTTTCAATAAATAAAATTATTTATGCTATAGATATGACAGTATACACCTTAGGCACTAGGCTTACGTAAAATATTGAAATTAGGTATCAAGAATACATATTTGTTCTAAAATTAATTAATGAGATTCTTGTGAAAACGTATATTCTTTATATAATACTATTTCTGGATATTTTACTAGCTTAAAGATTAAAGTAGTTAATATTAAAGAATCCAATAATAACACTGAACCTCTCTAATCGATCGAAGTCTTTCTACTATTCTTGGGCAAATGTATTGCCACCATACTATTATTGTTATTATACTATCAAAAATTATATACCATTATCTACTACTGTTAAATCCAAACATTGCGTTCCGGGCATTCAATTGTTGTCGGAGGTACATCCATTGGTCTACCTCACAAATCGATAAGCAGAGCTTATAGTCTACCAGTAAACAATACAAATCATAAAAAAATCTTGTACTGAACTACACACCACAAAATATAGTTTTGCATAATAATATTCGTGGTATACGCTGTTTCCATTAAATTTATTTATATTTATAGTTATTGTTTTCTGTTAGCAAAGGAATTTTCTTAGTAAAATGAATAAAAAGCATATATGAAATGAAAAACGCAATGAAATTACTTATTTCTTACGTAAAAATAAATATATATTTTGATTTTTTATGTTTTCGTCTTATTGTTTCTGTGCATTGTAAACAGTTCATTGAATGTTGGTGTACTTTGTTAAAAATAATTTGTTGTGAATAACTTTTAACTACAACAATATAAATTTATTTATACATATTACATTTTTCATACTATTTTCCATTTTCCTATGTTTTGCATTGTATGTATTTTCTTGTAAAGTTTCTCTGATTTACGTTGATATGTTTCATTGCAATAAAAATAAAACGTGTAACTTTGTAGTGTTAACAATGCAATAATTAATTAAAATTACAAAGGTTTTCATTCGAATTGCGGCACCCTCTGCGAATAGCCGTCCTCATGATTGTTGGCACTAGACAACAATATGCCTATTTTTTTATTCCACCCCCATCATCATCATTTCAGCTGGCGTTTTTCCATTCCTTTTTGTTCGTGTATTCATTTAACAATGGCTGAATGCGCCAAAACAGTATGCATGCAATGGGAAATCTTTTCCGTCCGTATTCACCTGAGCAAAACAAACGCACACAATGGTGGATTTTATTGATCGCGCCTGGGTGCGTTTCGGGGTCTCTATGAGCTCTATATAAGAAACGCTTTAAATTCTCATAAACTCCCCCAAAAATATAATACAGCCTCAAAACAGCCCCGCGTCTTCTGCGTCTCTCCCGTGCCACTCGTTTAGTTCACCTGGAAAATTTTAATTTTAAATTTGCTTCATTTTAATTAGATTCGCTCAAATTTCAGAGTGAAATGTATTTCCTTGGCGCGTGAAAAGGAAGAATGTCAATGGAAGCTGTTTAATAAAAACGTCAGACGTATTTGACTTTGCCCGTTAAATTAGTTTGTCATTCGATCGATTAGCTTTGTGATATAAGGTAAATAAAAGATGTTTGCTTTCTGCTTGCGGCCAAAGCTCATTGCTTTCTCTTTATCAAAACTTCAGATTTATTTCAATATTCATATTTTCTTTTACATATTTGGCAATGTAATTATTATTTAATATATTTTCAAATATTATATAATTTAAAATCAAATTAATGCATTTAAATACTTGTTATTGTATAAAAATTATTCTATATTTAATATCTAGATTATAATAATACAATAAAGTTAATCAATATATAATTTGTAATCAACAGTTGGTTAAGTACTTGTATGTGCATAAAAATAAACACTTGATACAAGTTAATTAATATGGCGTTAGAAATAGTTGTAATACCTTATTTAACTACTACTTTCCAAGTATAAGTAATATAAGTACATATTACTTTGCAAGTTTCAAGTTCTAAGTAGATTATCGAAAAGTTGGCAAAGTTATGACCGGGAAGGTGTCCTAAAACAAGAAATCAATAACCTACACTAATTCGAGATTGATAGAATGGTATTATAGTATTGACGAACGTTTTAAAACTGATTTTGTTCAAAAATTGAAACTGTATTTGTCGTACAACTTGTGTTTATTCAAATTATGTGAAACGGTATTGGCAAAGGAAAGAAGTATTCTTTTTTACAAAATTCCTAAGGTTGATATAAATCAATTCTTGATTCTTGAAAATGACAAAACTAATACATAATACAAAATTAAAGTTCAATATTTGCGATTTGTTATTTATTTAACATTGTCTAGTTCAATAAATTGAGTATAGATAATTGAACAATCACAATTGTACAAATGATAATTTGTAATTCTAGAAAATTGCAACAATTACTGATCCCCATAGTGTTTACTTGCAGAATAAATATGCAAATTGTATAGGAAGACTCCTCTCCCTAATTCATTAGCGGCTTCTCCATAACCAACAAACGGAATAAAATCCTATGGGCTTTGGTACTACAAAGAGTGAACATTCCATATGCATTTCGGCAATGAAGTAGGGGTGCCTGAGGCGGATGAACTCCCGGAAGGGAGAATATCCATCGGTACATTGGCTCTCAACGGACATAAAGATCTCATTTATGGCTCCGAGAAGACGTGTAAGTGCATCGAGCACTATAGGGTGAGCAACTACAATAATGAGCTTGTGACTTAAGATGCAATACTTTCATTGTTTACCACAAGTATCTCAAGATACTTATTGATTGATAGATCAAATTTATACATTATTTATAAGTGAGATCTTCAGAATTATTTTTGTATAATGTACACTTGTACTTCTATTAAAGAGAAGTTATATTTTATTCTATTTTGTAATCAATATAAATATATCATTTTATCAAATAATTATTTTATTTATATAATCAGGGCCATTTTTCTTAATATTACAACACTTTATAAAAATGAAGACGTTTTAATAAGAACATTTTATATTTTCACATTATACACTTCTTTATGATAAATTTGGAATAAAATGTGTTTGATTGTGAAATTATATTTGAATGCATCGACATTTTGTTTACAATTAAAGTTTTAAAATACTGGTTTTAATTTGTACAATGTAATTTTTCAATTACTTTAATATTATATTTATTATCAATTTGTCCGTTTCATCCTTGAATAAATATGTATAATTTCTGTAAAATAGAGTAAATTTGTTACAATTAATAAATAGTCTAAACAAAAGTATTAAACATTTAACAATTTTTACATATTTCAGTTGTTGCAAAGAGACACTCAAACTGGTTGTATTTTTTATATGGAAAACATATTGATATAATTTATCAAGAAAATTACTCCTTACATTTGTTTGGTAGTCGTCACAATTTCCGGAATTAATTACCGACTAGTACCGAGTTTTACCTAAGTCTTTTACCTTGGATGAGCATGGCTTGTTTTTAATTAATACATCAAATTAAACAGTGGTTATGTAAGTTAGACATTTAACAACTATTTTGAATATAATGTAGAAGCACAAAAACTCAAATATTCCATAATACTGCTTTATATCTAATAATGTTATTATAACTGAAATGATCTAGTTAATGTTATATAATATTATATATTGACAAAAGATTTTTTGATGAAAATTGAGAATTGATGCTGCCGGTAGTCGGTTGCTCGTTACGTCTACATATATACGTCGTGAAATAAGAGAATGGAAATAATAAGTATAAGAAATAATAAAAGAACGGAACGTAGGCATTCGTTCCGTTTTTCGAGCTAGAAGAAGGAATATGAGAGTTTGCCATATAATGGAATAACGAGAAAATTGTAATGAAAATATAATTTGAGCTCCCCGCCGTATCTGGCTGGTCCCCATTTGGGAAAACACGAGGACGCGAAGTTTTCAAAAACAATTGCATCGGGAATGAATCGCGGCGGCGGCAGCCCTTGCTTGCTTGCTTGCTTTTCCTTGAGAATTCAATTTACGAAACTCATAAATCCCGGCACCGGGCATCATTACTGTTACACTTAAGTTTCCTTTGCGCAATTAACCAAATGAAATTTTCCTTTTAAATTCTGTTTGCCAAATTGCTTTGCCGCCAAACCCAACCCCAACCCACACCCTCATGCTCCACTCACAGCAAACCAGTCCAGTTTTTAATTAATTTCTCCAATTATACACACATTCATTATAGTTTTGTTCAGCTCGGTGAAAATAATTACCTGCTACATTATACTGTATATGTTTCTGTATAAACGTTTGTGTGTATGTGTGTGTGTGTATATATATTATTTTTCGACATAAAATATGATGCCACAAAATTTCGTTTTGGGCGGGATAAGTACGGGGGGATTATAACTCCTTGTGAAATATTCGAAAGCTCAGGTGCATCCGAACACTGCTGTAAGTCCAGTTTAGACCTACGAAGCTGGATTACCACGTATATATAGATATATACCGTATATATATAATCCAAGCAAAATGTGTCCCTCGGGAACATCTACATGTTCTATGACAAACACAACGTAATTCAATCCAATTTAAACCCGATAGAAATTGCACTTGACGAGGGACTAATCAGCCAACTGTGTCGAGATACTTTGAATGCTAGTCTCGTGTCATTTTAATCGAATTTTAGTAATTAGTCTACTAATTATTGGATTTCCGAGATACCGCTCTTGGATTATATATGTTTTCACGGGATTATAGTTATATATATATATATAAAGAGAGATAGATATATATTTATGTTGTACATAACCGCTACTAATATAAAGCTGACGTTAAGCTCAAGATTGTATCGGCGAGATAGGATAGATTTATCGCTCAAGGAAATCATTGTTCTGATAGAGATACATACTTTACGGTATCGTTAACGCTCTTGTTACATCTACTGTAAATATGTGGATTTATTTAATAACAAGCTTGTATACAACAAATATACTTTACTCGACAACTATATTTTCAGAATTTAAAAAAAAGTTATATTTTAAAGCATTTAAAAGTTTTATTTCAACAAATTTCGAATAGCATTAAAATTTAGTATCCTTAATTTTTGTAGTTTTTTTCTAATATTCAATGAAAACAAATTTTAAAATAAATTAACGTTTAACAATTAAACATTATTAATTACTATATTAACAAAGTATTTGCAAATTATATTTCAGATTGAAAATGAGATTTGTGAATAACTGGGATATTTTTTGTGGCTGTAAATATTGTTGAATGTACTTGTTTAGATACTAAGATAATTAGAAATACATATGCACCATATGCTATTTTTGGTGCAAAGCGTAAAAACACAACATCTTTGGAATTGTGAAATAAAAATTAGTATAATTTTCATTGCAAAATATGTAAAATTAAAGAAAACAACGATTAATTAAGAGCACAACAATCCGTTATAAATTATCGACAGTCGATGTTCCCAATTATGATTTGCCAATTTTAAGTTATATTTATTATGTTTGTGTATTTTTGCTTGAATTTACAATATAATATTTTTGAAGAAATATTTACTTAACAAAAAACTAGTTAAAGAAATTGAATTAAAAAATTCAAAAGTTTTCTAAAAATACATATATTAGAATAGGAAGGGCAGAAAGCCTTTTACTATCAGCCTAGATCTTACTGCCATAATCTTTAATTTATTTATTGCAACAAATATTATTAATATTTGAGGGTTAAGTAATAAATAAGGTCGTAGATAAAGTTCATGGAGTTGTTAAAAAAATCTTTTGAAAATACAAAAAATAGTACCATTTTCTATGTCAGAAAAATAAATTAACCGGTATTACAAAACAATATGTGAAATTACTTCAATTGTAATTTTCACTTACAATGTTAAATTATACATGGACAAGACAATAATTTATGCTAACTAATTTACCTAATCTGCATTGCATCACTTACTAAACCATTTGGGGTTAGGTAATGAATAATTCTCAGTACAAACGAAATGACGAAATGGTGATAGACTTGATTGAAGTGATTTTATTGTTATGGAGAAATTCCGTGACAATTGCCAGTGCGTGAACGTAATCGACGTGGTGGTCAATGCACTCTAGTTTTATATATATGAAAATATTTTTAGATGAATATTATTTATAATTTATAGACAAAATAATGGAACTGAATTAGAAATAAATATAAAAAATGTAAAATTGGAGAAAATGATCATAAAATATACTTCTGCAAAAACTATTAATAATATTTAGTTTATTAACAAATTACAAGTTACATTTGTATTATATAATAATTAGATACAAAGATGTAATAAATAGTTATGGTATTAAATACAATTTGCATATTTATATATAAATGCAGAAACATTCTTGACTACAAATATAAATCTTTATCAAATGTCAAGGATATATCATCATAATATATTGCAATTCAAACAGTGTAAAGTTTACAAATTTATGAAAAAATTGAAGGGAATATTTTTTAATATATAATGTGAAGAATTGTAACGTTGAACATATTAAATATAACGCATTCATAAAATTCAGTTTGTACATCGATCAAACTCATCATTTATCCGAAGTTTGCCAAACATGACTTAATGAATAGGTAGATGGTAAACGATCTGGAAGTGAGAGTGATATGCTGGAAGAAATACTTGAGGAGAACAGACAAAGAAAAGTGTTTTTAAGATAATAGAACCAAGTATTCCATTCATGTATTACATGTCTAAAATTGAGTTTTGATGAAAATGAACAAATGTTGTAAAAAAGAACATGTTATGAGAGATTTATAATAAGGTAAATAGGAAAATAGGCCGATAGGATCGAAAGGTCATAATATAACATAATATACAAAATTCCTTAATTCTGATTTCCATTCAAGTGGTATTCCCGATACTTGTACTGTTGTAAGTTATCTATCTTAATACCAAATGGTTGCTACCTTGAAAATATATTTATATTGAATTACTTTCCAAAGCCATATGTATATAGTTATGAAACTCGAAGCGTGGAATGCTGTAATGAATGTGAAATAATTTGAAGCGAGCAACTTAATTAAAGCACATACACAGCGTGTGCGTGAGCTTCCGTGTGAATGGATGAGATAGAAGGCAGAGGAAGAGTGAGTTAAATAGTCAGTGAGAAAGATGGATAGTCAAAGTGATAGAGATTGTTTGTGAATGAGAGAGTGTTTAAATGAGGGAAGTGAACTATTTTTCATTAAATTTCTAATAACATATGCGCGTGTGTTTGGACATCGCGAGAACCATCAATCTTTTTTGCAATGCCGGCTCATGTGTTCCGGTATGAAGTGGAAGTTTGCAATGTTAAATTGAAACAGTTTAATTCCATATTGACTTGCATGATATATGCACAGGTCGATGCAAAGCCTGTCGGTGGGGCCATTAATCAAGTAAGTGGGGTTAGGCGGTGGTCCCCGTCTGCCCCCAATCCACCCCCGATGGGTCCCCGACGAACCAACCGACCGACCGACCAACCATCCCTGGTTCATTACGGTGGCCACCGATATGGCCGGAGTACGGACAGGGACAGGGAACGGCTGTGGAGGGCGCCGCGCTTTAATTATGGGGACGTCGTTGTTTAATTTCCGGTATTACATCATAGGTGATCCAGGCTATAATAGGTCACTATGTCGATATATATTTATACATCGTCCGACGCCGGAGGCATTCACGTATTTTTGGCAATTTCGCATTCCATTAAGTCTACAAATAAAAAATACTTTTTCGACAAACCTTATAACAAAAATTTATGACATTATAATAATTTATATGGACCTGTAATCATAGTCCTGTTATATTTATATTTTATTCTTTTTTATTATTATATGAATCTCTTTTTTTCCTTTTTTTAAATATTTTTTTGTATTTTGTAATTTAATTTTGCAAAAAGTGACAACCATATGGTATATAAAATTAACAATATCACACAATATAGAATGTTTAAATAAAAATTGCATATATTGCGGTGGCTCACTAATAACTATTTGGGGCACATTGCTACCACTGTATACATGAAGTCACCTTATACTATTTGGATCGTCTAATAACACAGCTTGGGTACTCTACACTTTTTGGGCTTCTATAATTCTGTTTGGGCCCTATACTAATACTGTTTGGGGCCCTCGACCAGAACTACTTGGGGCCTTGATCTTACATTCGGATCTTACCCAATCATTCGAAGTTTTGGTAACATATATTTATATTTATATTTTACCACAAAGATTGCAGCATTTAAAGATAAGTTCAAATGCGGATTGATTAAAGCGATTCCGTGTGTAGATGGAACTTTTTGGCAATGATCGTTAAAATCCGTCCAACTTTTGTGCATTTCAGGCGAAAGTTATATATTCATATAATTATTTCTATTTTCTACGAGTTTCTTAAATTTATTGTTAACTCTTGCAATTATATAAAATTTTCAATTTTCTTTTAAGAAAAAATTTTTTTTTTGTTCCTTTAATTTTTTTATTAGAACGTCTAAATCAAATGATAATCAATATTTTAAATCAGTAACCATATCAGTTTTATTTTAAATTCGCGGGAAACGGGAGATTTAAATTGTTGCTCAAATTGCCTCTTAAATTTTGTAGAAATTAAAATATTGTACGTAAAAAAGTACATAATAATGTTACATAAAAAGGGGCAGAAGAAAATCCTTCTGTATATCTTTCTGACTGGAGATTTAGACTTTAAGACACATATGTATTTATAATATAATATTTTAAAATTATGGTTTATAAATATATTCTTGCAATGTAATGTAACTAATTTATTTTACGTTCTCACCATAAAGTGTTTTCGTAAAATGATTAGATTGAATGCATTAAGTTTCCTTTCCTTCATCTTTTTTTTTTCTAAATAATAGTAAACCACGATGAAAAAGAAGCAAAAAAGTATGATGATTTTAAAGGAAATTAATAATTAATAGGCGAGAGTGTGGTGTGAGAAGTGCATGGGAAATAATTAATGCGCCGGGGCCATTCGTAATAGTCGACGAGGGCTTTATGGCTTTCGGATGCAAATTTGCTTTTAGAAGATGCATATATTAAAACCAAAACTGTGAGTATATCATACTTCCACGGCGAAAAAAAGAAGAGAGATGAAAATGGGAGGAGTAGGAGGAAATCACTCTTCACAAAATCTATACGCGTTCGGCTAAATGAAATTTATTACTAAATAACGCATCGGTTCAATGGATTATAAAAAAAGGGAGGGCAACAAAACAAAGCACGCAAAAAAGTAACAAGTTTAAATACGGATTGGTTTAAAGCGATTTCGTGTGTAGAGTGAAAATGGGGGAGTTGTCTGGTTCCGTTTGGATTTAAAGTCCAACTTTTGAACAAATGTCAATTGTAATTTCTATTTATTCATGTATTTAACATTATTTTTGTTATTCAATATCTATCCAGGTGACAGGAAAACTAAGAACAGTGGTATACAGAACATACTCTGTACAATCATTGTTATGGTTGATCAATTAAAATTTTTATTATAATTATTGACCATAGGTCTTTAAGAAAACATCATTCAGTCGGGAATTCGATACAGTCGGGATAACAGATGTCGAGAATTTGAGCGTCGAAAATATATTTGACAAAATTCTATTTGTTATCATAATTGCAAGTTAAAGATGAAGTTTCAGAAATATATAATTAAATCAATAATAAACTGTATAAAATATGTATAAAAATACTAAAATTTTGCTTTAAATTGCTGAAATTCTATTCATAAAATAGAATCATAGGAACAAATCAACACGTATTAATTTTATCGTGTCATGTAAATATGCAACATGTTTGTTAGATGTGTTAATCGTGTAATTACAAGGTAAACTAGTTTTACAAATATCATTCTGTATGTATAATACTAATATTTATTGCAACAACAACGCTAACATAACAAATGTAATAAAATGCTACTGTTGCAAAAGGTAAATTTTTATAATTATATATAGTAAGACCTTGTTTAGTACTTCAGAAATTAACAGTGATTCAATATAACGCAGTCTACACAAGACTTTAGAATTGTTGATACATAGGACGTGATATGTTGCACGACCATTGAAAATATCATCGTGTGATAATGTGATATGTGTGTTGGTGGGTATTGAGGGAGGATTTTGGGCTGCGTGTGGATTTAAATCCTAACTCGATCAGATTTCCAATTCAGATGTCAATAAATAATAGAAACTCTGGCGGCCGTCAGTTTGTCATTTGACGTGTGCGGCAAGGGTTCAAGTAATGCATATTTGATTGGGCAAAGGGCGACACGGTTGACGTTTAAATTCCCGGTGATGGAAGTGAGGCCGCCCCACCCCCTGTACCTCCTCCTCCTCTTCTGCCGCCGTCGCCGCCACCGCCGACGTCCGTGAGAACCGGATGGGTTTTATACAGTTTTGCACGTGGCAGCGCGAAATTAACTCTCCGGCTCCGCTCCAGACTAGCCCTTTTCCGCGTGCATTATTTCCATCCCTATGAAAGAATAAACGCGCGCGCGGCCCTTTCCTTGCTGCTGGAAAATGCCGTCCCTATTTTCGTGGGGGAGAAACGCTTGATTGGAAAATATCGGAGCAAAGGCAGAATGCCGCAATAAATCTATACTCAACATTTACCTTCGTATATATAAACAAAATAATATACCTTTGCATACAACTTTGCATTTAATTAATAATTAAGGATCATTGATTTGGATAAAGTAATAAAATTAAATTATTTGATTATATTTCTCAAAACAGTTATATTATAAGAAATGCAAGAAATCATATCAAATTTTGAGATACTAAATGCAAACTATTTAGTACATGAGACAAAATCTTAATTAGTCTAATTAAGAAAAGTATTTAATTTTGTTTTTAAAAAATACATGTTGTAATAAATGAATGAATATTATCAAATCTGAAGATACTCAAATATATAAAACAATAACTAGTTTTAGGGCAGAAAGAATGAGGTCGGTAGCCCTTTATAACAGATATAGCAGTTGTGCTTTTAAGATTTATTTAATTACTGTTGTACTATATAATATAACTTCTCTGTAACTGTAATTTTATTATATTATAATTATTTTTATAAATTAACTGTTAAAAAGGGCATATTATTAATAATATTAAGAGTTTAACTATAATTGACCTCAGGATAAGTATAATGTAAGAATATATATTAAAACTGAAGATAATTAATTTTATTTATTTTTCAATATTTAAGGCAACAAAAATAAGATTCAATGTTTCAAATAATAGAGCTAATTTGAAGCACTAAAATCAATGAAATTAAGTTTATTGATAATCCAGTATTTTTTCTATTTTTGACAATTGTTCATGTTAAATTAGAATAGGTTTTTTTTATTAATTGTTTAGTGAACACTTAAATTATTTTTTTTCTAAGAATAATAATAAATATAATCTGATTGTAATTGTTCAATTTTATTTTAGAATTTGTATTTAATGTAGTATATTTTGGGCTATTGACTATAACTCTTTCCGTTCATATAGTATTATATTTTTTTCATATATTTTTGTTGCTACAAAATATTAAATATTTGTTGTACTAATTTAAAAACCGGTTTAAATTGATTATTGGATTGAATGGAATAGAAAAACCGGTTTTTTGTTTAAACCCCGATACTTTTACATATGCTCCGTCAATACCGATGCTGGTGCAGTCGATTATTAAAATTATAAATGCGTGGCTTCTCTACCTGCCCATTAAAATCTATTAGCTCGCTGATAAAGGATTTGTAATTAACTGCTGAGGATGTGATCCACGTATACGGTATAAATTAATTAATAACAATAATTAATTCTGTAGCCATATATCTCTCATTTGAGAAAGCAGATGCCATTGGCAGTCTGCATCTAATAGCGTACTTGTGAGTTAAATCGATTAACAACGGTTGTCATTTACAACACACACTCTCTCTCCCCGACTGAACACACACATGCACACGTCCACACACAGAATCACATACATATAGATACAGACACACATACAGCACGTACTCGACTGCGTCGTGTGTGAAACAGTTCACACATATATTATCACACTCTGATTTACTGGGTTTGTGTAATCGCATTAACGCAAAATTGCTCAAATTAGTACCTGAACTGATTGTTGTTTGAAATTATTTACAAAACAATCCGACTACAAATTGCGTACCTTCGCGTTATGAATTACAATTCCGAAACATGAATAATTCCGTACTATTTTTCGTTTTGTTGTATTTGGTTTCAAAGCGTGCAGAGAAAAAAAAATGGAAAATGGAAATGCGCATACAGCAGGGATCCCAAACGTAAACCAAATTACAAAAGTTTTGTTTCATTTTTACTTTGGTTATATGCTATATGTGTATGAATAAATGTTTGTTATGTGCACTATTCGCAGTTTTATATTTTGGATGAAATAAAGTCGTTATCATTATAAATGATATTTCGAATTGTATGGGATTTTAGTAATAAAAATACGAATCTAACTGTAACAAATATTAGTTATAATAATTATTGTAATAAATCTGAAAAACCTTGGTCGATAGCCGATTAGTCGTAATTGTCACTATTATAAAAGGCATTCTTTAAGATAAACAATATCTTAAAGAATATCTTTAAGATAAACAGAATTATTTAAAATATGTTCTGTTTCAGTTGAACTCAGACTTCAGATAATAATTTTATCAATAGCATTTGTAATAATACATGTTTTGATATGTAATTGATATTTTTTTTTTAATATTTTATCTGAGACGGAAATATAGAAAAGTGTGGGAAAATTACATAAATTTGAAAGAAGGAAATAACTGACCAAATGGTTTTTCGCCCTTACATTATTTGCATATTTCGCCATCGATCATTTTATAATTATATTCTTTTATTTAAATTTGAATATTTTTTTCAGTTTTAAAAGTATGTAGATTTTATGGAATTTTTGTATACATGGAACTGAAGTTATCTAATCGCTGAGGAACATAATCTCTGAGCATTCAAATTTTCATTGACGACATTGACTAATATTCACTTATACAATTATGAAGTGTCGTTGACAAATTCGAAAGTGATGAGCTCTTATCTTTCATACCAATACGCAGCCTTTAGTCGAATTTTCTGGTATTTTTTTTCTTACATAAATATTTGCTTTAGTTCATCTATATGTTAATATTCCTCTCAGTTTATCTTCAAAACATAATTTATCTTTTTCATGAAAGATGAAAACTAAAAATTATTATTTATGAACAAAATGATTTACAAAAGAAAATCATTTACAATTTTATAAAAATTGCATATAACATAACATAATATAACACTAAATGCTTATAAATAATGTAATATAGATGATTTTGAACCCAAATATATAAAAACATTATATTCTTTTTGTTGACATTAATCAAAGATGATCAATCACATAAAGTAAAATGTAACTTTCTGTACTGTATTTATTTGAAATTATTATATAAATGAACGGTAAGACATTATTCTTACAATGAATATAGTTATTATCATAAAGATATTTGTTATTAATTATATTATTAATAAGAGATTGATCAAAACATGAATTAATATAAGTGGAGAAAAAAACAGAATAGTAAATTTCATAACCAAGAAAATGGAGGACAATCCCAAACTAGATACATGAAATTCAGAATTATGCAAATAAAGTATGCAAGACGTTTACGTTTCTAAATATAATTATTTTATGATTATTGTAACCTTCATTCCTTTAAGTATATATTAGCTATTACTACTTTTGTTACAACTTGAGCTCAAATTAAGAGTTTTCCTTTTTGTGATAATGATATTCTATGCCCTGCTTTTCTTGTTATATGATCTTATATTTCAAGTTTTTTTCATTTGTTCTCAGTTTTCTGATCTCCAAAAATAATAGCTACAATCAACATAATTTGCAAATAAAACTAATTGAAATGAATTTTAATTTGTTGTATATTTTTTATAATAATTATCATTTAATTATATTTTTTATTAAACTCCTTACAGTAATATCATAACTAGTATTAAACAAAAATGTTTGAGAAGCACTGAATACTAGAAGCACGTGATAAATATAGCACTTCTGTCAGAGCGAAAGTGAATTAAGAATACCGTGCAATATAGAACCAATTACCGAAACGGACGATAACACAATGGATTCATAAATTGGTTTCTGTTCTGTCTACAGCGAAATGAAACAGCAATCGCGATATAAATTTCCGAGCAGTCGTATTTAGTGAGAATTACAAATTCGCAGCAAATATAATTCATTAATTAAGCTAAAATCCACGCACACACTATTTTTTGTTTCATCGTTCGGTCTGAGCCACGATACCCCCACACCGCATTCAATTTTATCCCTTAAGATTTATGGAATGCGGCCTAGGAATTAGTTCGCTCCGTAAATCATCGAGTCGAGGGTTGTTATAAATAAATGCATTCGTGGAGATTATTAACACGTTCATTAGTTCCTCCAGTGTTTCGTTGGTTCAGGATCGGAGAAAGTCTGCCCGGTCCTCTTCTCTGGCTGAGGGAGATAACGTCGACTGATATATATTAAAATCAACCCACGGAGACAATTAGTCCCGAAAAGCGACCCACAAAAACATGGGAACCTACGAAATTCGTATCACGCTTTTTTCCCTTACTTTTTTTCACCGTCAGTTCTCGCCTCGCAATGAATATTAATGAACCACTTTAATTCCCCTTACAGCGAAAAAAACGCAAGGCAGGGAAAAGAAACTTGTGCAATTCCATTTTTTTTTCGTTACTTGTGTTTCTACAAGTCTTTTAATGATGTAACTCTAGTAATTGAGCAATAATTATATTATACTTATCAAGAGTTTAATTAAGAATACTTAAATAGATGGGTATGCTAATTTATTATTATATATCAAATATGTTTTTATCTAATGTGTTCTCAAGTCAAGTCGTCTGAAATTGGAGTAATAATATATGTTACATTCTTTTCGGAAATGCATTTGTACTAATGAATGTGTTCTAATTCGGAGAATTATTTTCTACCATAAGCTAATTTTATTTTAAAACCTTATCTTATACGAAGCATTATTGTTTAGCAAATATTTCTACGAAAACAATTTATTCAATAATTTTGTATATTTTTAGTTGATATGATAACATAGTAATTAATAAATAATAAGCAAATTGCTATAGCACTCAAGTAATGAATTTATCATTACAATAAAAAACTTACAAGTTTATACTGATAAATTTAGTTTCAGAATAACATATTGTTTTTATTTTACCATAATAAGTCTAAAATACATTCTTACACAATAATAAATAAATTGTTTAATCAATATAACTAACCATATATTTCAAACATATAACTTGTTTTGAACAAAATTACCTTTTTAATCAATTGTAATGTAAAATAGAATCCAGCTTCAATTAACGTAAAAAATAATGTATTGTAATTAATGGAGATATTTCTAGCATAATTTACTCTTCCAATTCCAACGAGCCTCCTTTAGCTTTTCATAATATATACTATTAGTAGTTTGTAACGTAATTGCTACCATACTTTGTGATTCTATCTGGTCCTGACATATATATTCATTAATTCATTCTCTGTTTCAAAGATCGAAGATTGAAGATCACTAAACGTAACAACACATGTTAAATTAAGATGTGGAGATGGACGAAAAAACGAAATGGAAATAGATCAAGATGGATCTGCGCGATAAAACGTGATCGACTTTCGAAGATGCTCTAGTCTAAGAGTTTCTTATTTTCATTTAAATCTTAATTACAATCGAAAATTTCTAAAGTCCATTACCTTAATTTTCTTCATAAATTGGAATTTATTTCTTGTAGATACAATTTATTAATTGAATAATAAAAAACTAATTTCATTAATTAATTAAGTAGAAATAAAGATTACTAGGTAAATATCTATTGATCAATAGTCATGTGTAACAGTTATGAATTTTCACTTTTTTCAGACATTTCTTTATTTTTGGGAAACATACAATTTCAAATTCATTTCGCACGAAATTGGAACAGGAATCTGCAATCTTCTAAAGCACTTTGGAATGTTTCTAGTTTATAATATTCTTCCGGAAATAGTACGAATACTTATACTTATGTGTATTATAAATAATAACATACTTATGACAAGAAAGGACCTTTCAAAATATTTGCGAAATCCAAAGATTTCGCGGAACATAGGTTTAAAAACTTTGCTCTAGAACAATGGACACAGATTCCACATTTGCTAATCGTTGATTAATTTCTTTATTTTACAATCAATGGACAAAATTATGGATATAGTATTGTTCATACTAAATTATATAAAGATTGTAGGTAAATTTTTCATTACTCACTTCAATATGATGCAGGTTGAGGAGAAAATACGCAAAGTAAAAATATCACAAGGATATGACCTAGTTACAAGCTGCTTCAAATTATTGGCATGAACCGTGGAATAAGTGCATCCTGTAGTTGATGATATTAGCAGAAGTCTCGAGGAAAAGAGGTACTGCTCCGCCACTTTTCTCGGCATCTTACAAGCGTTTGATCGAGTATGGCATTGAGGATTGGTGTACAAGCTCAAGTAGTGTCTCCCAGATGAATTATACGTTATATTCAAATCATACCTGACTAGAAGGCATTTTCAGGTCAAATTCAGGAATGAATTGGCTTCATTACACCCCATTTTCTCTGGTGTTCCTCAGGGAAGCGTTTGTGGACTTCTACTTTAAATGCTTTTCATGGCCGACATTTCAAAGTCTCAGTGCGTTAGCCACATTTGCTGTTGACACCACTGTCATGGCATCTCATCAAGACCAAACAATAGACTCACAAACTCTTCAAAGAAGATTGGATGCCATCGACTACTGTTACAAAAGGTGGAGAATCAAGGCCAATGCAACCAAGTCAGTGCATGTACCGTTTACAACGAGTAGACAAATTTGCTTTCTTGTGACACTGAATGACTGTGCCCTACCATAAGCAGATGATGCTAAATACCTGGGCATACATATGGATAGACGTCTCACATGGAAGAAACACATAACAATAAAGAGGAAACAGCTGGGCTTGACAGTAAAATGGTTGCATTGATTGATCGACATTCGTCTACCTTTGTTGACAATAAACTGCTTCTTTATAAAGCTATCATAAAACCCATATATACTTATGGAACTCAACTTTGGGGATCTGCATGCAATTCACTCATTGACATTATACAGAGGTTTCAGTCCAAAATCAGATCAATTACCAATGCTCCTTGGTTCTACAAACGATTACATGTACCAATACACAAAAATCAGATATATCAAGGATGAGATTACAAAATTCAGTACCAAATACCAACATCGACTGGACGACCATCCAAACTAACTTGCCACTAAT
This sequence comes from Nicrophorus orbicollis, assembly GCA_018845635.1. Taxonomy (NCBI): domain Eukaryota; kingdom Metazoa; phylum Arthropoda; class Insecta; order Coleoptera; family Silphidae; genus Nicrophorus; species Nicrophorus orbicollis. The sequence continues at coordinate 194,701 of JAFMTC010000054.1, read as the reverse complement.
AAATACAACAAATACAGAATCCCACCGACGTAGACTCAAACTATTCAAGCCACACGACCTTCCCAATCGCTCTAGTGATGTGTAAATAATTTTAAATTTATGTTATTAGTGGAGCTTGGACCCAAACGAATATTATGATATTTTTCAATCATATCTGACTGGAAAGTATTTCCAGCAATATGAACTGGTGTACTATGATGAAATGTATAAGACCTTTGTTGTACTTGATATATGCAGCGGACTTCCCAACAACAAAACAAGTTATGCTACGTTCACAGATGACATTGTAATTCTTGTATCCACAATATAGGATACATGTTTCAAATACAGTACAGGAAGGCCTGGAAAATACCCAATTATGGACAATGCGCCATAATCCGAAGGAGCCAAGTACCTGGGACTCCATCTAGATCTTCGCTTCATCACGGGGTACTGAGCAGAAATTCAAGAATATCAATTGACAATAATATATGAATATGTTAAGCCATCCTGAAACTAATATGGACGTATGGTATCTAGCTTTGGAGTCTGCTTATAATCGATAGACATTATACAAAAATACCAATCGATGACATTGAGACAGACAACAAATGTACCATAGAATTCTATTAACAAAGAGACCCACTTGTTTACCAACACAAATATGGTAAAAGAAGAAATTAATAACGCCAGCACAATTAATACCAAATAGCAGCACGAAGGCTGAAGACATCCAATTTATTGTTAAAACTTACTTAGTAGATAGATTTAATAAGAAAGTGAAATTTTAAAAATGAAGACTAGTTGATATACTATTCCTTCAATTACATCCTAAATAATTCCAGAACGACTATCCACCATTATTGGTCGCTGTATTTTTTTTTAAGTTGATCACTTGTATTAAGTTTATTTTTAGTGAGTTTTTTTATGCAACGATATTTGCAATCTGTCCATTTAGAGACACAACAAATTACCTATCGTTGCAGGCACTTATTTGCAACCATTCCCCATTGATAACTAATTTTTTGATGACTGATAGGATCCCAAAATCCTTATGTTGAATGATATTAGGAGTCGGAAATCAATAGATAGTACTTGAGAAATTATCCGATCCGAACCATTCTTAAGAGTATTAAATTTCCATATTTTCAACTAATTAAATTGGTTTATTTCTCCTTTACACTCATAGATAATATTAATAATCTGTTTCTGTACATCACATATATCTGCATCAATACCTAAATGATTTTTATATACTATTGTATAATGCAGCAGATATTCGTTATTTTCTAGAGGACGTTATGTTATATGTAAAAAAAAAAACATAACAATTCTTGCTAATATTTTGACAAGGAAATTATTCTCTGTAGGTATCATATCTACTGAATAACTAATATACATTTTGCAAAATATAAGTTTAATATAAATGTATTAATAGTGAAATGAAATTGTTGAATACACTTCATTCAAATTGTTGTATTTCTATATAAGCAAGTTTATTATACAGAAAGAGCGTAATTAATATGTAATAAAATTGACGCTGCAATTTGGAGCGGTCTGAGGGGTTGGTTTTAAGTAAATTGACAATGAATTTAAATGAAAATTAATTGGATAATTTAAATGGCATCCTGTTATTAGTGGATGGTGGATATTTATTTAGCGAGGACCCCCAACGACAGCCAACCATCCCCAACCCCCTCGGAGCCTTCCGCTGCTACCGCAGCATAGAAAGTAGAACGCTACGCAGCGTCTGTCATCCGACTAATTAATCCCTCTGGAAGGACCTGGATTTAATTAAATCGGGAGCATCTGATGCCGTTGAATACGCTTACCGCTAAAGCGTAAAATGCAACTGCTAAATGATTTATACACATATATTTTGGATTTAGATACAATTGTCTTAATGAAATCATAGAAGCTATCCATACATTTGGTGTACTGTCAATAATCCAGGATCAATTTGGAATCATATCGTAATATAATAAAATACCGTTTGGACGGAGGATGTAATTACCTATCAATAGGTTTTTACAAATGAAAACGGAAATATCCCGTAATTAAAATTCGCAATAACCGTATACAATTTTCGAAACCGTTTATTAAATTAAATATACGCGAAAAACATTTAATATATTTTTATAAAGTACATTTTTTTAATAAAGCCGGAATTTTGTAAGAATATAATGTGGATAGTATATTTAATAATTGCATGCGAAATGAAAATGTTTTCACACATAAGAAAATATAAAGATAAAAATAAATTTAAAATGCAAGTTTTTTTCACTTGTTCTTAATTCAAAAAATGTATTATTTCTACCCTCCGATTGACCTCCTCTATTCCAAAACCAAAATTGTTCCAGCCCTCGATAGGTACCTCTCCCTTTCTCTTAAATTAATCTCAAAAGACTCAAATTTATCCTCTCTCTCCAAATTTTGTATCCCTTGAAATCCATCAACCACTCTTAAATATAAGTATCCCAGACTAACCCTATTTCAGTATCTAATGTCCCTATAATTATGTTCTTTCCCTTTCCCAGGTGCTACTTTTTATATAGAATTGTAAATTTATAATTATTATCATTGAATAAGCTTTTATTAGAATTATTCTATAAAGAAATATTTATATATAGTCAACATTCGAATAACACTGTTATTTGGTTTCTTGCTAATCAGAAACATATAATTCGAATTGTATGTAATTGAATAATTAGTTAATATTCTGCCTTTCCCATAAGAATTATAGATTTTTAAAGTTATTTACAATTCGATTCAGATATGGTGTAGAGCAGATGTATCGATAGAGCTAGAAGGTGATAAAAGTTTTTACTATTTTTTTGCTTCTTTGGGAGTCAGGTGTGCTCTGTGCATATATATATATATATATATGCCATGACATATATATATATATATAAGCTTCGGATTCCGGGTGCCAGCAATGGAAGCGGAAAAAAGGAAGTCGCAAACAGACGGCTAATAAGCAATAAGCTAATAAGAAAGCGAGGAAAACAACAAAAAAAGAACTAAGGAACACAAAAACCAACGAGCATTCAAACCAGATAAACTGACTCCAATAAAATTTAGTGGAAAAAAAAATAGAGAACATCTATAAAATAAATGCTCTCAAGGCAATAATGAGAATTGTAATTTATAACTTGTGGTCGTAGGATCCTAGTAACTGCCACGACATAATTATAGAGAGTATAATTGGCTTTATTGTAAAATACAATAATGCAAAGGCTATTGTCATGGCATATCTATCCGATAGGAATGGTAGGTGCCTCATCCTTCACTGAGAGTGTTTCTCCGAATGAACCTAAAAAGTACGGTCACAATGCATCGTTATTTTGTGTCCTCGTCAAGATAGATCTGGGCATTATGGACGAATAAATCAGCAAACCGCTGAAACTATCTGGGGTGGAACATGGGTTCTGCAAGAGGATCATCTGCAGAGCGACAAGACAATAGAAATATAAAATACACATAATCACTAGGTGTGTGTCCTCCTTCTAGACACTCCTTTTTTTTCCGAGAAGAGGAAAACCTTCCAAAGGGACCACGGTGGATTCGTGATACTGTGGGATTTTTACCCACTAAAAACCTCTCCTCTTCTTCATCAGCATCCAGGTCCTGTTAAATGTTATTACTCTGAAATGTTGATTGTCTTACCTGTTAGTCCTGTTCAGTATTGGCTTCCACTGCCATTTTCTTCATTACCTCTCTCCATCCTCCGCTGGTCTTCTTCCTTGGTAGAGAGTATGTCTGACGCATAGCCTGTTATTATCTGCCAGCTGTCACCGCTCTTAAGCATTTCGCTGACCAAGTTGCATGGCGTTAGAACCGCCCCGAGACTTGTTTCACCTACGTGCTTCTTTGCAGCCCACCTGCGGCAGCTGAATAACGTGTACTCTGGGCTATCATTCTCCTCGCAGTACCAGCACTTTTCATCTTCCTTCTTCTGTATGAAATGCAGGTACTTTCCGAAACATCCGTGCCCAGAAAGCGCCTGAGTCAGATGGAAGGATGTTTCTCCATGCTTTCGATTTATCCAGGGGCTAATTACAGGGATGAGTTTTCTGGTCCAGACTCCTTTCTCTGAGTTTTGCCATTTCTCCTGCCATCTTAGCATTAGTCTTTCTCTTGCTTCGGTTTTGCTGAGCCCCGACATTCTCTCTTTTCTCTCTGTAGCAAGCAGATCTATAGGTGCTACTCCTGCTATTACTTGCATAGCATCTCTGGAGATTGTTCGGTATGCACTGCATATCCTGATGGCACCTTTTCGCTGGACCATTTCAAACATTCTCCTGTAGCTTTTTACCGTCATTGCTTCTTCCCATACGGGGGAGTGCTACTGTCCTGATGTGTTGGGCAAATGTAAGGCTGCTGTCGATGTGTACCCCTAGATATTTAACGGATTTCTTTGGTGTTATGTCTATGCCCGATACTCTGAAGTGAATTGGGCTTACTTTCCTTCTGCCAGTAAGTAATGCCGCTTCTGTTTTCTCTGGTGCAATCGCTAATCCTCTTTCTGCCATCCACTCTTGGATATTGCATATTGCCAGGTTTCCCTTTTCCATGAGCTCCTCTTCCGTTTTTGCCGTGGCTACTATTGCCAGGTCATCCGCGTAACCGATGACTGTAACGCCTGCCGGTTGTTCTATCCTTAGCACTCCGTCGTACGCTATGTTCCATAATTGGGGGCCTAAGACAGAGCCCTGCGGTACTCCGCTGTTTATTGACATTTCTTCGCCCTGGGCACTCGGGATCTTTATCGAGCGATTGCTGAGGTAACTTCTTATTATTTTGCACAGATATTTGGCAATTCCCATTTTTGTAGCTGCTTCGATGATGGTTTTCCACCGGACTGAGTTAAAGGCATTTTTAACGTCCAGTGTCAGCAGAACGCACAACCTTCTCTTGCTCCTGGTACCCTCTCTAGCATCTTTGGCTATGTCAACAACTGCTTTAATGGCATCGATGGTGGATCTGCCCTCTTGGAACCCGTACTGTCTTTCTGACAGACCCCGCATCTAGTAATTTCCTCTTTCAGCCGTTTCGTCAGTAGCTGCTCATATAGCTTGCCTATAGTGTCGATGAGGCATATAGGTCTAAATGAGTCTGCGTTTTCTGTTGTTTTACCGGGTTTTTTAATCAATAATAGATTTGCAGTTTTCCATCTCTCTGGAAATTTCCCCTCTTTTGCAGTGTTATTTATCGCGCTAATAACCTGTTCAGGGTGATCTGTTGCCATGATCTTGACAACTTCCGCGGGGATTCCGTCCGGGCCGGGGGCTTTTCGGCTTTTTAAGCGCTCGCAGGCATATTTTAGTTCTTCCTTAGTGAAAGGTGGAAAGATCGTTTGCTCAACAATGCGTGCCGGTGGGAGGTTTGCATGTTTTGGAAACAAGATCTCTGCGATTTTCCATGCTTTATCTGCAGTCATTCCTGCTGTCGGGCCTCTTGGCTTTAGTTTTCGTTTAATGATACTATATCCTGCACCCCACAGGTTAGTATTTAAATCATCACATAGTTCTTTCCAACACTCCTTTTGTCTTTTATAGATAGTATCTTTCAGCAGTATCCTGGCTTTTCTGAGTGCTTCTTTTTCTAGAGACTCCTGCATGAAGGCTTCTTTATGAACTAGCACTTCCCGGCAGTCGAGATCATTCTTCGTCTCCAATACCTGTTTTATACCCCAGGTGTCAAGAGTTCATGCACACTATGGACGCTTGCTTCAATAAAACCAAGTGTTCGAAATGCCCAAAAGGTCCATATCAGACCAGTCCAGACCCTTCAATGAAGGTATCCACTTCCTAAGAAATGTATAGCTTGTGACCAATAGAATACATAACCCAATAACAATACACGACTATATAATATGTACCTATATAAACAAACTAAATACACCGAGGAATCGCAAGATTCGTTCCAAGATGCTTCAATGTCTGAATTAATCATTTTAACGTGGACACGTGAGCTTCTCTGGTGATGTTCTATCTGGATGACCCGAATCTGGAATCTCCAACCATGAGACTTCTGAGTATTTCGTCCATCTATCTATTGCAAGAATTACATTTATTAATGAAAAACGAGCATCTACTATCTCTTCCTCCTCTAAGTCAGAATATAATTGCGTATAATTGAATTAAGTTGTATACCGAACAAGTCATATAACGAGCAAGACTTGTTTCGTCCAAACAGGACGTATTTCGAAGTATTCTAAAGTAGACGTATACCGAGGTACCACTGTACATTCCGTGAACAATAAATTTCCTTACCACAAGTTTTTAATTGATTTAATTTTGCTCATTTTTATTTTAAATGATGAAACTAATTAGTATGAATATCAATTAAAAATTAAAGATATTTTCTGCTACAAAGTATATTTTTGCATGAAAAGCAACGACAACAGTTGAGCTGTAAAAGTTTTTAATTAATTTTTGATCATGCAATTTCATTTCACGCATCTTTTTTTCTCGCGCTTCAAATTAATTTAATATTTTAAATTAAAATTTTGTAACAGCTTATATGTGTGTAGTGTATATTGAGTTTGAGCGTACAGAGTTTGAATATTGGAATTTTACCTATGCAAACAGTTTTATAATGAGTTTATTTCATCATATGACAGTGCCGGTGTCAGCTTGGTACAGCTGAAGTATTGATTCCCATAGAGCTATAAGGGCACACGGACGTATATATACACACTATATACATTCGATACATAATTTCCATATCCACTATACATAACAAATACAACTATTCGATCATGAAAACGGAATCCGTTCAGCAATTCCGCAACTTTCTAATTTTGCTATAAATCCCGAACTTAATTCACATGCCGTATCTCGTCCGTTTCATTTTCTTTCACTTTTTAATTTATATTATGCACTCTCTTTTGTATGAATTACTTGAACAAACGCAGAGGGAGAATGAAAAATAAAGAAGATCGAGAGACAGAGAGAGAATACTTCAAAAATTATACGGTCTTTATCAAAGTATTTACAGGCGAATAATTTTCCGATTTTCTTTGTGAGGTAGTGGAGCGATTCTTTGCGCTAACAATGCATCTGTCAACCAGTTGTTACCGTATTCACAAAGGCACTGGCCTCGCGGAAATTCGCAATGTTTCACTCAACCTACCCTTTCTGCTTTAAGAATACTAATCATTCATTATCATAATAAAAACAAACGAACAAATGGCCGAGTTGAAAAGCCAAACCCAATTACTATTATACTGAACCGTATAATATATAAGTGCAATTACAAAGACAACCATCGATACTTTATTTTTTCACAAAGCTTTTATCATTTTTATTGAATTGTATTGTTTCAAAATAATTATATCTCGTAAAATACGAATTATCTATTACTGCTATTCCCCAGTGCAGATTGTTAAATTCACATAAGGTATGAAATTCTTAAAATTCATTAACTACTGTATTTAATTTGTCAACTTTAAATTCAAAATTTAAGTTCGAAAATTAAAACAATTATAGTCACCATGTATCATTGCATCTATGTTCTCTGTATATACGCTAATAAATATATTTATGTACCTGCTCTTAGGACCTTAGGTTTTTCTTACTAAAGAAATTAATTATATCTATATTGATATTCGACATGAATCGAGAAAACAAATTAATATACAAGGATATCATTAATGAGAGTAACATAGATTATGTTGATGAAGAAGAAGAAAAGTAAATTATGTGCGAAGACATCACTAAAAACGAGGATTTGAATATAATTGATGAAGAACATGCTGAAATGAACGAGAGAAATATATATTACAAGGACGACTCCAGTTATGATGGAAACATGCAATTTCAATTGAAAGCGAAACAGAATCTGATGAAGATAATAATTTCGAAGATAGTGATTGTGAAGATGATTTACAATCGATCGATATATTTCTATACCAAGTAAGAAACTTGCTATAAAAGATTAGTTAGTCATTACACCTGCATCCGTTTCTTGCAATCTTGTGTTTAGATAACATCAAAAACTATCCACAAAACTATTAAATTAAATAATTCAACAAATGAACTAGAATCTTCATAATACTTCACCGGTAATACGAGAATATCTCCACCGATGATATTATCGACGTGAATGTTGGTAATGAAACGGAGTGTTTATGCAAGTATCTCATTGATGAGAAGATTATCGACGTGAATGTTGGTAATCAAATGAAAACTATATAATAATTATACAAATTAGGATGTTAAGATAGCAACCTGCGCATAACATGGATGATACCAATTATGATGGAGACGATGAAACTGATGAAGACAATGATATCTCCGTTGATAATGATTCCGAAGATGACGCAAATATAAATTCGAATATATCATTAACGAAGAAAAAGGAGCGGACGACCAACATTATTAAAAGAGGAACAAATGGTTGCAAAATACATTTGTCAGAAAAGTAGCAAAACGATTGCATTTCTTGTAGAAAAAAACATAAAAATTATGTTTTTTTGTAAAAAAACAAATATACACAATAAAATAAATTTCAACATCATATATATTGTTTCATATAAAATATCAAAAATCTTTTTATATATTAAACATAGTTTAATTACATTTTTGTAAAAAATATTATTTAAACTAAAGCATAAAATATGTATTCTAGTTTATTTTTTTTTGTTCTGAGAAAAGGAAAACCTTTCATGGTGGAATCGTGATACTGTGGGATTCTTACCAACTAAAACCTCTCCTCTTCTTCATTAGCATTCAGGTCTAGTTTAGAGTTATTGCTCTGAAATGTTGATTGTCTTACCTGTTAGTCCTGTTCATTGTTGGCTTCAACTGCCATTTTCTTTTCTTCGTTCGCTCTCTCCATACTCCTCTAGTCTTATTCCTTTGTATAGAGTACGTCAGTTGATAATAACAAGATATTATATGCCAGTTATCGCTGCTTTTAAGTAGTTCGCTGACAAAATTCTGCAGTGTAAGTACGGTTCTTAGATTTGCTTCAGTTACATGCTTCTTTGCAGCTCACCTGTGACAACTAAATATCGTGTGCTCCGGGCTTTCATTTTCCTCACAGTACCAACACTTTTCATCCTCCTTCTGGAGGAAATGCAGGTACTTGCCAAAACATCCATGTCCAAAAAGCACCTGGGTCAGATGGAAGGTTGTTTCACCGTGCTTTCTTTTTATCAAAGGATCAATTTCCGGAAAAAGTTTTCTGTTCCAGGCTCCCTTCTCTGAATTTTTCCATTTCTCCTGCCACCTTTACATCAGTATGTCTCTTGCATCGGTATTACTAAGCCCCGACAGTCGCTCTTTTCTCTCTGTAGCAAGCTCTATAGATGGTATTCCTGCTATTACTTGCACAGCATCTCTTAAGATTGGTCGGTATGCACTGCATATCCTGATTGCACATTTCCTCTGAACCGTTTCAAACAATCTCCTGTAGCTTTTCACCATCATCGCTTCTTTCCATACGGGAGCTGCATACAAGATTATACAATGCGCCACTGCCCCTAGCACTATTTTCTTACTCGGTTTCTGTCCTTCATTATTTAACATCAGTCTGCCGGTGGCTGGTGGCAGGTGGCTAATCACCGTTGCACGGAGAGCTACTGCGCTAATGTTTCGGGCATAGGTAAGACTACTGCCGATATACACCACTAGATATTTAATGGTTTTCGTCGGTGTGATTTTTATGTCCGATACTCTGAAATGAATTCTACTGAATTTCCTTCTTCCAATTAACAATACCGCTTCTGCTCTGGCGCAATCACTAGTCCTCTTTCTAATAGCTAGGTTTGAATATTACGTATAGCCAGATTTTCCCTATTCCATGAGCTCTTCTTCTGTTTTTGCCGTAGCTACTACTGCCAGATTATCCGCGTAACCAAAGACTGTTACGCCTGCCGGCTAGTGTATCCTTAAAACACCGTCGTGCGCTAGATTCCACAATTGAGGGCCTAGGAGAGAGCCTTGCGGGCTCCGCTGTTTATGGACATTTCTGCATCACTCTTCGTGCTCGGGATCTTTATCGAACGATTGCTGAGGTAGCTTTTTATTATGTTGCATAAATATTTGGCGATTGCCATTTTCATTGCTGCTTCTATGGTAGTTTTCCACTGAACTGAGTTAAATGCGTTTTTAGCGTCTAATGTCAGCAGAGCACATAACCTTCTTTTTCTCCTGGAACCCTCTCTAGCCTCTTTGGCTATGTCAACTGTCGCTTTAATAATGTCAATGGTGGATTTGCCCTCTTGGAACCCGTACTGTCTTTCTGACAAACCCCCGCATCTAGCAATTTCCTCTTTCACCCGTTTTGACAGTAGCTGCTCATATATCTTTCCTATCGAATTGATGAGACATATCGGTCTGAATAAATTTGCATTTTCTGTTGATTTACCGAGTTTTTAATCAGTAATAGACTTGCAATCTTCCATCTCTCTGGGAACTTTCCCTCTTTTGCAGAGTTTTTAGCACGCTATATGCCGATTCAGGGTATTCTGTTGTCATTATATAGACAATTTCCGCGGGTATTCCGTCTGGATTGGGGGCTTTTTGGATTTTTAAGTGCTCCTAGGCTTATTTTGACTCTTCACTGGAGAAAGGTGTAATGATCGTTTCCTCATCAATGTATGCAGGCGGAAGAATTATATGTTTCCGAAATAAGATCTCTACGATTATCCATGCTTTATCTGCAGTCATTTCTACTGTCGGACCTCTTGGTTTCATTTCTCAGATTACTTAAAATGTCTTCGTATTCAGTCCTGTTAATATTTCGGGATATATAGCAGGAAAAGAGCGTGAAATCGATAGTCTTTACCCATACTTATCCAAGGCCTCTCTCTCTCTCTCTTGTACTGCTATTTTATTGTTAATTATCTTAATTGCAGCATCTCCTTCTATACCCAGAAACCAGCCATTCTGTGGTTTTGATTGGTTCGCTTGTAGCAAGGATATCAGCATTTTCTGCGCTTGCAGTGGCATACAGCAGATCAAATGTAGCCCTGCATCTGTTCGTGTTTAATTGTATTATATTACACTCCGCGTCTGTTTTTCGGCTGTTTTCCATTCAGCGCTCTACTAAGTTTGGGGCAGCGTATACGCCTGTCTGATGTCCCGCTTGGCGACATAGTGGGTAATCCTTGGCATTTGCAATTCTTAGCTTTGTGACCTTCTTTGCTGCATCTCATGCAGTTTTTTGTTCTAACCGAGCCCATGCAGTTTGAGGTTCTATATCCCGGGTACCTACACTTAAAACAGCGGATAATATCTACTCGCTCTTACTCTGCAATCAACCCACTTGATTCGTAAAATTCCTGTCTCCGGGAGTTTCGTAGCGGCTTCTTGGGATAGAGGGAACCTCACAGCTTGACGGACGAGGGCGCCACAGTACCCCCTTGCTAGTGATTTGATCCCCTGGATCAAAAAATTACGGACCTGCTGCTTGGTATTTGTTCACTGGGCGACTTGTTCGGCCCGACCGAGTCGTTACAGGGGTCGATGATGTTGGAGTTCGTAGTTTCATCGAGATGCTGGGTGAACATGTCGAGTGAAGATGGAACTGCGAGTCGTTGCTGTTGCTTCGGAGCCTTGGGTGTGAAGTAGATTAGTTGTGGTCTAAAATCTGCGATGGGTTGTATGTCGTTGCTTATTCTGTACGCTGGATTTCGGCTGTCGACGATGATGTTGCCGGGTCATCCATGATGAATGGTTTTCGTTCGCTGTGTCGTCGTTGGATGCGGGGTGTTGGCTGGCTGATAGGAACTCGCTTGGCAATCGCCATGAACTATTTCTGCTGAAGATTTTTCCAAATCATCTCGCCAAGCCCCTCGTATGCTCGTGTTTCCGTCCATCTGGCATTGCCGTCTTGTTTGATCACTGTCTTTAGGTGCTTGTGGAAACGTTTTATCTTTTCGTTGGCTTGGAGATGATAAACTGTCGTTCGGAGGTGGTTCGAGCCGGTTAACCGTCATCTCTTCGACTCTGACGATGGCATCGATGAATACGTTGTGTTTTGTGTACACCTTGCGCGAACTGGGTTGTCAGTGGTCGGTGGAGCGTGCTATCACAGAACTTGTGCGTTTTCTCGATTTTAATTTGCACGGTGATCTGCAACGACGGGCGTTTGCTCCAAACTCCTGATGATACCAGCACCACTTTTCCTAGCTGTGTCGTTTTGCACCACGTGCGCGTTGTGTTGATCCTGTGTTATTGCTATAGTATCGGTTCTTCGAGCGGTCGTCTATTGCGTTGAGTTCTGTCTTCTGAACTAGCATTGCTTCGCTGAAACGTTGTTCGTGGATTCGGACGTTGCACCAAGCTTCGTAGCTTGTGCCCGAGTTTGCTGTTTGAAGATGGCGTCTAACTAACTAAACTTTCGTCGTCGCGTCCAGCTAGTATGGCGCGTAAATCTGCATGTAGACGACTCCACCAGATAAACTTGATTAGCCTTCCTGGAATGTACGTCGCGGCCAAACTTCTAATTTGTCGTGGGTACTTCGATAGGGTGCGGTTGCCCATTTCTTCTCTGGCCAGAATTTGCTCCGTTCTCACTTCGTCGGTTTCACACAGGCGTGCGATCAGTGCTTGCTTGAGGCTCTGATATTTACCGGTCGCTGGAGGATTCGTTAGGATGTCTTCGACTTCTTCGAGATGTCTTCGACTTCTTTGAGATGTCTTCGATCTAGACACGTGAACACGAAAACGAATTTGGATTTAACTTCGTCGAAACTGTTTTCCAATAGATTGAACCATAAACGATGGCACCACAACATCATTATCTTCGATATTTAAAATATCCTTTCTTTGGAGAGTGTGGAATATCTCGTCACTTTCCAGACCCCTCGCTATAGTAGCCTTAAGCGTCGCTGCTTTCCCTTCTCCTTTTTACGCTCTACGAAGAGGTCTCCATTTTTAGTTTTTCTAATGGCGTTTATTTCAACGCCTTCCTCTTCCGGCTTAACGGTGTTTTTAACTTTTTTCAGAATTTCTGCGTAGCTGCTGCTTGCTGTGCTGATTACTACCGCTTCAGGGACCTTCCTTCGTCTTTTTTAGGGTTGCTCACATGCTACCCTTTGGTAGCCTTCGTCCTTTTTTATGTTGAACCTTTGTCTAGCCTTCATCTTTTGCCGGTAGTGATTCGGCCGGTACCACTTGTTACGGGCTTTGCTTATCCATCTGCTTTGGATTAGCAGAGGTGACTTCATTGGCGGCTTTTTTCGTATCCGCTATCCCTGGATCCACTTTTGCACTCCATTTTTGTACGATTATGCTTGCGCTAAACCTTTCTGCTACTGACTTTAAATAAAGCGGTATGCACTTATGTTTTTTTCAGCATCACTAAAGCTGATGGCAACTGCGTGTTGTCCATCGTTCCCGACTCACTATTCACTTCACGGTTTCGGTGATTTCGCCGTTTTCACTTGTATTGTTTCCGCGTTCCGTTTGCCACGTCTATTTTGTAGAGCAGGAATTTTTTGTCACTACTTACCCTCTTTGAGGGCCTTCCGCCGATTCTTCTCGAAAAAATAAAATTCAGTAGCGTTCAAAAACACGTCCGTTCTCCACGAAGGTTGAGACGAGATTCAGTTCAAATTAGTTAGAAACAGCAAACAATTAATTAACGCATAGATTTTATTAATATTTAGAATAAAATTTGGAACTTATTTTGGTCAATGTGTTAACTACGTATTTTATTATAATAAAGGCAATATGTTATTTCTAATCCAATAATAGGAAATCGGGACTCTTCTAAACCGTCTAATACTCAAAATCATCATTATTTTGTCGTACATATATTGTCGGGGTTTTAATTTTACTAATTATACTAATTATAATATAATCAATTAGCTTATTTTAATATGGAACAAGTCTCGATGATAAAATCTTAATTTTAATCAGAGGATTGTCGCTTATTAATTTCCTGAAAATTCAAATCAAGTAGCAGAACGCAAATCAAAAATATCGATAAACAGAAAAAATAAAAGACCGAATAAACATATTTTACGGAAAGACCAATCTGCTACAAACCGTATTTTCTACTTTTTTGCTGTTCTTATATTACTTGTTCTGAAGTTTTATTGTATTTGTTTTTTCTCTCGTTTTTCATTATGGGAAACGTCGTTTAGCGAATTACTCATTAGAACCGCTCATTAAGCGAAGTTCCACTGTAAGTCCAATTTTGAATCCATTAATATTGTATGAATATATATTATTCTTCTGTCACTAATTGTTTGAATAAATATAACTATTGTATTTATATGAAAAGTAACTATTACAAATAGCTGTTGACGGCATCGCCATATTCATCGAATATGTTATTATTGTTAAAAAAAGTTTTTTTTTATAACATTTTCTAAATTTGTAACTATCAATAACAGGAAGGGGATTCAACTATTTGATAGATCACTATGGTGACTTAAAAAAATTGCCTATTCCATAATAGATTTTTTAATTTGCATGCCATCAGTTAAAGAAAAATGGTGTTTTTTTTTCGTTTACACGAGGGTAACAAAAAAAATGTGTGTGTTGGTTGGTTGATGGGAGAGGGCCGACGGACGACGTCCCCCAAGTGTAATCAATTTCCAGGCGGTGTTTCTGCTTAAACAAAGATAAGGACAACCAGCAGACATTATATGTATTTTATGCATGTTAGTCGGGCCGAAAATGAATATAAGCAAAATATGTTTAAACGTCGATAAGGAACTTTAATTTAATTGCGCATAACGTTCCACACTTTTACGAAGTGAACTTTCGGTGCCGCTTTTCATTCGATCTCACACACCATTAAAAAATGCTGCCACTGAAGATACAATCAACGTATTCTACATACAGCGCCCCAGCTAATGGCATTCAGAATACTATATTCACTTCTGCCATTTCGTTTCGCCACTCGCTTAATGCCATTCGATCTTATCTACTTCATTAAAGTCGCCGTTTAATTCTAACCTTATTCAATAACAGAAGCATAACAGAAACAGAACAGTGCTAAAAAAGACACAAAATACTTATAAATCGGACACAAACGGCAATAAAATAAGAACAATACAGAAACAAGTCAGAAACAAATAAAATCAAGCCAGAAACAAGACAGAAAGAAGGCAGAAACTAGACAAAAACAAGGCAGAAAAAAAGGCAGAAACAAGACAGAAACAAGACTGAAACTAAGCAGTAGCAAGACAGAAATAAGCTAGAATCAAAGTGGTAAAAAATGGATATAATATGAACAAAATACATAATACTATACGTAATACAACTACACAAAATTAAAATAAATTGTATTTGTAATGAAAATTGTAGTGATAATTAGCAATAAACTAATAACAACACCGAATTTCATACGATGATAGTAAGTAAAATATTATAAAGTTAAATTGTTAATATTATACTATGTTTTGACACCAGGATGGATAATACGAACAATCTATCGCAAAGTTATTCACTGGAATTAATGAATAACTTGAGGTGATGATCAAATTCATTTGATTTAATGGTGTACTGTTTGTGGAGAAGTTTGCAGTTTCATTTTAGAATCGTGATAATGTGTTTGCATGGTCTGTGTACGAGTGACCAATCAAGGATCTGAGATGTGTAGAGAGGCACAAAGTTGTTGTGGTTTTGCGGCCGACAGTAAATGCATGTTGTTTCCACTGTGTGCTCGAAATGCAGTTTCCGTTCATACACATTTATATTCCATGTGCATATGTGTATACACCATTAAATTATTCATGTACTTGTTTCACATTACGGACCATTATATAATGTACATATTCGCGAATACGTACATAGGCAACGGATTCCACACAGCTACAAAAAGAACCTATAAAAGCTTCATTCATAGAGAATAAAACTTTTTCGATTTATATCTTTCAAGTATTTTACGATATTGTGAAGTAATGCTTTTAAACTTAGTGTCTTTTAAATTCACATTTGCTTGATATTGTATTTATTGAAACAATTATGTTATAATCATATTTATTGTTATAACCATAACATTACATAAATCATAATAAACAATAAAGTTAGAAAAAATATGGAAAAAGAACAATTGAAAATAAGAAATTTCACGTGACCAAAGCAATTAGATTTATTTAATTTTAACGAAATATTTGAAAATTAGTTTTACTTGTATATAAATCAATAAATAAATCTGCTCACAATCATTGTAATTTTATATAGTATTAGTAGGCATTTTAAAATGACATAGGAAGCATACATAAAAATGTAATATAATAATAATATTAGTAACTAAAATTGGCTAAAAGAGTACAAAGTTTTTTAAATGATTTATTGAAAGTAATATATGTTTTATCCTATTGCATAAATATTTGTATTCATACAATTAATATCAAGCAAAGATTGAATAAACTGCGTGCGTTTCTTGATTTGTGACAGGTGTCATGATAGAAAGTAAATGAAATTGTATGAACTGGTATGTATCTGACGTAATATGTGACAGCTTAAACCAAATCTGCTTATTTTATATGATTACTTTCACATATTCTCTGTACATAAAATAAAAATGTTTAACGTTAATTTCTTCCTTGACATCTAGGAAATTTATTTATATATGTAATTCAATTATTTCACATATATTCCGTTGAAGCTAAATGTTTTACAAAATGAATATTAAATATATTTATCAAAATATTCTGTAAATTTTAATTATATAAATATTATTACATAAACTATTTAATTAACATTTTGAGATTTGTTAATATCATTTTAATTCCATGTAAATAAATAATATTCATATTGTTTCTAAAAAATATTATTATTTCAAGTAGTAATGTTTAAACACAAAAATATGTATTCTAAACATATAACCAAATAAAAGTAATAATTTCTGAAAATTAAGAATATAAATGAAAATATCTTATAAATAATTTAAAATACAAATTTATTGTAGAGTTAGAGACTGAACCAATATTTCAAATTTAAATTATTGACATGAAAATAATCTTAAGTTTTTACTACGTATAGAACACATTTTTGAAATACATATTTGTAACATAATAACAAAAATAAACTAAAATACAACAGTATTACATTTTAAAGTTAGAAAAAGTAAGTTTGTTTATAGATTATATTTTTAACTATAAACTAGATGAATCACCTGAAAATTCAACTACATTACATTTAAATTTAGAAATTGTCAAATAAATATTTAAATTTTGAAATTTTGCTTATTAATATGTAAGAAATGTTTAATGAAATGTTCTTTTTTTGCTTTCGTATGATATTGCTAGACGACTTTGTAAATGGAACATATAAAAGTCGAATTTGAATGGCGGTCGTAAACTAGGATAATTAATATCTTGTGTTATTAGGTTGGCATTATGGAACTAATTTAAAACTTATGAGTTCGCGTGATGACTGGGATATTAAGAATGAAAAAGGAGAAGAGAGCAAAAAAGGGATATGAAACTGGAACGATCCTGGGCATCTGGCGTCGAAGACCGGCGCAAAGAATTTGCATATATTAGTTCGACGCCTACCTGGATGTTGTTGCTCTGCCACTGAACAGCACCTGCAAGTTTATTTTTACTGCCAATAATAAGCCATGTCAACATTACTTTAAATTACATCGTCGGAAAGGTATTTACCGAGCCACGGACTATTTTCATTGCCATTATAATAATAACAATAAAAAAGGAAGCGTAGCAACCAATCTTAACGATGCGATCGGTACTAAAATTTACATTGTAAAGTGAAACCTGAACAGGAACACTAGCGAGATTAAAAGAATTTTTGCAGAACGATCTAGGAAAGTTTTCAAGGATCTAGAGAAAAACAGCTAGATTCAAGCTAAATCCACTTACGTTATCTGCACTAATAAATACGCGTATTTACTCGTTCCAAAGTTCGCTGCAAATTAAGAAAAATTATAGACAATTAAATGTAGAGGAAGTTCCGGGCAGTTCCGATTTTCCTCGCGTGAGAAATGTCTCCAATATCTTTGGACAGGACGTAATAACGTGAATTGATCGTTAATCTCTATTGGCTCCTGCACAACGAACGACAATAACATGACAAAACTTCTTGTATTTCGTTCTCCAATACTTTTTTTCAATTCCGAATGCGATTTATATCCACTGGCAACGAACGGTAAAGAGCGAATGCTACGTTTAATTCAATTAATATCAATACGGAGGAGTGATTATTGATCGGCCATTTGAATAGACCGGGTCAAGGGTCAATTTTCTACTAAATCCGTTCGACGTCGAATGCTGAATAGTATCGTGTGTTTGTAGAACTTAGTATATGTAATTGAGTTTAATAATTAACAGCGGCGAGGTAGTAAATGGACGGCTCAATCATCGCGTGTGATTGTATGTGTTTGTGTGTGTCTATCTGTGTATATGCGTGCATGTGTTCCACACCACTAGGGTTTAATCATTTTCACTGATTGGTTCAAGACACACAACTTTCAAATAATATTAGCAGAAAGCATTCACTCCAGCTCGTATTGTTAGCAAAGTTTTTTATCCTTCTCTTCTATAATAAAACCTCTTTAATAAATTGAACTATACTGAAAAATTGTTTAAATTACAAACTTTTAAAATAATTTACATTGAATTGTGGAAATTGAAACCAAAACTACTCTATTTTTATATTTGTTTCTATTTATGTTTTATAAAAAAATATATAAAAGCTATTATAATTTAATGGTAGAAATATTATAATTATTAAGTAAATACTATTTATTTCAACAATTAAACAGTTACTGAAATAATTACTGACTAAAATTATTAAATAAGTAACCACATGAATTATTACAATAGTCTCTATTGTTTTCCTTCTGTTATTATTTGATTATAATTAAGTCGATACTAACAATATAAAATACTACTAATTGGAAATACTAAAAACTACTAATTGGTGTCCCTCTGCCATTGAAACTATATATTTTTAATCATACTTCATTAAAATATTATGTCCCATAATCCTATAAAATATGAGTAATTGTTATTTCCTACGCTTATTTCTTATTGTTTTTTTTTTCAAGAATAAGAGTTAACAAATATCAAAATAAATAGTATGGATTTCTGCATCTGGCTTAATATTTAACACTTTCAAACCTTTACATAAATCAAATAATAATATTCTAACCTTAATTACATCATTAACATTCTGGTATCACCACATAGATTGAATTAATATTATTATATTATATAAAATTATTATAAGTTGATTTTTATAGATGGATATTGTTGAGTTCCCCATCTACATGACAATTGTACCGCCAACAAATTTGCTTAATGTCTTATTTGTGATAGATTGTGAATAAAATAAATGATATACTAAAAAACATTCTGGGAAATTCAAATAAAAACATAATTCCATGGTTTATTCATATTTTTAAAATTATCTATTATTTTTTTTATTCATATTATAAAAGTCCAAATATTTTTTTTAATCGCACAATCTGTTAATGGAAATATTTTATATGTTTACTATTTCTGATTATTAGACAAAATACGGATAATTGTATTCATAGTTATATTTATTTATATACAGAGTTGTTTTTTATTTTCAGCGTTAATTTTTTTAAATATATTATTTTGTTAGAATAATATTTGTAATTATTATTAAAATAATTATTATTTGTAATTAAAGTGTCAATTATAAATCATTCGCGGTTAATTGTTGACGCACAAATTTTTATAAACTTGTTTAAGTGAATCATCTGTACAATGCATATGTTGAGGTTCTGTGATATGTCTATACCGTTTCTTTTACACTGTTAAGAGTTCAAGTATATCTTATCAAAAACTGAGGAAGGTTTCATGTCCATTTACTCTTATCCCATTTGTAAACCTGTTTGTATTATGATAAACGTGTCGATAATGCAAGAGGCGATGCGACGTCAAAACCAGCCAAAAAGAATAAATTCAGGTAGTCCTACGACCAAAACAGCATTATCTTTATAGATATATATTATGAATCATTACAAAATATATCAGTTTTTTTAAACAAGAAATAAAAATATATTTGTCATCACACAATTACGAAATGTTATTTTTTTATAGATTTCGTAATTGTAGTAAGTAATACGTTTTATTTTTTTCAATTCTTATAGACGTTCAAATGAATATTTTTAAATAAATAACTATATTTAGCCAAATAAAAAAAGCTCTTAACTGTAGTCATATCTCGGTTAATGTTAGCTTTGATAATGAAGCTTTGATAAAATATTATATACAATTTCAAGTATTCTTAAAATTGAATTATAGAATAAAGAGTTAAAGTTTCGACTATTTGTAATAATAACGCCATTGAAAAATGTGTTTTTGTAAAAAGTATCCTTATTTAGAATAGTGATTTATCATTATCAAATGTAATATCTTCATTTAGCTATTGTTCAAAGAAAGAGAAAAAAATCAAAAACCATTAACTTTAAACTGTCATATTTTAAAACAGGATTTCGCTTTGTATGTAACTTATGTATTTATTCATTTTTTCTTCGAAAATATGCTTTCTTTACGAAGGAATATATCCCTGATCTGAACTCACTAAATGAAAAAAAACTGTGAAACTTATTCTATTTGTCTATTGATCATATGAAACATGATTATCCTTGTATTACTATTTATTTCTAAATATACCACGAATCTAACTAGCTATTTACTTAAGAATTGAATAACGATAAATTAGAAATAACTTTAATATTAAATATCCAAATGATTATTAAAAAAAACTAATAGAACTATTAATTACATAACGTTTCAAAGGTTCATTTTTAATAAAATTATGAATGAATCCAAAAAATGGAGAATCTGAAATAGATATGTTTCTGGCATCGCCATTTCAGATGTCTCTTCCTATTTTACCAATATCACCAAAAGAAATTGCTACACTCATTAACAACGATATTAAACCGAAAAAGACTCCTGGATACGATCTAATAAGGGGAAACATACTAAAAGAACTTCCAAAGAAAGGGATCTTGTTTCTGGCAATCATCTTTAATGCAATTTTACGAACTGGACACTTCCACTCTCAATGGAAAATAACACAAATTATCTTAATTCCCAAGCCAGGAAAGACTCCAGAAGATATAAAATCATATAGACCCATAAGCCTACTTCCTATTATATCAAAGGTATTTGAAAAATTATCATAAATAACAACGATCTAATACCAAGTCACCAATTTGGATTTCGCGATCAACACAGCACCATAGAACAAGTTAATAGAATTGCTAATATAATAAGGCAGGATCTGGAAGAAAAGCGCTATTGCTCTGGAGCATACTTAGATGTATCGCAAGCGTTCGATAAAGTGTGGCATACAGGATTATACTATAAATTAAAGAAGGCTCTACCATACAATTTTTACAAAATATTAAATTCGTATTTGACAGGAAGATCATTCCAAGTGAAAGTGTTCGATGCAGTAACAGATTTGCATCCAATCAAATCAGGTGTGCCACAAGGAAGCGTATTAGGACTCCTTCTGTATATACTATACACTGCAGATATGCCTCTAACTGATAAAACAACTATTGCAACAATTGCTGACGATACTGCAATATTATCATCGGATGCAGACGCAGCACGTGCATCATATCATCTGCAATATTCTTTGAACTTAGTACAGGAATGGCTTCAAAAATGGAGAATGAAGGTCAATGAATCAAAATCATTGCATGTTACCTTCACCATGAGAAAAGACTACTGCCCACCAGTGACTATCAATGGAAAAATTATACTGACAGCTAATAAAGTTAAATATTTGGGTATGCATCTGGGTAGAAGATTGACCTGGAAAGATCACATCCAAGCAAAAAGAGAACAACTTGAA
The DNA here is from genome assembly GCA_018845635.1 of Nicrophorus orbicollis. Taxonomy (NCBI): domain Eukaryota; kingdom Metazoa; phylum Arthropoda; class Insecta; order Coleoptera; family Silphidae; genus Nicrophorus; species Nicrophorus orbicollis. The sequence continues at coordinate 172,940 of JAFMTC010000054.1, read as the reverse complement.
ATCAAGTTCAGGAAGCTGTACAGGCTACTACGAGAAGACTCACAAATTTCAAAAGAAAACAAGCTGTTGATTTATAAGGTAATCTTAAAACCAGTCTGGACCTATGGAATACAACTGTGGGGAAGCACTAGCAAACCTAATATAGCTATTATACAAAGATTCCAGTCGAAAAGCCTAAGAAGAATCATAGGAGCTCCATGGTACATTACAAACAGGAGAATACACGAGGATCTTCAAATAGAAACGGTGGAGGAAGCCATTATGTAATATAGTAGCAGATAACAAAATAGGCTTGAAAAACATCCAAATGACTTAGCTAACAATATTCTTGATAATAGCTTAAAAACGAACCGACTGAAGCGATGTAATTTACTGGATCTTCCAATGAGATTTAACATCTAAGTAGCAATTAAGGGAAAACCGCCAGTGGGCGCTATCCAATATGTTTTGTTATAAAATAGATTGTAAATAAAAACAGACAAAGAAATATATGATGGAAAGGCTTTTAGTTATTGTTTCTTTGTGAGATTTTATATATTTTTTATTTTTTTAATAATAATAATGCTTATTTATTGCTACAATCAAAGTATAACAAAACTAATAATAAAACAAATTAATCAATAAAAACAACTGTACAGAAGTATAATGCTATGAGTATGTTTTGATTTTTATCTGCTTATTTTGCAGTAAACATAATTATTGTTATTAATTATATTGCAACAACTACAAGAAAAAATACAAACAAAAATAATGCAAATACACAGAAAATTAAACACAATTATTGCCCCAGCTACAAAGGGCTATTAACAATAGGTCTTTCTGCCATGATGATGAATATTCACTAACTATATTATCTGTCAATTAATTTAAAAATATAGTATTGATGATCAAATATTGTAAGCAGAAAATATAATATTTCGAGAACAAATATATATTTTTGTTACCATTTTTGTATTTCGTATCACAGGTATTTCCATTATATACTTTAGCATAAAAAATATTATTCGATACTGAAAATGTATACATCGCATTGTTTCACTTTTTGAAATGCATTGTCTCGATTATTATAATTCAAATGGATAAAATGGTTCGTCCTGTTGTTGTTGTGCTAATTTTTTTATGCAATTCTGTCAATGAAACGTTGAACGACGATCTCCACCCACTATTGCATATGCAAATTCTACGTATGCCTATTATTTATTTATTTATATTTCACTCGCATGCGTGTGTATTTTTTTATTGTATATTGTGAATCGCAAATCTATGAAGGGGAATTATTAATTCAGTGTTAAAATTTGGAATTTTCATCCGCCGGAGCTTGCGATATAACTGAATAAATAAAACTGGATTTGCATAACAAATATTCGACGTGCAACTGAAATTAAAAATGAATCGATATCAACAGGCGACAAATACATTCTCTCACTGCATATGCATTCTCTTTCTAGCAAAATCGGAGTGTTTTGTTTTGTGTTTATTTTTATGGAAATTAATATTGTACCGTTGGAATTATTTTCTGATGTGTCACCTCATCTCCGGTGCGTTTCAAAGGGCCTAGAATTAATCCGAAATACTTGGGGAACAATAACGGTGGATGTAATCTACTCATCAGACATAATGGTGTGCTAATAATAAGTGCACTTAAAATATGTATCACTGCTTCCAAGTACACAGTTCCTAAGTGGCTTAATCGAAAATAAACTTTACACTTGGCTTAGTCATAGTCTAACGAAATCAAGTTCAATTTGTTCTCTAAGGTGAATTCCATTATATATTTATCAAATATTGTCTAGAAGTTTCTTCAATCTTAAAGATATTGTATTTCCTAATAAATTGCCATACTTTGTACTTTTAAACTTCGCTATATGTACCTATCAATATTGTAACAGTTTGATATTTGATAGATATAATTTTTAGTTAAATTTAGAACTTTGATATAATATTATTCACAAAAAGGAAAGCTTATAAGCACCAAGAAACCTTATTAGCATCACAAATAGATATGAACTTTATTGCAACTAGGAAATAAATCGTAATCCAAATTATATACATACACACAAATATATAATTACATTAAAAAGAAACATCAAAAGGAAATATGTTTCATCCAGTACCGCTGTAAATTGGATGCAACGTTGTTAAAAGAAAATATCTCTTTAGAACATCCAATTTTGATATATTGGAAAAATATAGAAATACTGAAATAATAACTAATCCAATAATCATAGCGTATTTGCGTTTATAATATGAATTAAAAATAATATGAATATAATTTCAAGTTTTCTTTCAAGTTATTAAATTTAATTTAAAATATTTAAATATTTTTCGGTTAAAAAATCTTAATTATGAACTAAATAATAATTTTTATACAAAGGGCTATTGTCTCTCCACCTTAATTTTCTCTATTCTACATGATAATCTTAAAAAAAATCTATCTTTGTTTTTTTTTGTAATTAAATATATGAAAATGCATAATTGTTGTGATATATTTTGTAATTATTACAAATAATATAAAACGCGTGTTCACAACTTTTGTTTGACTGAAATGAATAAATTTAAAAAGAGAATCATTTTTTAATTTATATCAAATTTATTTCAAAAGACTTCAATTTGTACTCTTTCTCTCTCACAAATGTTTGTATCACTGGCAATCCAATAACCCATCCCAAATATAAGTATCCTAACAATACCTATAATTATGTTCTTCCTTCCATCTGGTTTTTCTACTTTTTATAATTTTGTATACGCCTTTCACTATCACATACATAGGCGGAAAGATCAAGGTCGATAAGAGCTATCGTTGCCATTTAATTAATATTATTTTGTTTATTTCATGTATATATGTATTTTTTAATGGTAGGACCTAGAACTTGCGTCCTTATCAGCTACGTTACTACCTTATTTTGCTAACCAGTAAATGCCGGAAAAATCGGTCAGCGGTGGGATTCGAACAAGCACCATTTTGTACCAGATTTTTGAGATGTAGGGACTTTTAACCACACGGCCAAGAGTTGCCCGTATGTATTTTTTAATTACCTTGTTTCAGTGTTTATTATTTATATTTTTTTTTTCTGCCCAATAATCTATATTATTATTATAAGAATTACTTATAATACTTTCTAGAAAATGTGTTTTAGTTTGATATTTTAATATGTATTATCTAAAAACTTTACGTTTTTATTTATGTATTAGGGCAGAAAGATTTATGGTCTATATCCCTTTGCAGCATTGCTTTATTTCTGTTAAATTAAGTATATACTTTTCGTGGTTGCAATAAATGTTTTTATTAATTATTATCAATAATGATGCAATATTTTTTTAAAAAATTTTAATATATGTTTTTTTTGTCGGCTATTTAAAAACAATTTCAGGTTATAGTCATAAGTGTCATATGATTGGAATGATCTGCGTAATTGTAAGAAAGTCAAGTATTTGGGTAAGCGTTCCTAAATACATGCAATTCCTGGAAACATCCGTAATTGCGTTCTTGAATTCGTCGGAGAAAGAAGCTTCCCGTTCTCAAGCATCTTTTGTATACGCTATTTCGTTATTTATTTTATATCGCGTGTTTTTGTGCCTTGGTGTTTATATTTGTTCCTAGTTCCAAGTGAGTGCGGCGCGCATCGCGATCTTCAAAGAGGAGGACGATTGATATACCGCTGCACCACCCACAGTACCCGTCTCTCCTTGTGTTCTTCTCCCCGGCTTCTTACTCCGTTCATGCCTCCTCCACTCATTCCGTCCAACATGCATGCATATTTAAAAAACAAACCGCGTACATCTCGCCATCCGAGCAAAGAGGAAAGAAGAAAGAGGAAAGCGAAGTCATTGATCTGTCGCATGGCTCTTCTCCACTTTGGTCCCAGATTTCAATTCCCCTATCGAAATATCCTCGAGGCTGCTCCACACTTTAACCCCTCGTTCACAATATAAACAAAACCGAGGAATTTCAAGTTCGCTTATTTGTACGGATTTCGAAATCAATACACAGAAGAAACGGTCCCGCAAATGAGGTATTGTTCTCCTCCGGAGACTTTAATCAATCATCAAACATTGTTTCATGTTAACATTAGCGACGCAAGTTTATTGTTGGAATAATCATCAATGTACAATTCCAAAATTAATGTGTTGAACAAAAGTGGGTTGTTGCCGAATTTGGACCGACCCTAAGGTTGGGCTATCATCGTAATTACATATTTGTATAAACTTTTAATTATATTATAATCAACATAGGTAGTTTAGACAAAAAGTTGATTTAATTACCTATATCATTTGAAGTTATAGTCCATTCAATATTACATTTAGTATTGTCAAATTAGTACAAGTATTAAAAAGGACATTGAATATAAAAACATAACAATTGAAACAATAGTTGCCTTGAATGGACTGATAATGGTTATTATATTTAACTTTTTTTGCGCCCCAACGCTAACACAACTGAACAACATCTTTCACTGCGTATTCTCCTCTACCTTCATCAGTTCATGTTGCCAATAAAAGGCTGCACCTATTTTAAATATGTATACTGTGTATTGTAATCCTCAATCTGATCTTGTCATCAATGTTTTCACTAAATTCAATCCATTTCTGAACATTTTTCTTTCTTTATTAGAAGTGTTCAAGATGCAGAAAGAGATGAAGCTCAACAACGGCAAGTAAAAGGTGAAGCTTTTAATATATAATATAGAAACGTAAATAACTTTTAAAATTTAATTGAAACTTTTTTCGTTCTTTTTTTTTTAAATTAATTATACTTGTATCTTCTTTAATTTCATTTGTTTAAGTATTCCAAATTTAACAAAAATAGGTGTTCCAAATTCGATAACTAATATTGTTGTGAATATAAATAGAATTCGTCTGTGGGAAATAATTTGGTACGGCTATAAATTATATAGTATGTAACGTGTCCTCTCCTCCGTGTTGGACTGGATGAGAATAGAACTGTCCGTACAGAATGCAGAGTAATGAAGTGAGAAGTGATACATCAATCGATGGTATGTGATCAGTTCTTGTCACCGTTTCGCCTCGGCCATAAATTCGAAAATAATTTATGTAAATTTATATAAACATTTCAATTGGATCTCGGAGCGTTACGTAATTGCCAGGAGGGGACAAATGTTGCAGTCGGTGTACACATACCATTGTGTCGATGCTGTCCGTCTGATTTCCGAGAAAATTTATAGATCTCCTCTCGTTTTGTTCCTTCTCGGAATATTTTAATTAAGCTGTTACACGCGTTGAATTTAAAATAGAACAATACAAAACAAATCGGGACCTCAGCATCGTTAGCATATCTGAAACGTCCGTCCATCCGCATCAAATATTCTATTTATTTTTTTTAGATTATATATTGATATTGACTTCAAAACATAGACACAAGTCAAATCAAATCAAAGCCTCACCTTACTAACATGATTTATGGTCTATACTTGTTCATCCTTTTATATAATTCTAACTTGAACTTAAGGTAAATACATATTATTAATAATTATTATTATTGTATCACAAAATGATATGATACCAGAAACTATACAGATTTCTAAGTACTCAAATGTATTAAATACTTATTACTCAAATTATTTAAAAAAATATATAGTTAAATTTGTAATATAGTAGATAATCCTGGATTGTCGAACATCATTCGTTTCCAAGGACTATTCGAAATCCGATACTTTTCTATTTGTCCTACAAGTCACGTATCTGATTACCAGTTAAACGAAATTCGTTCGAGTTTTTGCTGTTTAATGCTCTGGAATAGAATTATTCGATAATCGATAATCTACTTTATATATATTAACAAAAATACTGTTTTGGCTTATTTTATAGATTTTTCAAGATTGGATTGTAATTAATTTAATTATTACCTAAATCTAAAGCAATTCCTATTATAGTCTGTATAATCGGTTTACTTGAAAAGACTATTTGAATCTGGATAAACTTTTTTTGTATATATTTTTGCTTCTTGATTATATAAATGGTAGAAACAATCAATTGTAACTAGTACACGAATTATTTGAATTATTTTTTTTAATAAACTTTATGCGAGTTACTTTAAAATGATTAATATATTATTCTACATTATAAATCAAATAGTTTGCATTTTACAGCAACATTTAGAGGTAACAACTACATCCATTTCATTGACAAACAACTATTAATAACATTGAAGCACCATTTATAACCAATATTACGCCTTTAAATATGTTACACATAATTACATAACTCTCAATCATATTTACAAATATAATACTTATGAACAATTAATTATAAATATTGTAGCTACTATTTTCTGCTATTTAATTAGAATAATTTAATTCTACTCGTATACAGATAAAATAATTACAGACCAGTATTGTAATAATATTATTTTATGAATTGATAGATGAAATAATATTCTAAAGGTTTCATATGACAAAGAAAACATTTATGTTGCACCAGGTTCAAAAGAGGATGCGAAATTTTTATAGAATTTATCCAGTGCAGCTGTAAATACATATTTTGGCAGGTGATATAATTTGTATTTCAATAAAGAAGTTTAATTGAAGTTTATCTAGTAAAATATATTGTATACTTAGTAGGAAGGGCTGTTGACTGTAGTTTTCCTTCTCTATTTTCACTATATTTTATTCAACGTTGTATATACTTTTTATGAAAGTTTCATTAATTAAAGAAACAAAAAAATAATGTAAAAAATGCACTTGCTTTTATCTTTACGTTTTGAAACAAGTATTTTCAGTAATAAAAAAACTTTCTTCTTAAAATTTGTAATTGAACGTAACAGAATTAATTACTGATAGTGCGGCTGTCATTAAACTTGAATTTCTCTCACAAGCACTCTCCTTTCCGTCTGCATCCCATTAAAATTATTTATAATTGAATTAATTACTAGTACACTAATTAAAAATTCAAAACAAAGCGAGCCGATTCAAGCGTTTTCATGGAAAAGGTGTATCACCAAATGTCGCGCAGACAAACACCAAAGAGACGTGATGACATACAATAGACTTAACACAGGATGAATGTGACTCACTACTTCACAATTGCGTACGAAGATGAGAAGAAATCCGGTTCCAGATGTTTTCTAAAAAATAAGGGAAAAAGCGGTTGTATTTATTTACGAGGGAGCACGTTTTAAACAATTTTTTTAAGAGGAAAAAGATACGTTGATTGTTCCGGTGAGTATGGAGTTTTCCGGAAGGGTTAGAAAATAATAAACACATCTGTTTTACTCTAAACAACAAAATAAATTTAGAAGTGTTGCTGCGTTTGGGGATAAATTACATAATATCAAGTGATACTTAACCGACTGATGATCACATTAAAAACAATATAGAAAATAATAAGAATAATATTTCATCAAATAATTATGTATACACGTAAATTTAAAAAATGCAATTTTTCAAATAACAATTAAATCATATTTATTTACTTTTTACGGTAAGACACATTTCAAAGTTGTAGGTCATACATAGAATCTTATTTAAATATGGCCATAAGAGATACTCCAATATACAGTCGATTTTTCCATTTGCAAAGGCGCCTGCGCCGCCTTATTTTCTGAAAAATACGATAATAGAATAATCAATTCGCTTTTTTATTTGAATTTAGATAAAAATATTTAAAAACTTCGAAATTAAAATTCATAATTAATAAAATTAGTGCCACGTATACTGAAAAAAAAAAGGTATTATATTATGTTATAGTAAATTAAGTACATTTGGTTCTCTTTTTATTCGGAAAACGCATAAAAATAAATCGCACAAAAAAGGACTAGACACGCGTATAAAAATAAAGGATACGTTCTATAATTTTTTAAAACCGCATAAAACTAAATCAATGAGTTACAATATACCGAAAATCTCATAAAAAGGGTTTATTAAATTTCAGAAAAATAATTAGTCTTACTATATTCTTTCTGAAATCTCATAAAAAAAGAGTTTATTAAATTTCAGAAAAATATAATCTTAACATAAGGAATATATAAATAAATTTATATAGAAAAATTTTACAAAAAAAATAATGAATTTTTTTATGAAAGTCGCTATATGAGAGTGTTGGGCATAATTTGCGAACTGGTTCGAAATCACTTTCATCACTAGAAGAGATAGTCAGCATATCAGATCTATGTCTTGAAGAGAATGATTCTTCACAAATAAAATTAGTCTCTATTTTTTGTACAATTCCTGATATCCAGAAATGCAATTCTGAAGCTCGCGTTGAAACTTGAACACTCGTTCAGAATTATCATCTTTTTCGATGAAATGGTTTGCAAATTTACTGGAAAGTTGAAGACCTTCTCGAATTACACTTGCAGTGAGTGTGACTGAAGTTTCATCTTCTTCTGATTCATTTTCGTTTTCTTGTTCTTCAACGGTATCAAGAGTTATACCAATGATATTATTGTCATTCATGATATTATCCTCAAGTAATTAGTCTAAATCGTTTTGGGTATATATTTCAAAACATTTCCCACCAATTTCATGTGCTAAAGAAATTATTTCAGCTAAAACTGTCGACGTTTGGTTAGTTTTAGTTTTTTAGTTAGTTTTTTTAAATTTTAACGTGTCAAAATGGCCTAAAATAGTTATTAAAAAAAATGCTTCTTAAAATAAAAACCGGATAAAAAGAGGACCGAGTGTATTTGCAAATATTTGTTATAAAACTATATTACAAAAAGTTATACAAAATTGATGATGTATGAGATATTAAATAGTATTTATCCCCACAAGTTTTTCTAGTTAACACAATACAATATTTCCTATGAACCTATTTACCGTGTTATATAAATATTATTTTTTATTAATGCAGCACAAAGCCTTTTGTAACAGTTATAGTAATTGTTTTTATATTTGTTTAATTAATGTTGTTATATAAATATATTTTTTATCTCCTTATGACATACAATACATATTATTATTTAAATTAATTTATATTATTCTACTATTATTAAGTTTATTTTAACAGAAAAAACAATTTTAACTAAAAATAAGGGTTTTTATTTCCAATTTAGATAAAAACATATTTTTGAAATTTATTAGTATTGAAATAATATGTTTGTTTTCATTGCGGAATTTTCTTGTTAAAGATTAGGTAATAAATGTATCTCACGCCTGACAATGTCTTAGCCAAACCACGACGATCTATAATATATTTTTTGTGCTGTCCTTGGTTCGAGAAAAGGATTAATTAAACGTGTGACAATAAAGGATGGGATCCGGCTTTGTGGAAATGCATCACGTATTTCATTAAAATAACTGAAACTTCTGTTCGGTGGGCAATTTAATTTAATACAGAGCAGGGGTTAATTTCGGTGCGAGAGTTAGTTCGTCGGGGGCCCAAAGGAAGAGAAATTCCACGTCATTACTTATTTAAGGACACCGACGCGACTCGAAGTGACGGCACAACACCTTCGGGACGGTGGATTTATTAAAAATTCAACGTCCTTGATTGTATTCGGCGGGGGTAGTACAAGGAAACAGTGGATGGGTTGGAGCGAATGAGGGAGGGTCTGGTGGCGCCTCGGCAACTTTTATTTTTTCATTGATGTAGACACAATTTATTACAGAAAGACCGCGACTTCGACGAAGAAAACACCGAGGCCCGAGTGAAAAGTTGTTGCTGCTAACTTAATTATTGACACTCTCGGTGCTTTCCTACCGTCAGCCGCAAGGCTAATACATATTCAAATATGGAAATCGCCTCTTTTCAATTTATACTGCATTTTCGACACTTCCAGAGCCGAGAAGCGTGTGCTTCCTCTACTCCTTCAGCGGTTTGCGAACACACGAAATACACATACAACAAATAAGTTCTGAAAAGGAGCGAAGTGGAAAATCGACATTATCTTTATCTTAAAAAAAAATGTCTTCAGTCGGCTACGTAAACGGAATCTCTCAGTGTGTTATTATAAAGCGGAAAAATAATTTCCGGGATCGCATTACTGGAGGGGAATGTAAAATAAATGTTATTCGAAGCACTCTCGTCTCATCCACTTCTTCCACATTTTTTCCGTTATTTTATACTTACTGATATAAAAATTTGGTTAGTTCTTTCGGTACTTTTCTACATTTAATTTTATGAAAATCCACTGCTCCTCCTCCCTTCTTCCCATTGTCTGCCTTTTTTTTGTACTGACACGAGGGGGTGTTAAATTTAATGGGTGGCAAATGGTCGTGCCGTTTCCTTTCGCTGAAATATCAACGGGGATTTATAGGATATTCGCGTTCGACATGGCGGAACTGATCAACTCTTATGTCGGGGGATTTGGGGCACATCAATACGTTGATCATTTAAAACCTTGCAGGGATGCTTGGTCACGACGTTGATCTGTGACAGCTACAAACACATATAGACATATAGGACACGGCATTAAAGATTAATTCACTGAAAGTAGTCGATAATTCGGTGAAAGGGTAACGCCCATTTATTAATGCAGAATTACCACAGTTGCTTGCATAATCAAATACTTTTTCAAATGTTAGTTCAAAGGCGATAACGGTTTTATATATTAATATAAATCGCATTTTTCCATCTTCAATTATGCATAATGAAATTTTTGTAACATTCTTTATCAGTTATAAAGGATTTATTTTTAAATCAAAAATCAATTTCTGTTGTAATTACTTGTAACAATCTTCTGCTATGATCAGTTCAGACATTTAATTAATTCTATTTAATATAAATACTAGAAATAAACATATCTGATTCTTCACACTAATGGTACTAACGTTTCATATTTACCATATCAAAACAGGAGTTAAAAATACATATACTAAATAAATCCATTAAATAAATTAAATAACTTTATCAAATTTAAATAAGTTTTATATTGTTATATAAATGTATCTTTCATAACAATTTTACTCATCTCAGTCTTAAGAAAAGTCTGTAAAGACATAGCAATGAGATAATGTTTTGTTTGAGAAATTGTGTTTTAAAGAGCAAAGAGAGTAATTAAAGTTAATATAATACTAATCTAGTAATGAAATGTGTATGTAAAATAAACAAGATACCACATATTTTTTCGTAAGATCTTATGGTACTAATAAAACTTGTCAAGTACTTGTGTAAGTTTATTTTCAAGTTTCTCGTAATGAGTAACCTACTTCACACCCGCACCTAATGTGTTTAATACAATTTACAGTTCGAAAACTTAATTTAATTAAACAACAAAACTTGGTCATCACGTAGTTAATTCAATTCAACTATTACAAAAGTACTGAATATTTATCAGGATAATTATATTAAACTTTTCTATAGAAATTTATTACATATATAAACTTCGAACAGATGTTTTCTTACTAATTTGTATGATTGATCATAATTTAAAAAAGTGCTAATTTTTAAAATTGTCCTGATTTCCTAACATTAGATTGATAACAAAAAACATAAGACTAAATTAAAATTAAGTAAGCATATGTAAATAAAGTATAATTAAATAAAGTCGTATTGACCTGATATGAAATAAAATAAAGTATTAAAAAAACATTTTCATAACATTATAATCTACAAAAATCTATAGTGCATTACTACTATATTGGTTATCTTAAAAGTTATAAAGCTACTATTATATTTTTGATTTAAACGCATTTATTAAAAAAAACTAGATTAACATGATAAAAATTAAATTCTATTTATAATATATGTCTTTTAACATTTAATTCCTGAAATAAATTAATCAGTAAAGGTCTAATTTTTTTACGAATAATTTGTTTGTTTAATTATTCATCAGAACTTAAATAATGTGATGTACTACTAACACCATACTTGTCTTGGTAAATGAAACTCTTTAACAAATCGGTTTTTATATTGGCGCAGGTGCTAATACTAGAAGTTCAAATTAACCATTTTAAAGGTAAACTTTCTAACAAATAGAATTGCAGATTTTTTTAATACGCCCTAATATTTCGAAGTTTGTTATGGGAAGATAGAGTATACAGGAAGTGAAACCATCGTTCGAAATATATTTTAAAATATATATATGAATCTACAATAAATAACAATATTTTCACAATAAATCCAAATTAATGGGGGTATTTGTACCGAAAAAAAAATGTAGCGGGATGTAATATGTTTGGGTGATGGATGAGAGCCACATTTTATTTTGGCAAGCTTCGAAACGAACTGAAACGTAGCGCACGTATCTTTTATAATTTTAACGACAAAAGGAAGTGTCTGGTGGTCTTGTTTTGGGATCTCGAATATTCCGGATATTGTTGCAGGCCACTTTGCTACAGCCGAGTGTTTGACATTGCCATCGGACAGCTGTCGCATTGGCTAAAACAACAAGGTGGTTGGTTTTCTGATGCTTTTCTTATGTTTTTCTTATGCGTCGGCATCGGAAGGCGCGACTTTCGCACGGATTTCTGGAAAAACAGATGTAAACCGAACATCAAAATCGATTCGTTATTGAAAGTCGTCGTAGCTCGTTAACGGGGAAAACCGAATCTAATTGCGTCCCTTTGTTTTCGTTTCTTCCGGCAAAGATTAAAGGCAGCTTCTGCTTCTCTCTCCCTTACGCTTTCAGGTTGGTTGATTCGAGGGAAAGCTGGGGAGGGGGGTGGATGGAGTATCAACAATCTACTTGCTACCTAGGTAAGTAATAGGACTACCGCGAGTCTGTCATCTGCAGAAACTTACACAGAAACACAATCAAAGGATTACGCGTGGAGAGTACGAGAGGGTTGGTTGTACTCTAAGTAAAATAAATTCGACGTTTCATCAGGCTAAACATTATTTTAACATATGTGAATCGGGCCGCTCCATTTCCGGCGGAAATCGATTCAGCGCGGCAAAAGTTTAAATGCACACGGGCCGCGCGGGCCGCAATCGATAGGATCTTTGAATGATTAATGAAAAGTAAACAGGGCATTCGTGTGCCGTCACCAACAAAGTTCCGTGTCTTGGGACAGATCATTAATCATAAACAATGTTACACCTTCCACTGTTTCCTTCACCGCTTTGATGGAGGAAGCTTGTACAACTCCAATATTTCCTCCAAATTTCCCGGTCTTGGTATTGTCTCTAACATAATTAGATTATCTTTCCTCTTCACATTTTCTGTTTTTATACCACCTATATTTTCAGTACATCAATCCAATTAAATAAAAAAATACAATTGTAATTACTTTTCCTCAGTCGTAAAACTACAGTTAATAGCTCAATGTGTATTTATTTTCAAGTAAATGTTTAATTATAAACGTGTAAAGTAGTCCTAAAACATTTTATTTCTAGTAAACTAATAACTATACAAACTTGAACAATACATATATTTTCTTCAAGAGATTAGTATAAGTGCTAACAAAATATGATAAAACATAAAATAAAATAAATATACTTTTCAATTTTAGCAATATCTCTCATATTGTAGGTAAACGGACAGTCTGAAACCGGATTTATTTAGTTTCTTAATGAGAAATCCGATCTAATCGAAGCAGGTCTATTACTGTATTGTATTATTATTCAAATTACATTATAATACTTATTTATAACATATTCAATAGATTTATATATAAATCTATGAATTCTAAATCTGAATAGTTATAATTAATGTACGAAACTTATGTATAATTATTTGCAGCCAAAGACACCTTTCCCCAACAATTTAACATTCCATCTCTTGGCAGTGAACTCGGAATTGTAGGATGGAAAATAGTTTTGTACTAAGTTTACTGAGGGAATTTACCTTTATATTTCCTTTTGGATTTTGCAATGCCAAACATTTTCCAGAAATATTTAATTTGTATGACAAATATTTAGAACAAGTGACATATTTTCAACTTAATAGTATTTTGTAATTAAATTTGTACATTCCTAAAATTTGCTCAGTAAATAGTTTAGGGTAAAAACAGATCAATGAAACGTGAAAAGAGACTATAGGTCATAAATAAGCTAAAATGTAATTAGCATATATGTAGAAAAAGTAACTTTTTTTGCTTCATATTTTGTAATATAACATAATTTTGCACCTTTTTCAAAATACTCAGTTGCTACAGTAGCTTGGGTTAATTATATTGATTGACATAACATAAAAATAGTAGGAAATAAGAAAGAAATAACGTACGGTAGTGAAATATCTATATATCTCAGTTTAAGTATAATATAATAATGTGCATTTATAAGTAATTGTTGCACTAGTCTGATCGTAGTTTCTGGTAATAAACAATATGGTTTATTTAATTTGACATATTTAGAGCAAATGTACAGCTTTCCGAACTTCATTTATTTTCGTAGAATAATACAGTGTTTCCCCGTGAAAGTACTAATTACCTGCAATTAAGAAGTTACAAACTTGTCTAGCTTATAAATAATACTGAATGGAAGTGTTTTACTATGTGCATTGCTGCAGTCGGTTTCCGCGTGTCGCCGCCTTCTCGTACTAATTATTTCTGTTCCCGATAGGTCGGTCGGTCGGTCGGGTGTTATGTAACAGGAGTCCACGTGTTTTCAGGGCGCGAACCCGATATTTCCTTTTCGCAAACGCGGGATGCATAAAAAGAGAAGTGGAATGCGCCTTCTAATTATATCCCAGTAAATCATCTTTTAACCGACCTCAAAGCAAACACTATTTCCACGGGATGGATACATGTGGCGGCTTGTCACTTTTTTTTAAGCTCTCTCTCCATAACTTGACACCCGCGTCTGCTGCCGTCCAAGATTTTTTAAAGGTGCTGCGTTTTCCTTCCAGCCGTGTGTACATCAGATCCCTCCACGAAGAGCACAAAAAGTGCACAAAGAAATAGTTTGTAAAGTAATTTATACTTTGAAAAAATATTCCTGCTCTTTATGTTCTGTTTTACTTATCTGCCGGTTAGGGGAAGCAAGCGAAGATTGTGTTTCGATACTGACGAGGAAATGAGAAAATCGAAAGTTTTAATTCAATTTTTACAGACGATTCCTAGCATACATGATAACCAATATTACATATTTAACAAAAAAATACATATGTTGTAACAACTGAAAAAAATCAATAGTGAGTCTATAATTTCTTTAAGTTTATGCAAAATAATAAAAATAATTAATGTTCAACATTAACTCTCATAGGAAAACATTGATACAACCATTTTTAAAGATGTTAGAAGGAGAAGTTGATAAGAAATTTT
Source organism: Nicrophorus orbicollis (assembly GCA_018845635.1). NCBI lineage: Eukaryota > Metazoa > Arthropoda > Insecta > Coleoptera > Silphidae > Nicrophorus > Nicrophorus orbicollis. The sequence goes on along the minus strand of JAFMTC010000054.1, from coordinate 157,839 downwards.
CAACTTATTTATTTAATCATAGAATATTTGGCCATATATTATATCTCTGAACATACAATTTCGCTTCGTTTAATTTCGTAGACATTCTATTTGAATTACCAATTTTTAATAAATAAAATAGCATTACAATAAAACAAATATAATATATTATCAAAACTGATCACTATCTTCTCATTTGTAAAATGTTTGCAAGGCTACAGCCTTTGTAATACAGTGGTGTATTAGAAATATCGAATACTTCTACAAGCAGCGTATGAGGATCATTCTTCTTGTTGCTTCAGTATACAGTGATACCTCGATACGAGTGCCCTAATATAAGAGTGTTTTGAGATACGAGCTGCCGAGCGAGCGATATTTTGCTTTGAGATGAGAGCAAGATTTGAGATACGAGGAATCGCACACGACACCAAAAGTTTCTCCCACCTCAGAATAATTGCTTTGCGATACGAGAAATTTGACATACGAGCAAGATTACGGAACGAATTAAACTCGTATGTCAAGGTACCACTGTATATCCAAACATCGATTGGGATTGTCATGGACCGAAGTAAATAGTTAAGTATAAGACGGAGTCATTTTGCCTGGACTCTCACACTCGTAAGCCCTTCAGCATTGCAATCCCTTACTGTGCAGTAGTTACGTCACTTGCAACAACGTTTTCAGTATAAAATATTTATTATTATAGCGATTGTTAAGTTTCTATAAGTTTTTACGTTATTTTTTATTATCCTATTGAGTTTGAATAAAGACAATGGATTTTTTTACTAGTAAACGTACCGTTAATTAAAAGCTCGAAGATAGGAAATTCAAATGGGATATTATATAAAAAAGCAGCTAAAACTTTTCATGAAAGCCAACCGTTTCGTTTATATTTAGCTAAGAGCATCTGATTTTCTGCATAAGTGCGTCTGCATGTTGGCTTCAAAATATTTTATAAAAATATACGCGCTCATTTAGAAATGCTCTTCGGGCTGCGTTTAATTAGTAAACGAAAAGAAATTATGACAATTTATGGCTTTCGAATCGGATCTTTATTAATATTTTATTCATATCACATTTTTAAACTGGATTCAGGTCAATAACCTTTTGCAAAAAAACAAAAAAATAATAATTTGTTTATTAAGATTAGGATTAATTTATGTATGTGTTAAATTATGATAATGCAATAAATAATAATGCGAATGATTATTTATTGCATTATCTTTCTTAAATCTTGAACTATTATTCATATGTAAGATTGCAGTTTCCTAAACACTAATTGATCAACTTTCGATATTTTGTTCGAGTGTATATTGGATTTCCAATTTGCTTGAATATAGAACTATTGATGTTTAATCCTTAAACATCAATAGTTACAGTATTACTGCACATATTTTGTCAATTATCTATAATTTTTTGTTCGAGTTTTTTCGACTATCGAACTGGCTAGTTGTCCAAGTTTAAAATTCTTCAAATATCTACTCTCTACCAACTGTCAAAGTTCAAGGGTCTTTTGAGCTGGTTTAGTATATTTGTTATAACTTTTTCTTTTGCCTTGAAATGAATGATCAACTTTCGATATTTTGTTCGAGAATCAAATAAGTTTATTTTTGTTGGACTTTAAAATTGCTCGAATATTTTATTTATTTATTTCAACATCTTTGTCTAAATTAGGTAAAATATTAAATCGATTATAACTTTGTACTTATTAAATATATTTTGATAACTTTATTTTTTTTTATGTTTTATCTCAACCTTCTAAATTGTTTTGTAGTTCAACTATCAAATCAAATATGACATTTTATATGATATTTTATTTTATAAAAAAAATAAAAATACCAGTTTACACCGTTTTATTTGTAGGGTACAAAAAAGCATATGGACGGAAGGAAATATGTTGATGATAATGGAACCGAAAACATTGCAATGTGTTTGCGCGTCAGAGGAATGCGAGATATTTAGATTGAAAAGTGAATCAATTTCCATCATAATTTACAAACCATAAAGCACGGGCACGGCGGTCCGGGCATTAAAACAACTCCCATGAAATAATGACCATTAACAGATAGGAGTTCACATCTGTTCGGTCATTTTCGGATGCGACAATGTCGGAGATATATGAATGTTTTATTTCGAGCAGAGGGAATGCGTGTGCTGTAATGGAACTCATCCCATGGGAAAAAAATATGCATACCAGAGGACGGTGGATGAGGATTCGGGGTAGGACGGTGCAGACCAGAAGGGAGAAACGGGATGAAACTAGAGTGAGAGGAGTCCGAATCCTCCCCAAATTCAATTCTCTCGTGTGGCTGTCCACGAATGTTTTACACACGTATGAAGGGGAAACGTAATAACATAAAAAGCGAAAAGTTTTTCGGTTCCCCCTTCAGGATGGTGGCAAGAAGGAATGAGAAAAAAAAGAACGTATCTTTTCGCACTTACAGAAAGCTGAGAACATCTCAACACATTTACATATCCGACTGACAAAAAGCCTTTTACTGTAAAGTCTTTCGCTTTTAAAGTTGAGGAAATTACTATAAGCTACTATCGGGCTGCGGTATCAAAAATGAGGAGAGCACCGAGGTATCAAATGTTATACCAGGATGATACATTGCGCTGCATCGAAACTCTATCTCCAGTCTCATTTTATATAATCTTTTGGTTATTCCTTTTTCATTCTTATTTTGTTCGCTCTATCTCGTCGCTACCTTCATCGCATTCCGTAATATTTCTATTTGGAAATAAATGGAAAGATCCCACATTCCAACTGTAATTACACCAGAGTTCGGGGACTCCCAGAAGCGTAGCATCCTAAAACCTCGGGGGCTCCCTCGGCCTGTTGATTGCACAGTTCCCAACGCCCCAGGATGCATATTCCCAAAATAAACCAGACCGTTTCCTACAATTCACACGGAATTAAATCTCTAATTTATATTTACGCTATTTGTTTATTACTATATTTAACAGCACAATATCATTAAATATAAATTACTGTGTTATATGAAAGCTTAATAATAATTATGAAAATCATTTTCAAGTATTTTTTATTATAAAAACAGAATTATACGTTTTTCCCAAATTTTGGACTCCAAATTTAAGGTGCGTATTATACAAACGAGCATCGTATAGTATAGAAAAGACATAAACAATTGTAATATTAGTAAAAAGCGAATCATCAGTCCATGTATTTTTGTTTGTATTCTAAATTGATTTTATTACTGCGAAAACATTGTATTTCCATGAGCTTTTTATAGTGTACATTTTCCGATTATACTTTTATAATAAAAAAAAAGCTTTCTATGACCAATTTTTAATTCGTTTCTTTTTTGTATTACGTAAATTCAGTGTCTATGCCGACATTCCTACGTATATTCCTTTATTATTATTACAATATGCAATAGAAAAACACTTTTAATTCTAGAAAATGCAACAAAAGCTAATGTTAATAAAAAAAAAGATGTTTTTGTTGATGTGGTATGTATGATAGGTAGCGTAACAAAAAGTATATATCTGTACGGTAAATAAGCATCTCTGGAAAAGCTTCATTCCCGCCCTTTCACTTGGAAACAGTTTCCCCCTTTATTTTGCGATGCGTGAAATACCAGACTTTGGTTTAGAACCATTTTAGTGCTGGAATGTCTGCACCATCCCGGTTTTGATTCACTACGTCTATTTTTTCTGCAGCCATTATCTGACATAAACAGAAGTTAAGGTGTGCTGTGCGGCCTTACATCCTGCTCCTTTTTCTGCTTCCCGCTTCCTACGTTCTCCTTTATTTTTTTTTCTTCTCTTTATTCCTCTTTATATCACGACGAAGGACGACGAGTTTCTTTGTCGAGGAAATGTATTCCGGTATCCAGGAGGCGGCTTTTATGCGCACGGCATTTGTTTTTATTTACATGGCGTACAATTGCTTTACGATTATTTCCGGAATTTATAAATAATTTGAACGCAAAAAAATGCGCCCCGTCGTTTGAATCCTAATATACTCCGGGTGGCTTAACCGCCGCTGAAATTCATCGTGCATTCGTAATCGTCATTCATGCTATTATGCAATACAATACCTACATTCAATTTAAGTAACACGACGAGATGTAATTATTATTCATTTGTGGTCCTATATATTTCAACACTTCATGGAAATGCTTAGTCTAATTTTTTCCTGTTTAGCATAGAATATAAACATCCTCTCCATATGGTCATCTATTTCCACACCTTAAAGTAAAAATATGTAATTATTTTTTTTACACATGAAAGGTTTTGTATATTCAGTTTTAATTAAAATATTACTTTCCGTCCGTTAATTTACATAATTTATATTTGTTTGAAAACTGAATTTGAAAACAAAAACTATTACATATGAGATGTAATACCGCTTTTTAAGAACCATTAAATATATTTTATCTGTTTAAGATCGAACTAACCTACAAATTTCCGTTAGAAACTATAATGTACCAATCGTCAAAAATCAGTTCCTACAGATGATAAAAGTATACAGAAAATATAATTGTACAGTTGGAAATGATAAAATAGTTCAAAACATTCTATATTGCATTTGCTTAAAAATCATTTAATATCTGTTGAACTCTTATGTACATCTAATCTGTTTAATAGTTCAATGTTACGTGATATTCTGACCGAATTAACATACCTAGATCCCTATGTATGTACAATGATGACGGTCTATAAATTGAGCAATATAACCAAAAATAATATAATTATAAATCTAATACAACAGACGGAAAATTTGCAAAACATACAATATTATAATTACTAAAAAAACATTTAATTGTATTGCTATATAAAATTATAAAACATCTGTTCCTAATATACATTCCATAATATGTACATGATTACTGAACTAACATACAAATAACTATAATGCTGTATGCAGCTTCCGTATGTGAAGAAGCGATGATGTTGAAAAGCTACAGGATATTGTTTGAAATCAGGATATGCATACTGAACAATCTCAAGAGATGCTGTGTAAATAATAACAGAAGTACCACCTATAGAGCTGCTTGCTACAGAGAGAAACGATGCTGTCGGGGCTTAGCAAAACCGAAGCTAGAGGCAGACTAATACAAAGGTGGCAGGAGAAATGGTAATATTAAGAGAAAGGAGCTTGGACTAGAAAACTTATTCCGGAAATTGTACCTTGGATTAATAGAAAGCATGGTGAAACAACCTTCCATCTGACTCAGGCGCTTTCCGAGCACGGATGTTTCAGTAAGTACCTGTATTTCATCCAGAAGAAAGAGGATGAAAAGTGCTGGTATTGCGAGGAAAATGACAGCCTGGTGTACACGTTATTCAGTTGCCGCAGGTGGGCTGCAAAGAATGTAACTAAAACAATCTAGGGGCTGTACATACACCGCAGAATTTTGTAAGCGAACTGATTAAAAGTAGCGAAAGCTAGCAAATAATAACTAACTATGCGACAGACATACTCTCTACCAAGGAAGAAGATCAGCGGAGGATGGAGAGAGCGAACGAAGAAAATGGCAATGGAAGCCAACAATGACTAGAACCAGCAGGCAAGACAATCAACATTTCATAGTAGTAACATCAAACAGAACCTGTATGCTGATGAAGAAGAGGAGAGGTTTTTAGTGGGTAAGAATCCTACAGTACCACGATTCCACCGTGATTCCTATGCAAGGTTTTCTCTTCAATTACATCAATCGAAGAAAATTGTATTGAATCACACTTTTTAAAATGCATTAGAAATAAAACAAAAATAAGCGTATAAATGATCGGCAATATATACAATATTTTAATTTATATTCGATAATACGAATTTGATAATTCCAATGACATCGGTCTTGTAAATATAATCTGCAATACACATACATAATTTTCTAGATATTAAGAACATCATTGTACTTTCACTTAATATATGTTAGACAATAGCTACATTAAACTTACGTATACATATTCGTTCGAACCTACAATGATGTAAATTGTACCAGTCAGAAAATATGTATACATTGATGCAAATGAAAAAAAAAAAGATGAAGCTAAAAGCGCAGACGTTAAAAAAATCTGCAATACATACAATATTTTAATTACTCTGAAAACATCTAGTTTTCTGGCAGAATGCATTAGGTCCGTCCGTGGTCGCTTTCCTCATTATTCTATGCGTTATAGGAATTAAAATGGGAAGAAAGCACTTACATTAATATCTGTCGGCCAAGCGTCGGACAGTTCTTTTACAATTTATGATTCCGACTAACAAGCTACCGCCGTTTTAGTTTTTCTTCATTCTTCTTTTTGTGGACTAGCGGTTTATATAATTTTTTCATATTTGCTTGATGAACGGTTTCCTGTCCCGGCATCACCGAGCGCCAACTCCGGCGCGAATTTTGAAACGTCTCGAAAGGAAACACACGTAAGGCCCATTAACTTATAACTTTAATTAAGCCAAAGGCGATTACGAACTAACTAAGTGAATGGAACATTTGCGGTCGCTATTAAGGGATTAAAATTAATTTTAATATCTATGAAGTTTAGGCATTAGGAAGTTTATTCAGAACGATTTTTGTTCTATATACACTTTTTTAATCTATTTCATAAAAGGGTACAGTTTTAATTAAATTGAATGAAATCGTTAAATAGGTAATGCAATTATATAAATCGGTTTTAGTGCCGGATATCGGCTCATCTCCAGTCGAGTATCAGATGCGGAGAGAGGAGCATTTAGTAGTCGAGTTAATAACGAGCCTGTCGCAAACTCCCGGGTGGAACGACTCCAGGATATTATGATAAACTGATTTAATATCTTAACTTTAATATAAAAAGGAGGCTACAGCGAAGGAAGCAGGAAAACGGCAACGTTAGGTGCTGGGGCATGAGACCTATCCGCCTACAGTTTGTATATTTTTATCCGCGTCGTAAAAGTCAACATTTAATATAATACACGTATTTACGACTACGCATAATCAAGCTCGTAATCATAATAAAAATAAGAAAGTTAGTCATTTATATAGGGTGAGTCTAATAAACGCATATATCGTAGAAAATGGATTCCATAAATTGAAAATACTATAAAAAATATTAAATAACACTTGAGTAACTAATTCGAAAATGCCAAATCTTAAAACATTTCTAATACTTTAAATAGGCGTTTATATATTTTCTAGACAATATTTTAAATAATTGAAAAATAAATTTAAAATCAAAATATTAAATAACTCTGAAATAATAACTAGCTGCAATAAGTAATGTATACTCACAAGATAATTATCTGCATTTCTAAAAAAATATATTTTTTTATTACTTAAAACCCAACCAGTATTCTATAAATAATTGTTTAAAATATTTAGTCAGTAAATTAAACTAAGTTATAATCCTTTCTACTATTATGTCACACTAACAATTTTAATTAAATTTAACACTTGTTAATAAAAATGAAACTGAATTATAAATAATTACGTGAATGTAATATATTAGTTTTAATGAAGTATTACAGAAGCTTAATTAAAGGACATGTTCTTTATAAGTACATTTTATAAGCATATGGTGATAATACGGTATAAAGTTCTTGGAGTAAAGTCACGAACTTTTGATAATTAAAGTGGTTGAACCTGTCACCTCGATAACTGGGTTAATGTAATACACAGAACAATCAATTTCTTGGTTCATGAGTTATGGTTTTCATTCAAATACTATTTTTCATATTATTTATAATCATTTTATTTATTAGCCTAACTTTCTAACCGTTCTTTGCAATTCACTCCAAATTAATAAAACTAAACTTATTTATTGCAACTGTATTTACAGAAATTAATTTATTAATTCAATAATACACAAAGGGCTACAAACCGCAGTCTTTCCGAACATCTTAATTAATTTCTTAAGAATTCGATATTTCTTATCTCACTATTTTAAATCGAACTAATCGAGGATTTTAAAATCTATAAAAATTATCATGCCAGATTATAATAAATCTCGATTGATCGATGCAGCATTATACAAGGTATTGCACTATTACAATGTAATAATGTTTAGTTTAAAAAACGAGTGAAAATCATAAAAATATGCAAGGTAATTTGGATACAAATAACTTTGATTCCAAAATAGTATTTTCAATTTTAACACACTTATTTCCATTTACATTGCAAGGAACTATAGTAAATATCTTAGTTGGTACTTAAAGAATCGATGCAATCGTAGCAATTTAAGAAAAGTAGCAGATCAACGTTTCGAGTATTTACACTTCATTTCTATGGTAATAGCATCCTACATGTTCAGGCAACAACACTCGAGAGAGAAAAGAACTAACTAATATCATACAAATGTGATAGGTTTATTTACTAACTGTAAATTCACATCGTTTTAAAGACATTTGGTATACTTCAATAAAGTGTTTGCACTCAATTATGTTGCTCAATGGATAAAGCTACACTCTACTTATATTGATTATACTGGATTGTATGCATGTACTTGTCATTCAAATGTATGTACATATAATCAAGAGTAAACAATTTTCTTTTACTACTGTACAAAGAAAAACAAATAATTTAAATTATAATTGAATAAATAAATAAATCTATAGTTATAAATTCAACTATACTTTCAAATTATTTATTAATTCAATCGATTATCAAAAGAATATTTTTCTCATGTTATAAACTATTAACTAATATTAGATATTTATTGCATTATTAAATATTGAAATGAGATAAAACAATACAATTTATATAATGCGATGGGAGAATGTCTAACATTCAATTCGATCACTTTGTATACGTTTCAGTATAGGTTGTTACTTATCCTCGTTCCCTTCTTTTACCACCGAGTGTATTTTTTCTGTTACTCTCGGCGGGCCCAAATTTAGCGTAGTATTGAATTTCAATTTACAGTGGTTACGAGATAATGTAAGTGAGGGGAAGTTGAGATGCTACTTTTAGAGGGTAAGAAACCAAATCGCACCCGAATTTGTCTTCTTGTTCATCTCTCAACCGCCGCGAGTCCTATGCAAATTCACTAGAAGCTTTTCACTTTACCAAATCAAAAGCAATTTATCTATTCCGACTTATTAAACGCCGACACCTTTCACCTGTTACCTATCTTCAATTTGTTTTCTTTATACCAAAACTACTAATTAAATTAAATATAATGATGTTCTTGTTGAAAAAAAAGATATAAGTTTGACATTAACAATTAATATAATTTATTAAAATGACATTTAAACAACAATTGTGTTATTTTGTGTATAATATTAATATCTGAATAAAATTAATTAAAATTGTATTCTATTTAACATTCGCAAATTAGTATAATAAATTACTTTCATTATTTTTTTAAATAAAACTTTAATTATCAAAGTAATATTAATAATGATCAAATAAACTACTTTTTCAACTCAAAGAACTTAAATTTATTTCTTAAATCTTATAGTAATTATACTAAATCAACTGTAACTCATTTTGAATTAAAAACATGATAAAATTATTTTTCTGGAGAACATTCTTCTTCTTTCGATCCGGCCATCTACGGACCATATTATTTCTTAACTGTTTCTTACTGCATCGAGCTTTAACATCCTCCCTGTTGTTTTGCATTAGTTCTAGATGCTGTTGCTTCTTTCCTTCAGTCCACTTCTTGCCTGTTGGAAGCTTAGGCTTTTCTTGGTAACATCGGAGTGTTGTCAATTTTTGATTGAGGGGGCTCGTTTTCAGATATTGCTGCCTGTAATTCCCACTTCTTACAAACCCTTGTCCACCTCAGTGAACCAAGCTCGCTTGGTTTTCTTTTCAAGAAAGTACGTAAAAATCCTATTTGTCAATTGTTTCCACATGGATGTAAAGTTTGTGGTTATGCTGTCTCCTATATTCCTCATTTTCTATTACTGCGCCCAAGATATTTGATTTTTTTTGTTCTGAGAAAAGGAAAACCTTGCATAGAGATCACGGTGGAATTGTGATACTGTGGGATTCTTACCCACTAAAAACATATCTACTTCATCAGCATACAGGTCCTGTTTAGTGTTACTGCTATGAAATGTTGATTATCTTGTCTTACCTCCCTCCATCCTCCGCTGATCTACTTCCTTGATAGAGAGTATATCTGTCGCTGCTTTTAAGCAGTTAGTTGACAAAATTCTGCAGGCCCTAGATTTGCTTCATTTACATGCTTCTTTGCAGCCCACCTGAGGCAACTGAATATAGTGTCCTCCGGGCTGTTCTTTTCCTCGCAGTACCAATACTTTTCACCTTTCTTCTTTTGGAGGAAATGCAGGTACTTGCCATAACATCCATGATCAGAAAGCGCCTGAGTCAGATGGAAGGTTGTATCACCATGCTTTCTATTTATCCAGGGAGCAATTTCCGGAATAAGTTTTCTGGTCCAGGTCCAAGATGTTTATTATGATATAGTTTATATCACTTTAAGTTTATTTTTTAGTCTCTTCTGATGCATTGCAAGATACTCTGCAGCATACAAGGCCTCTGGACGAATAACTGTGTGGTAGTATCCAAACTTAGCAATTGCAGATATTAATTTCTTGTTGTAAGTGTCTTTTTAGATTACATATCATTTTGATTTTCCTTATTCGTGACTGTGACTTGAAAGCTGCCCTCTGGGAGATAATAGGATCTATCCACTTACTCAAATATTTGAACGCTTTCGTCTACCTGATTTTCCTTGCTCCACATCTAGGTCCTTTGATACTTGCTTGATATTAGTGATGAATTCTCTTTTTTTTCAAATTAGATCATTGCTGCTTGAATCTGTCCGGTTCTGATTTTTGTAGCCCAACCTGACTCGATATTCAGTCATGTTAATGTTCATTACTTTTCACCACTCTCGGACAAAGGTGATTTTCCATCTACTTGATTTCGAAGGTCTGTGATATTTCTCCCATGAATTTCACTTTGGAAGTAGTTTTGGTTAAGGTTTCCTGAACAATCGCTCTTGTTTTATTGTCCAGTCCCAGTTCTTTCAGTATTTCTAAGAGGGTGGGTCAATCATTTGAGTCATAAGCCTTTTTGAAGTCAATGAAAGTCACTACAAACTGCTTGTTTTTAAGCTTATTTATCTATATATTTATTTATTTACTAAACATTTGGGCTTATTTCGAGAACAGGAATATAAATATATACATAATGAATTATTGAAAAACTAGTCACATGTATCAATCACGGATTCGTGGTATTGCTGAAAAATTAAATTTTAATTATGAATTAATATAATATAATTTATTGGCATTTTACAACAATGAACAAAATATAATAACATTCACATAATTATAAGAAAACACAATTATGATCATTGCTGCAAAGTGCTATAGACCATAGGTCTTTCTACCTTATTTTTTGCCAATTATTACATTTTTAATATCTATTTCAACAATTGTTCACTTTTTAAACAAAATTTGATCCTTCCTTGTTTTACTTTCAATTGTTTCCTAAAATTTACGATTTAATTTTTATTACATACTCTGCAAATTTTTTAAACAATGAATTTCATTGTTAACGGAATGATTTGATTATAATAATTACTGATGATATAATAATGATTACATATAGTCGGAATTTTTAAGTCCTTATTTCCTTAATTCGATTCTCTTATATAAAATCTTATTTTAATTTATTCGAACTGGAAATGGTCTCAGATTGAATTGAAAATGGTTGGATAACCTCAAAGCATCTCACGCCTCTGTAGGGGTTGAAGAACATAGAGACAGAGAAGTTGAAAAAAAAACCTTTTTATCTTTCGATACAGATAAAGCGGATTGGCTTTACAACCACTTCGGATTTGTCAGTCGACCCATTGATGGTCGGTCGAAGCACAGACCTTTTATCTAATTTAAGTTTTAATCCAACATGACATAAAATCCACATCTCTTCTGGGAGCGTTCCTGAATTTTATTAACAATTTTTTTACGATTGCATAATGAACCGAAACTATAAAGTTTATAATGGACAGGCAGCATTGCTAGGAAACTGTGAGAGGGAGAGAGTATACATTTTAAAGTGTCTGTACGTGTTTACACTGGCACCGGGCATTAAAGCTACCACTATTATTTTTAATTAACCGAATAAACATCAAAAACGCATGTTAAGGCATATAAAATGTAATTACGATTAAAGTAAACATTACGATATGCGCATCAAACGAGATCCGTCGTTTTGTACAATTTACATTATATATAATTGAAACAAAATATAATAACGTTACATGCATATAAATTTTATACGTTTTTTTTCTAATTATAATAATATAATATAATTTATTGGTCAGTTATAAAAAAATATAATTCTAAACATAAAATCATACATAATAATAGAAGTAAAAAGCTGGCCAAATGGCTATCGACCATTGGTCTTTCCGCCTTCTAATTATAAATTACTTAAATTTTGCACGTTATATACAATATAAACACTCTTATATCGCGATTAATTAGTACTGCGCCATGTGTAAAATATGAAAACTTATGTATTAATTTGAATATCTAGACAAGATTAATCATTATCAAATCAAGATCTGTATTCATATTCAACATTAAATTGCCAATAAAATCTATACATAATTTCGCTTACTAATTCAATATGAATTGTTGACATCACTTCTTCTACATCCTAATTTTTGTTCTTGAGTTATTTCCACGAATTAGTTTTTAAGCTATTCACGTAGAATTATATTTATAACACTATATAAAAGTACTGTGTATAAGAATACTTTTTGTTCCATTTTATAAGAATGCTATATTATAATAGTATTTACTATAATACTAATTTATTTTTTTTATTAAATTTAGTTGTAAAATATGAATAATTGTAGTATAATTTAAAATTTATAAATACCCTTGATTTCCTAAAAATCATTTTCAAAATTTTAAATATTGTAATTCGTATTTCTTGTAGCCCGAAAATTCATGATTCTAAGTTTAAAAAACAATAATCTAAATATAAATTATACTAATAATAAAAAAAGGAGTTAATTTGTGATAAAAATAATCGCTTTTATTGGATTTGCTATGACCTTTGTTCCTCGTTCAGTGAAAAAAAAACAAAATAAACTAGATAATCTTTGGATATTAACATCAAATCTTACTAATTTTATGAAGCATAACATCCTAAGATTTTTTTTGTTATTTTTTTACATTTTTAATTCTATAATCTGGAATATTTGATTTTTTATTGAAGTTTCACTTGACTTGTTGAATTGCTAAACTAAAAATAATTTACTATTGACTTTCAAAGATTGAATATAATATTTCCCAATTAATAAGGCCAATGTAAATAAGTAAATAATTATTTTGTATCCTGCTTTTGAAATTGAATTTGAATTTCTAGAAATATTTGTTGATTTTAAAATATAATTACAATGCTATTTACATTCTTATACTTAATTATGAAACATATAAATAAAAATTGCATTACATGCTTGAAACAGAAAATGTAGCCCTTTGTGACAGTTTATATCCTTTGATATATATTATTATATTATTAATACTGGATGTGTTATATTTTTATTTCTATAATATTGAAGTAAATATAATAGTTATGCAGAAAGACCTCACGTTAGCCCCAATAAAATGTTAAAATATAATATAATTGTTATTGTTTATATATTTACAGCTGTTACACATTTTCATTCATCAATTTCAGTAAGTTCGAACGTCGATTGTTTATTAATTATATAATTTAATAGAAATTAATGAAAATAGTTATAAAAATCAATGTATTTTAATAACATTATCATATATTTGTATCTATTTAATATATATATTATTATAAAATTTACTTATAAATATATATTTAATATGAATTTCTTTTTGTGACTATTACAATAAATATTACTATAGTAATTAATAATAAAAATGGTATAAATTAACTAACAACTTTCTTGGTCTATGTTCAACAATATTTTATATATCCACTGATTTTCAACAGAAAAAGAATGGTTGAAAATAAAACCTTGCTGTGCACGAAACAAAATGTGAATCGATAGACAATTGATTGATATCACGAGTTACATCATGAATGTGTATATATATATGCTTATTGAACTCTCTGATTTATAAGCAGTTATTAAAGTTTGGCAGTGATAAGTTGTCAAACGTTAAATCGTTTATGAAACAATTTATTAAAAGTAATGGATTATAAATTGCATAGCTACTCCAACCCAGTCTCTATCTCACTATCTCCGTCACGTACATTCACTATCAAACATATGCACGCATTTTCTGTACTTTCAATTAAATTAATTAGTTTCAAATGCAGCCTTACCAACCCTGACTATATATAGAGATAAGCATGAATATATATATATATATACATATATAGACGTAAATAAGTTGCAACTGTACTAAATTTGTATTGTATAAAACTATTGAAGAAATTCCGGTTAAAAATAACATTAACAAAATTTATTAGAGTTTTGCATTAACATAATAATTATAATGTTGTAATTAGCAAACTTAATGATTGTATAATATCTTTAGAGAAAATCTAAGACTAATTACAGAAGTTTATTTTGTATATTTCATTATGTCAAATGCTTTAAAATTTTAATTTAAAATCATTATTAATAATTACGGGCTAATAAGACTACAATCAAAGAGAATTTATAATCTCTATAGTAAACAAATAAATTTAAACCAAATACACATTGATCAGTGACTAATTACTGTAATCATTCTAAATTGTCATTTGCGTCAAACTTATATATATATTACAATAAACATATTGTGAAAGATCGATATTTTGATGACGCTTAAAGATTAATTCGTAAATACAAATTCATAAACATTTCTTGCTTCCATATGTATATAATTATATCTTTATTAACCACAAATGTGACTTAAGTCTTTCCGCCCAGACGTAAATATAATAATAATTAAGAATTATCATGTGAAGAATGTATTTAGTTAGTGTATCTTGTGATGTGATTTCACCGAATTATCGGCAACTCATTTCATCCGCTTATATTTCTGTAAACAATGCATCCTTCTGACTGACTACGCACATTGCACAATGAATCACAGCAGTCACTGGAATCGCATACATCTGATAGTGATTAAACAGAGACAACCACGCAACACTCAGACTTATCGCATTCCTTATGCATGTCATATTACGAAAATATACATTCTTAATGAAGAAGATTTAACCGTTGAAATATTTTTCTAATTCAAATAAATCCATGCTTGCGTATATATTCAACATGTCATTGGTGTAAGTACCTTACTAAGTAGATTATACTTTCACCACATTTACATTATTCTTTAAGAATATTGATTATGAATTTTGATAATATGGTAATGTCTGTAGTAGATTTCAAACTTTTGCAACAACAAAAAACATGTAATATATATTGATTCATACCGTATTTTTCGATAATTTAAAGATTATTAAATTATATTTTAATGTTACTTTTATACGATAAGACGCATTTTATTGGTCTGAAAAATACCGTATTTGAAGTCAAATACTAAAATAAATAGAAAATATATAAAATGTTCATTGAATGAACAAACTGAATTCACATTTTTTAGTAGTCAAAATAACATAGGTAATAATTATATAAATAATTAGAATTACAACTGATTTTATATTGTATAAATTTATTCTTTATGATTTGTGTCTTTATAGTTTCATCAGTCAAAAAATAAGAAATAGATATATACAGTAATCATACTATACATCGTAGTTTTATGGAATAATAAAGTCCAATACATTTGTAAATTATAACTGTAACAAAATATTCAAATATATCGAATAGTGCGACTTCCATTAGTCACTATAGCAGCAAAATAAACTAAATTTAAATTGACAACATAAATTCTAAAAAATGGGTACAGAAAATTAATTTTTAGCGAACGTTTATACTAAAACCACTCTTCGTGTGGTTAATTTGTAACCGAGTTTAAATTTCTTCATTAGTCCGGTTTCCAACGGTCCGGAACTGATACATAATTTTTATAATTAATAAATATATTTAGATGATAAACAAATGTTATGTACTAAATATTTACTGTCAATAATATTTAGTACACAAATATTTATAAATAATCGTTTTATCTTTTTTAATGATGGTAGTACACTTGTTAATAGGTTATTTATACTACTGCTCACTACATTATTCATATTTTTTTTGTCCATAAAACACTTCTAATTAAAGGTTGCACTTAATTAAAATTAATTAAAATTATCGCTGTTGGGCCGGACCTTGTGAAGTTTGGAGCCGGCCCACAACAATCTTGAAACTGTCGAATTAACTAAAGTGCAGCTGCTTGCTTAGTCCATGTGCGTCTGTACTATTTTTTTTGTGTGTGTGTGTGTCTGTGTTTGCATCCGAGGATCCTTTTTGGACCTACCTCTTCCGCTTTAGGTAGCATTCCCAGTGCACTAAATTAACCGATGATCGAGGATGTAGCATTAATGATCACCCATTAATAATATTGCCCTCTCTTTCTCTTAGCCGGATTCACCCCCGGGGGCGGTGGGTGGTTAAAGATCTGATTACAGTCTCTTTCCACTAATTATAATTTATTCTATTTAGGAGATAAGGAAAAATATCTAATTATCGACTAATTTACGTACAACTATGCGATATGCAAATGAAGATAATAAATTTAGAGGTGCACTCTTGAGTTTTCCGATCTCCTTTTAAGGTTTAATTCGTTCATTAGGATCCACCAAAAAATCGTTAGAATTAAGAAATTCGATATGTTTTATATGCGTGTTATTGCTTCGACGATTTAAAATGGTAAAGTTATTCAATATCGGTATTAATCAAAATAATTATTTATTTCAACTGATTATATAAGTATAAGTATATAAATTATGTTTATATATTTAAGAATACCTAAACATCTCGTAATACCTGAATATATTATAGTAAACATATTAAGTAATTTTAGATAAATGTAACTAAATTATTTTATAAATTATATACAGTAATAATGTTTCTTTGTCCGGCTTAATCTGTTTGGACTTACTTTGGCAAGTTATATTGTATAAACAAAATGTAGTTATCGAAATATTTATAGATAATAGATTTGATAAGTGAACATATTTTGTCAATTAAATATATTATTGAATGAACATTATTTTCCTTTTTCAAATAGAATTACTTATGGTGTTTTAAAATAGTTAGTAAAAATATATAGTAAATGAATAGATTAATTAATCAGTAAGTTAAAAGGAGCATAAAAAGAGGATTCGGAATTTATTATATAAAGAAGATAATGGTTTTCCATTGGATAATTTATAAAACCGTATTATTAACGAAGACAAAGAAAATTAAATTGAAAAGAATGTTAGCAACCAATTGTACAATAAGCTAAAACGATATTGAAAATTGTCCTTAAAGAGGAAGAAGAGCAATTGTTAGTAGATCAGTGCTAAATGCACATATAGACAATTATATACTATAACTATAATATGACTATCTAAATATCTATATATGTATACACAAATTATTAATTTTTCTCTTTATATTAGAAAGTCACTTAGTATTAACACTTTTTGTTAAACTGACTAATAGTCCGATTTCAAACACTGTGAGATATTGTCTAAACTTAGTCGGACTGTGTGAGATTAAGTATTCAATAATTTTTAGCATCAGTAGAATTAATTTGAAAGTTATAATATTCATAATAATTAGCAATAAAATGAATATAATCTAATATCTGATAAGTTTGATTAAAGAAGGTCACATAATCTGTTGAATTTAATTAAAATAAAAATTTGTGGCCGTTCCTCGCATTTTTTATGTAGCATAAGCATTTCGCAATTTGAGTTTGGAAAAGTTCTCGCTCGTGGCTGCAATAAAAGGGCAGTTCCATTCTGCAAACAGTGAGTGGGCCGTAGCGATATCAGCCCGAAGGGTATATGTATAGAAGCCAAATTATCGCGTCCGCAAATATTTACTTTTAACAAATAATGGTCATTTATTGATACGGAATGATTGCCTTCCGTGAATTGCACTTCACCCTTTCCATAACTTTTTTGTGTATCTATATTTTTTGCCTTTCCATTATAACTTTGAGCGGGTGGTAAAAATAGAAAATGTTTCCATATTCCTTTCCTAAAGCGATTAGTGCCGTGACCAGACATCTAACAGAGGTGTTAGATCAGCGGAAATCTGGCTCATGTTCGTTGTAAACGCATAATCTATCAAAAAAGGGGTTTGAAATAATGTTTTTGTTAAGCGGAAAGTGAGAGAGATACAGGGAGGAAAAACGTAGAAGATACATCTGCCATATATCGGATTACGCGCGGGGTGTTAAAAAACTATATTCAGGATTTAAAAAAAGGCAAATGCGACTCGTTTTCCATAGACTAAACACCCTTTGCGGAGCTGGAAAAAAGCACAGTCGGTTATTTCATATTAAAAATACGGGAGAAGGGAAGTTTCCTCTGGCATTCAAAGTCTCTCCTGTGTATCGACCAATTACATATGCCAATGTCTGGGCAATAGATTACGTTCGAGTATGTCCATTCAGCACATTATATCCGGCAGAAGTTACCGTCGAGTCAAAGGTTCATGAATAATTCACGTCGCATCATGTGCAATAGATTAGAATACAATTCAATTATTCATTTTATTTTTATCGCATGCGAGAAAAAGTTCCCTTTCAATTTACTCAAACCAGAAAATATGCGGCTCAATAAATTGCATGCAACAAAGAGGATAAACGTGGATGAGTCGACGTCGAGGACGACAAAAAGAGACGAACATGGAATTAAACATAATTCACAATTAAACGTAGAATTCCTCATTACTCTTCAAGTTATAGACATTCTGTTTTCAAGTCATATAGAATATTGTTCATGCTCATGTATCCTTTACTTATTAAGAAATTTCACAAACAAAATAATCAAAGTTATTGAATTAACTAATATGAAATATGAATACTAGTAATAACAATAGTTGGCGGTTATTTAGGAAGAAATTTAAAAAAACCTCCAGCAAGATTTCATTTACCGAAAATTCGATATGTTAATATATAATTGAAATTTAAAAACAGTTATAAATGTACCTATTTACTATTTATTAATATGACTCTTTCAACCTTATTTCGAGTACTAAACATTAGAATATTCGTTTATACCAGTTTTTATACATAATAGTATGCAAAAGTAAAACACAAATATTTTTAAGTAGGTACGCTTCGTAGCACTGTTAAAAATATTTTCCTCTTTCCTAGAGAATTAATATTAATTACCTCTGATAATGAAGCTTCAATAAAACGAACTTCGCAATCTGGCAAAATATTCATTAGAAGAAAATAACTTACAAGAAATTAGAAACCTTTGTAGTTACAAGTTCAAAATTAATTGAATCCATGATGGTTTTCAGTAGATTATTTAGAAAATCTTATTTGGAGTGAAGACAAAAGACATCAATAAAAAAGTTACTGACAAAAAATATTAATAGTATAAGATTTCGAATGGTTCTTAAATGACATAAACGTGTTTAGAAAATTGTAAAGTGTAATTGTAAAGCAATCATTGTTTAATATTGTGTTGTCAACTTTGTGAATGCATATTTTATCTTTAGGTAGCACATTATTTTGTATTTTCAACTTGTTTAAAGCACCTGATCTTTATTGTTTTCTTTTTATTTGGACCTCTTCCTTTAATTTATTAAAAAAATATCGATTAGTTATTATTTAAGGAACGCATCGCAATCACATAAGAAGTTATATGTCATTTATTGGAATTGAGCCTTAATAGAATGTCAAAATTCGTTCTGGTGATTTTTCATTAAAAACATGCGCAACAATATGGCCATCCAGTTGAAGTTATTTGGGCATTATCGATTCAGATCGTCATAATACAACACGTGAGATTGCAGAAAAGCTTTACGCAAAAAATTTCAATTTTTATTTAAAATCCACAATCATTGTTGTCAACCCAATACAATAACTGCATATAGGTAATTGTAAAATGAAAGGGAAACATTGTAAATCAAATATTATTCAAATAGTAATAATTACGTCTTAAGAAACGTTGTTTCTATCAAACTAAACTGTGCTTACTCTGTCAATAAATATCTTGCTTCTTACATTTGATTTTCAATTTTAAAAATAAACATTAATTTAATTAAACTAATAATTTCCACGTCTTTATTGGTTCAAATTGAGCCAAAGGGCTAACTAATGCTCGAACATATTTGCTTTTGTATTGCTAAAAACTTATTAAAGCTAAAAGGATCGATAGGCCCTTATATTTACTATAGGTTTGCATGTCACTAAATTACATTTGTTATAGAGCAATTCAATAATAATTTCAGATGGAAAGACTAAGGACCATAGCCCTTTGGCCTGCCTTTCGGTTATTGTTATTTTTATTTATTTTTTTACATTATTTCTGTTGTTATTATTTGCTTCTATTTTGAATATTATGTTGTTTTTTTACTGGCCAATAAAATAAATTATATTATTATGAGAATTTCTTATATTTTTTTCCAAGTTTCAAGCAGTAATTTCAAAAAAGCGAGTCGTGGATTAGTGCAAAATAAAAAAGTTGATTTATAATCTAATTTCCATAACACGGAAGCGACAAATTATATTTTTTTGAAAAGAGAATAACATTAAGTTTTGAACACATTGGTTTTAACGAAGACATGATTCCCTTTCTTATTCAGAGAGTTAAAATTAATTGCTATTTAATTAGTAATAGTTTGTACTTAATGAACAGTGTTTATAAGCAATGAGTCGGTGATCGTTCTTTATATAATTTAGATGTATTGCAACTAAATAAAGCAATTTACTATCTCCGTTTAGCTGAGGTTGTGCCGCTCGCTGATTAATCGAATGTAATATTAGACGTCAGTATACAGAGAAACAATCCGTTTTGGCTTTCCATGCATTACTCTTCTGTCTAATAATACCTGAGCTTTATTAGTAGACCTCATCTATTACCTGACTATCTATCCGTAATTATATACATGACATGGAACCATTACACTCCAAAAACAATCTTATTATATGCATTCAATTCCAACGGCAATCGGTCACGATCCGTACCAGACCAGAAGAGAATCGCATACCTCTCTCACTCTATCTATATATATATATATATATATACCTTTATATATATATACACATTTTTCCTTCCATTTCATTTTGAAAATTGGGATTTATTCGAGTGCACTTGGATTATTGATTGTAGAGGTCGTTAGCGCGTACCCTTATTTGCGGTGGCTGCTGCAAACGAGCATTGAGGGATTTTATATTATTTCAGCCCTAATCCCCCACACACGTATTTATTTTAATATATATATATAAAAAAGAAATATTGCAACTCACGGGCAACCGTTTAACCCTCGACTGGTTTTTCTTCCGGCTCCGCAAGTGGCATAGTTGGGTCTCTAATGACCCCCCGTATCCTTTTTTATCCTTTCCACCTGTGAATACCTGTTCAACCATTAAATGAGATCAGTTTTAAACCATTGGCTTCGCTTTTACTATTTAATGTTATTCATACAAAATTCTCGGAATGTGGTCATTACCGTTGACTCGTGAAATATCCTCTGTCACTCTTTTGTTTGCATTCATTATTGATTATGTGATTAATACCGTTCATATTTGTTTTATCGATGATTAAAGATATTCTTTATTTATTTGTATACACAATATTCATATATTTCTTAGAAGCCATTACTAATTACTGGGTATTAACCATCATGTTAGGCATATGTTTATTTAACAATTTATACTATTGAAATAAATCTTAGACGTTTTTCTGTCAGAAAATTTGTAATTTCATTATTTTGTTCAATTATGTACAAGAAACTTGTTTAATCGGTTATGTCAACTTAAATTAAACATGTTAATATTAAGAAATGTGAAACTTGAATACTCTTGTTCTATAAAGAATAATGAACTTTTCATATATGAATAGTAAAAGAGCAGAATATGGTCAATAACATGATCATTAGGCCTATATATTCATAATTCTACAAATTCTGCTTTTATTTTTAAATAATTATTATGATTATTATTAATTATGGTTAATTAAAGGATTTTAATTAAAAGAAAATCTAATGCAAATGGGAGTACTATTATTAAGATACTATTCGGACCAATGTTCAGCATCCAAATCTAAATTAAGGATGATTGTGAGAGAGCGAGAGAGTGCGATTCAATTCTCTGTCTGGGTAGAAAAACGAGAATCCAAAAATTAGATTTGTCCGAAATAAAGTGGAATTAAAATACAAATAAAAAAGATCTCATCCAGCCCTCCGAATTAATTACAGTTTCGGCGAGGAAGAGTGAGTGAGAATGAAAGATAGATAAAGAGAAAACGAGGAAGGGTGAATGAGGCACGGAGTGAGTTAGAGTGAAAGAGGGAGAGTAGACTTCTGCCACAGCTTTAACTATTTAAGGCTCGCAACAAACTACCCCCGCACATTGCACGTTGTAATTGAAAAGAGAGAGGATCCGCGAGGGGTGCGAATCCGTTTTGAAATTTCAATTTGCGAAACGGCGTAAATCTTAAGGTTAATATCATCATTATTGCCGCTGTTTTTGGCGCCCGTTTTGGACTTATCTCAGACGGATTAACCGAATTAAACTTTCCAAGGGAGGAGAACCGAATCAAAACAATTATTGTATCTGCGATAATGGTTTGTGGCTGGATCGATATTCGTCGAGTCTTAGGATTATAACGATGATTACGTACGGGTTTCTTCTAATTTTCCCATGTTATGTAAATGCTGAAATGGCATACAAAAAATAACGTGCAGTCACGCCAATTCGAATTAGAGCATCCATGGGCACAAAAAATGACAAGCCTCCGACAGACACACGCATATACATTATTCGGTAACTTGTCAAAACGCGTTAAGAAGACTTCCAAGACATGCGTTTCCGTTAATATTTTCGTCACGTTTATTTTTACGGTACCCGAACTACGGGGAAAAAAACGGTCCATAGATGAAGGAGGGCTGCTAAAAATAACAAAAATCAATTATTTGAGTCAATAACTAATTAGTACTACCTAATACTAACAATTTTAACGATAATTGTAACAGCTATTACATAACTTTTTTTATTATGTAGAACCATATGGTGTTTGTTCGAACTCACCACCTTAGTATCGGATATTGTAATACAAGCAATATAACATAGTTTACATACATTACAAATTATTGTAATTATATAATTATTTAATTTATAATTGTTACATTGTGTTTTTATAAAATTATTTTAATAAATGTTCCATTCGGTACAAACAATTTATATTTCATAATATTTGTATTGGATAGATAACAAATATACCAAAAAGAGTAATATATGTGAACTTCATAATCCTTTAATCTTATTTAAGTATTATGAATTTGGTTATCTATAATACTTAGAAATTATTAAAGAATAAATGGTATAAACCAATATGTAATATTTAATTGAAATATAATTTTATCTATTATAAAGTTCTGTAATTATAATATATAAAATATATTAATGTTGTTTAAATTATTTATTATTTAAACAATAGTAATTATAGTCATAATACATAGGTCTATCAACGCAGACTTTATACAATTATTAAATTTATTTGCACAGATCAGTTAACAAACATAATCCGATCAAAGATAGTATTCTAAATGTTCGTTAACCAAACCACTATCCTTAGTTCTCAAAAGAAGCGTCAATAGGTAGGTGTGGTGTTCGATATCCGAACATGTATTTGTTGTTCACATATCTTTCCTGTTTTTTATATGATTTATACAAATACCAGTTAGTTACCGATCATTTACTGTAATTGTGAAAAATAATTATTTTCTTCTTTTTCTAGCCCAACCTGGACCAATAAAGATGTTTAAATTAAATAAAAATTGAAACAAACTACATTGAAGGAGACTTTACTGTGTACAAATAACAAATCAGTTATTTCGTACGCATCGTAGCCGCACTATGTGAGGTAATTAATAAATTAAATAATAAACATGAATCGTTGCAACTGGCTGTAATTGATATTTTGCTGCTAATGTATAAGTACGAAAATATTTGTTTGTAAAGTATATGATATATTATGCCAGATGTAGGCGACAATAATCTGTATTAATAGCAGGAAGCTAAATATGAGCACAGGGTGCACGCACACCTAAAATGGGTTAAGTGTAATGAAATTTCAGCGAAACGGTCTTTGGATACGTTCAATCTTCGTGCTATGTAAGATAATCCATCGGGTAGACTTGAAGTTTCAAGTTTCACTATTTCAAGTTACACACAGAATGTGTGTGTGTATATATATATCCGGGAAAGTAACCACCGTAAACGTGGGGGAGCGACGACGATAAATAAGATAAATGAAGAAATGAACCCGCTGGATGATCCGCGGCGCTGGAAGTATTCCAAAGATTTTCCAATTAACTCGAACTTAATTCCGTTTGCATTCGACCGAAATGAAACATTAAATTAAAACAAAAAACTAGTAAGAACAGACCGAGAGAGCGTGTAGAATTTATTGCTGCTAAGCGCCAACTGAGCTCTCCCTTTCAAAGGATTGTCGATTTGATGTGTGGCTTCGAATGTATAACAATTTGACATGTACTTTGTAGATATATATATGTGCGTATATCTACGGGTTATGGTATATAAATCATTAATCTATTTCATGCAAATGGTGTGTCAAAGATATTACACCTGCTTTTGTGACGATGATTAAATGGTTTCAAATTGAAAACCGATATAATACTAATCGATGAACAGGCACTGTATCCGAATGGATACAGCGTCGGGTATTTTTTTTATTTGGGATAAGTTTCGTGGCAACCTTAAATTCAGACGATGCAGGGATGAAGAATAATGATGATGGATCGCGTCTTCCGCGTTGTTCGTGCCTTCCCACGCGACCCGTTCCGAAATATGATGAGATTTTATTTTTATTATTATGTATTATGTAATATGGATATTTCGTCCCTTTGTGCGGAATGAGTTAATAGAACGGACCTCGGAAATGGATGGCGGTCGCAGTCTCCGTTTCCATTAGTGGTTACTTCATAGCACATGCACTGCCCAAAGGACCTACAAGTAAGGGTCAACCTCACCGCACGTCGATATCCTCCGCAGTAATTTCATTTTATTTGTGGTTCTGACTACCTTTCATGATAAATGGACGCATATGTTTCGAGTAATTGCAATTTGTAAAATGGAAATACTTTTATTTTCCTAGACCCAAAGGCAATAAAGAAGACGAGACGGGAATGATGAACAGAAACGATGAAGAGAACAAAAAAAACAAGTAATTAAAGTTGCCTAAACACCTACGCCAATATAACCATCTATAAATAATGGATAATATATACATATGAAACGAGTTTGTTCTTGAAAAATAATTACTAATTATAAATGCATATTAATGATCCTTGATTAAATTACCTCTCCTGTTAGGGAATCGTAATGAAATGGAAATGGAATAATAATTATAAAAGACGTTACCTGAATTCCATTCTACCAAGCAAAATTAACAAGCGCTTTATATATTTAAATATACAAGATATAACAAGATGAATATAAAACATTTTTTTACAAGTTATTCATTTAATTATTTTAACCTTACCACTTTTATTGCAATCTTCTAATTGAAAATAATAAACTTTTCTGTATTCTACATATAAGTTCAGATAATGTTTTTCTTAAAACCAAAACTTAACTTTACGAATGTACTCAAATGTATATATATATATATACAGTATTTCAATATAATTTTATTATACATATATTTTATTGATTCATAAAATAAATTACGTACTTTCAATTGTAATAATTTATAATGGGGTAAGTATTTACGAAGATTCTACTTTCAGGTACTACTCAATATTATCGGAAATACATTTCTGGGACGTTTTTTCGAATCTCTCGAATCTCAAAAAATGTGAATAAATCAACTGATAATAATATATTATAAACAAGTTCTACGTAACTTCTCATTCCTATTATTACTCTTAGACCAGAGCAGTTCGTCATAAATTTAAAATTTTTAAATTTCAATAAACATTACCCCATTCAAAACACTTATATTTTAGGCCTATTTTAAGGTAATCTATAGTTTTTAGTATATATATTTATATATTCTGACAACCAACCCCAATCCACTACAAGTAATTTCATAAATATACAACATTAACTAAAGTTATTAGTTTTCAGTGAGACTTTCTATCTCTCGTCCATTGGAACTTGCTACTTACTATTGGATAGTTGCAAAATAAGTTAGTAAGTAATGTTAACAGGATGTATGTAGTCTGTACACACCCTGTTTACATTAGTTTAGCATATTTCCCATGTTTTATTTTCTTATTACATTTAGCTTACATTAACGTTCAACATGCAAATAAATTGTAGGGTTTTGTACATACGTATGTTTCTTATCAATTTACATAAGTTACCTAGATCTCCATTCGAATTATTACTTTTAGTAATGTTCAAAGATTGTATGTCACAAATTGGTCAAATAGTCAATTTTATTGAACATTATTTACATTACTTAAAGTATTTGTTATATAAACTTAATGCGTGATTAGCATTGATTTAATTTATTAACAAGTCTTTTTTTTGTATGTTTAGGAATTTTTATAAACGTATTATTAATATTAGCTTCGATATAACTTAGTTAGTTAACTAATATTTATTGTTATTTTTTGCATTTTACGACAAAACGAATATTAGAAATTTGAATAAAATTATATTTTAATTAATTATTTCATTATAAAGAACAATATAAAACCAATTTAATTTGAATTCTCTAAAATGATGCAATATGTTTTGAGGATAGAACAAAAGACAGATTTTGCAATTGTCGTAGAAGACGCTTCTTCTTTGCGGGTTTCCTTGTCCCCGCTCTCTCCATTCTTCTTAGAAGTTACAAATTACTTGGGCCGAACGGCAATATTTGGTAGTCCAATTAAATATCTACGGTCACCATCTGCCATCCTTTTGGGATATTGCTAAAAGCATCCCAGGACGCACGTCCTCTAAACTTTTCTCATAATTGTCAATAAGAAGCAATGTATGTATCAACGTGTGACTCGGAAAATTATTATAATAGGGTCTCATATTACTGGAAGTTATTACATGAAATACTTGTTAACATCATTATTTTATTATGTATCGAAGCAAGTATTGAATAAGACCAGATTATTTTTATATTGAAAGTTTCATCATTATGTCACTCAAAGCTTTTGTCCAATTTTAATCGCATTTTTTTTGTTCAGTATTTAAACATAAATATGTTAATCGTCAATTTTACGGTGGGGTAATCGAAATAATTAAATAATAAGAAATAATTAATTAAATTTTGAGTTTTTCTTAAGAAAATATTTGGTTGAGTATTGATTTCTTGTTAAAAAGACGTCGGCCGTTAGCCTTTTAGTCCAAATTGGGACAAAACATAAAAATGCAAATTTCCATTTTTTTTTTAAATTCTAAATTTAATTAAAATCTCTTACAATTTATGGCCATTACTGTTTTTAACTCAAAATCTTTTCGAAACATTATGTTATAAAACACATGTTCTTAATAAGTTGAAAAAATAATGTTTTGAGATGTTAATTATTGTGCGATTTCAGAAAATTTGAATAATACATTTGCAAATCTTCATCTACGTAATTTTACTTTAAAAGAATAAGATTTTCAACCGATAATGAAAGCAATTATTATTCATAAATCAGTGTTATCTGTTAACTGTTTGAAAGGCAATTGCAATCCGGTTCTTCAATATCCCCTTTAATCCAATCAGAATCAATTGAACCAAATTGAAGTATGTTTTAGTGACGCCATTAATTTAGTTCCAGTCGCAACATCTCGTAACGAGAGAAACTGAATGAATATTAATAATCGCTGCTGCATAAAAGTACATTCATCAAGAATTGTCGGAGGGAGAGGGCAATTGCAACGGACGTCAAGTATCTATTTGTTCCGTGCGTTTTTTTCTGGTCTGGTTTGTATTACTGTTCTGCTTTTGATAAATATTTAAAATTTGTTAATTTCCTGGACGTCCGTGAAAGGGCACGCTCCTCACGATGGGGGAGTAAAGAAGAGAGAGATACAGTTTTAACGTCTGGTCTTGTCCGGGCAGCTTCCCTTCATTTAACCGGCTATTATTTTAAGCATGGGGTGCGTAACGGAACCAACCCTTCGTACCACAGGGGTCGGCATGAATGCGTTTTATTAAAATTACCTATGCTTCCATACAATGTGCAGCCTATGCTGCACAAAACACTCTTCCACCCTTCGTACATATCCCTCTTCCTCATTTTCTCTTCGACACGCACACATTCACGTACATGCACGCTTCAATTGCATTCCGGCAGTGGCCAATTTTAACTTGTACTCTATTTTTAGAAATAGCTGATTGGACAGTCCTGTTTGCGACTAACTGAATACAACAAGGACTAGTAAATTCTATTTTCAGCCGTAAATGTCTCTAAATTAATTGTTACCATTACCATACCTCTGTTAACTTACATCACCAGTTTTTCAATAATCAATAAGATTGTTACGACAATTTAATTACAATATTCTGCTTGGGACATATAATATCCATTCTGCTTAACTATAGGACTCTTATGAACTCCAATTATATGTTTATGAAATGAAACATAATTATAAAAAATAAATTGGTTTTGATTCTAGTCTCATCTATCTTTATTATCAAAAACTTTGCCTAATGAATATCTATTTTCAAGTAATACAACATCCAAATTTATAATAACAACAAATGATGAAGCTATCCAATTTCGATTTCGATATTATTTTTTTTAGTTCAATGAAAAATCTAAAAACAATATAAGAAAGATATAAAAACATATTTCTTTCATTATTACCAATTATTTTAAGTTTGCCATATTCATTCCAATAATTCTTATATTTTTTTAATTAATAAATATACATCTTTATTAATCACACTAAAGTGCTAGCAACCTAAGTCTTTACTTTAAAAACTTTACTTAACTTCAGTAGCAGTATTTTTCTATAAACAAAAATAGAAGAATAACATATTTCAATACAGTGTATTTTGTTCAATTCCATTATTTCTAACTCTTTTCATTTTCTTTAAAAGAAAATAAATATCTAACAATGATGAATTTTAATCTGATTTTAGATTTTTCAAAGTATCTATTATATCAACATAAAAAAAACAATAAAAACTTTGATTACTTATCACTTGAAATAAAAATATATGCTTTAAGACATTCCTTATATTAATGTCTTCATATACTTCAGAATTTAAAGAAAAATATATTATTAAAACACAGTTTTTATGTCTTTTAGAAGTTACAATAAAATAACAACTATGCAAAATATGTCAATAAGATCAAAATAAACCTTGGAAAACTGAAATTAGTACTGTATATAATACAAAAATGTATCTTTCAAGCTATTCCATTAATTTTTTTCATATCCGAAGTAAATCTCAAAAGCAGCGAAATTTTATTATATTTTATTAAAAGTTATATATAAATTTATTAATCCATTATGTTTCTATTATGAAACATTATGAAAACCCTTTTACAAAAGTTAATACAAATTATTTTTTGATAAAAATATTCTAGTAAACAATGGATAACATGTACTGAAATAAAATGTGTACATATCACAGAATTGTTGTGAAGTTGGGAAATGACAATGCTGGAAATATACGACACCCTAATCCCATCTGCTAAGGCGCAGCTCTATACGTCAGCTTTTGTATTATGTTTTCGTTCACATTGAAATCTATGTAATACATATTGTAACCCACCTTATACCAACTGCGCCAATACATATATCTAATTTACTGACAGCTCATTTCCGGTCAGTTGAAACATAAAATACCCAAAACATTATACTATTAATTACGTAATAATTATCACGATTATGTGTTAATCATTAGTAATCATATGTAAATCGGAAGTATATTAAATATAAAATCTATAATATTTTCTTAAACTTTAAATTTATTACATTATTGAAGGTAATTAATATAAATATTAATAATAATATAGAATAGATACATTTTTTCAATGTTCTTTATAATTTGTTTATTTCTTTGATTATCAAATCTCTAACTAAATCAAATTTACTAAAACTTAAAGAAATTTTCGCAATTTTGGCACAAAAAAAATCTTCTTTTAAAGAGATTAAGAAAAAACTGTTGATACAATTGCCTTCATTAAATAAAATTGCATATTATCAACCAGTAACTTATATGATACACAAACGGTTAACCTTTAACTTTATCTCCCTTAATCCCCTGCGCCACGTTATCAATGCTACATTGTCATCGCATTTTTCGTTGATCTCATTTTTCAAACAAGGGGTTAACTCGTACGGCGTTTATCAGATGAACGACACCCCAATTCAGCAAACTGATAAAATCTTCATTATCTATCACATTATTAATTATATTTAACTGAAAGGTCGATCTGATATGAAAGTCATTAATGTAATTAAATTCAATTACTATTTTTTTTTTCTTCGTACAATTGATTCTATCGTCTATTCGTCCTTCTGTAAGGTTCCATCATTAATGAATCGCATAGAAGTGCGTACTCGAAGACCAAACCAGCTTATAAATAAGTATCGGAGATAATTGATTTTATGCATTATGGATTAGCGTGAAATAATTAATTTACATTCCGGCAATAAACGGAAGCAGCGTCCATTGCAGGACTTCCTTTATAACTCGACGACAACAACAATACTACCAAACAGCTATTGCTCCATGCTTATACACGATAATCAATAGGAGAAAACAATTAAAAATGTCTTTCTTCCTATGGTAATTATAAATGCTTCTAATGGAAATATTACTACAATTTCTATAATAATTCCAACTTTTTAACACTAATTATTAATAATATCATAATAGTTTAAAAATGTACTAAATTTTAATTAATATTTGTAGACAATATTTATACACAAATTAGTGCAGAAATTATCGTTTTTTTTTGTTTTTTTTTTAAGTTAAATTATATCCTAAAATATAAGACAATAATTTTCACACTTATCTAACTTAATTTTTCATGAAAGTATGTCTATTTTATAAATAAAAAAAATATCATTATCAAGGTTTATATGTTAATATTTTCATTAGTTTTATTTTGACAATTGCAGTAAATTAAACAAAAATGTTATCTAATGTTGATGCATTAATAGATTAAAACAATAATAAAATAATGATTGCAATAACAATTACAAGAAATAAACTTTACTAAAAATTTAAAAAAATACTAAGAAAACAAAAATTAAATTATATTGCTGCGAAGTGCTATTGGCGTAGGGTTTTCTGCCCTTAAACGAAACTTTTGTTTTATACCATTTTCACTATTTTGATTTGGCTGATAATCAGATAATTTTTGCCGTATTAATGTAAATTATTCTACATTTTCTGCACTACTTCTCTTTTCGAAATAAATATTAAGTTTATAAATAAGAAACAAATCAATTAAATAGGTTTAACTTTACAAAAAAACATAAATTATAATTAAATTTTACTGAAAAATGTTAGTAAACTGTCACAATAGTTGTAATTATAAATAATTTAACTCTAGATTTACTAAATTTGCATATTATTTTTTTAAATAATTATACTTTTGAATGATATTTCTACAACTTATCCTCTATTTACTAAATATTTGTTATTGACTATGTGAGATTAAAATAAGTTGGTTTACTATTCAAATTCATATGAGATATAACATTTTTAATGGATATTTTATAGTCAACTCTTATTGTCCTTGTCACAAATACATTTATTTATAGAATTAATATTAATGCCATTAAAATTAATGTCTCAATTACTTCTAATAATAGAATATTTCAGTACCTACTTTTACTTCCACATCAAATCTGTTAATTTTATATAGAGAACAATTGACAATTAAAAATCTTATGATAATTATTTGCAATACAGGATGTAATGCGTTCCAAAGTCCTAAGTTATTGTATTTATTTTGGAGTTGTTCTCCAAAACGATTGTTATGTGATAAATATGGAATAACAATAAACAATAGATCGTATCCATGCATTGCATGCATTATATTTACTATTTCCGTTAGGTCAACTATATTTTAGGTGAAACAGTTTATGTAATATTAAAATTGAAAGTTCATTACTGAAGGTAAAGTTAAACATGGTATTGGAGTATACTTTTTATTGTCCTAATTTTCTTGGAATTACGGATTTTGCGTATAGTTTTTTTTTATTAAAGGTAATTTTGACCGAATTAAGTCTTATTCGTGAAATTATGGATTTCTTAAAAGTTTCGTTATATGAAGTAATGTTGAAAGAGGTATGATTGTACACAAATGAAATACTAATTTACAAGTTTTTCAATAAAAATAAATGTTATTTAATGAATTATTAGATTTTCAAGTTTGGAATTGGTGAAAAAATGTATAGAATATATTTTTTCTATAACAATAATGTACGTAACAATATAAATTATTTCATATCTATAATCTATAAAAAAAACAAGTTTATTTTAGTAACTGCACTTGTATACAAATATTTTCAAATTGTTATGTTAATATTAAGAAATTATGGATAAATTATTTTAATTATTATAGGTCCAAGCTTTCAAAACAAATACGAAATTGTTCCACGACTTCCACCCGTTTAATCCCAGCTACTGTCCTGGAATGGAGATATTCAGCTGATAGTATCATTGTTCCAGGATTACAGACCATTAAACGATTATGCGGATTCCACAACACAATTATTTTATTAACTAAAGGTACAAGTACATATTATTACACCTATTTGAGCATAAAATATTAACAACCATAAAATTATATAATAAATCACAGATTACTGTTACATGACTGATATTTAATAACAATTAAATATACTTAATTTTGTAATTATATACACTATTCCCGTTCAAACAATAATTTGAAATAATTTGAAGAATAAATAATCTTACATTTTTTCTGAATCAATTATAAAATATGATATAATTTATTGATCAGTCATAAAAACAAAATTTAATTCTAAATATAACCAAACATAACAATAATAACAAAAAGAAAAATACAAAGAAAAGGCTGACCAAAGGGCTATCGACCATTAGTCAAGAATCAATTATTGTTATAATAATAATGTAATATAATTTATTGGCCAGTAAAAAACAATATACTATTCTAAATATAAATAAATAATAGCAACAGAAATAAGTTAAATACAAATACATAATTCTAAATAAACAAAGTACACCCATAACTCGCTATACGGCCGCTCTTTAAACGGCATTTCGCTATAACGGTCCTCTTCAATTAAGGTACGTTTTCGATTTACGGCCTAAAATGTTTTGCTATAACGGCAAAAATAACTTTTTTCCATGTCGATATATCTACACGTTGCCAATCTTGTGCAAGCGGAATAATTGATTCCTTATACGGCTTTTCGCTTTCCGGCCAAGTTTCGTGGAACGTATCTAGGCAGTAAAGCGAGTTATGGGTGTAGTACTAACAATAACTAAAGGTTGGCCAAAGAGCTTGGTCTTTCCGCCGAATTATTTTTATTTTCCATAATTTTAACAAACCAACCACGTCTTTCTGCTTATTAAACATCTGTGTAACACAGATATGTGTTTATTATTTATTTTCCAATAATTGTCACATTGTCAATTAACAGTGCACTCTATAAATGTTATATGAACTATTTACACCAGGTCTTCTATACTTGATTAAATTATTTATAATTTAAATTAGCTTTTACTCCTATCTTAACTTTATAAGGTCTACGAAATACATCTTACGTTTTTTTAAAGAAACCCTGATTTACACATTTGGTTATGCAATAAATTAGTTCTATTGAATAATTCCTGCTGAGAAATTGAAGGCAAGGAGTGCGAGATTGTACTTTGTGTGCTGAGAACGCCATATAATTTTCTATTAGTACAGTATTTACGTGCATTTACGTTTTCTTTTCTATTCTTGTTTGTTTGTTTTTTTTTATTTTCGTCGACAATATATACGACTTTCTTCGGCATCCCTCTAACACTACATCTACTACGATTCGACTACTTACGACTCAAACACTCCCACGTTATTCCAAGCGACAGTTGTCTTCGCCCACTCGGTTTATGTTCAACCATGTCCAATATATTGGCTTTTTTCCGAGCGACTCCTTCTATATTGACAATATAATCAATATGTTTTCTTTTAGGTAACCTTTTTTTCGATATTTGGTAATCCTTTGTGACAAGGCATACTAAAAGAGATTTCATAATTTTGATAGGCTTGTAACATGTCTTTACATCAAAATTTGATGAAACACATTATAAGCATTGATAATAATAAATTGAATTTCATAAAATACGTCACAAAGCTTTGATAATAATAAAAAAGAGCAAAATGTGTTATGTTAGACACACTTTATTTACATGTTTTTATCAGTTTTTCTTTTTATTTTCTTCTAATTTTAATTGACTCTTACGGTTTATATAATTATTGTTAATAATAAAGTATTTAATTGAGTGAATAAAAAATAAAGAACAAATAATTTAATTGATAGAACATAAAAACTTAATTATGTGTTCATTTAGCAGACTCGGTAATGTACACAGCTTATACTCATATAATATTGTAGGATTTATGTAAGTTTACATTAAGAAGACAAACTTCATAAAGATGAGAATTTAATAAATAGAAACCGCAAAGACTTAATTAAAATATTTGTGTTACCCCATTAGAACATTAATATTCTATTAATAGAAATAATCGGACGGAAAACTGCGGTTAATGTCCCTTTGTTTGAAAGTGCGTATATTCAATAAATTATATACACCCATACATCGCTATACGGCCGCTCTTTATACGGCATTTCGCTATAACGGTCCTCTTCAATTAAGGCACGTTTTCGATTTACGGCCTAAAATGTTTCGATATAACGGCAAAAAAACTTTTTTCCATGTCGATATATCTAGATGTTGCAAATCTTGCGCAAGCGCAAAAATTGATTCCTTATACAGCTTTTCGCTTTGCGGCCAAGTTTCGTGGAACGTATCTAAGCCGTAAAGCGAGGTATGGGTGTATTATATTTATAAATATTAGAAGGAATCGATCAACAGCCGTGAAGAATCTACAAATATGAATATCAGAAATTAATTGTTAATTTATTCTTCTATATATTTTAGTTTGTATATAAAGATTATTTAAATTTATATTAGCTTTCAATAAGATATGCAATAATATCAATCCAATTAAATATAATTCAAAATAGTTATAGTGGTTATACATTTTCGGTCTAGACGTTTTACTTCGTCTACCACGAAAAACTCATGGTCTATAATTTGTATTAATATATGTTGATTACTGGTTATAACTCATAATAGAAATAACATAACATTAGATAACAACTTTAAATATACTTCCATCTTCGCAATTTTTATGTATGCTAAATTAATTGATAAAATATAATTATAACCTAGTTTAAATAACGATACTCACATAAAAAGGTAGATTATATAGTTCTGCAAATGTTGATATAAAGAATTGAATAAGCATTGAAAATAATTATAATTTTAATTACTCTTTGTAACAATATTTTTTTATTTATTTTATTATTATTCTATTTCTTTTGTTTTTATCTATTTTTAACTTTTAACTAAACTTTTTTACTAAAAAGATAATATAATTATTGCTTCAAACTGATATAGACCATAGGTCTCTGCCCTAATATAATAATTGCTTATAATTATAGTTCACATATTTTTTCTATATTGATACATTATAATCCATTATTGTAAACATGCTTTAGTAGATGAATCAAGTGCAAAGTGCTTAAAAATGCTGTCAATCGTAGCAGTAAAGAAAATTACTAAATAGAGTTCTTTTGTTTAAAGAACCTGCGGGGGTGTTTCTCGAAATAAGTTCCTTCTTTCTTATTTCATCTTTTTTTATATCTCGCTGTTTCATGCATGAAGAGATCTTTCCCGGGTTCAAATTAAAATCAGTGTCAAATACTTTTTTGTTCGTTCGTCCTTTCGTCTGCAAGGAACATCTTGGGCGTGAATGATGCGAGAGTAAATGTAAATTTTAATATGCGAATTAATCAGGCTGCGAAAATTACAAACTTATGAATAGGAGGTCTTTGGTGCTCGCTGCAGGATGAAGTCCGTCGTCTCACTCCATCATTCTTCACTGTTCTTTATTTCTTAATTTTATTTTTTCCTTACCAGTTATTTTTTTAACAATGCATTTGCAAAGATTGTTTTTGTTATTGTTACTTGTATTATTGTTACTAATATTTTGCATGTATGGCATAATATAGTCGCTATATACATGACACCAAAATTGACTGTATATTAAATATCCATAACCCTTAGTAGTGGGGATTTAGGAGGCGAGGGGAAGCAATATTCGAGCAGGCGCGAACATGCCATCATGGGCGAGCTATGCTTCAGTTGCCATGAGTCCCTGAAAGTGAGCTCATGTCAGAATCCACTCCTGAAACGAAAAAATAAACACGCGCAACATTTCGAATTCCGCGCTCTTTCGTCGACGAGACAAGACAGCAGTATTCAAAAATTCTATTGCGAAATGTGATCGCACCTTCACCAACGGAAAGTGATATAATCTCCCCCGTTCGACCCGGCGCCTAATTACATTCAAATGCAGGAAAAAATCGCACATTTTGGATTATTCAGTTAGTCCCAGGTAAATGACATTTACATCTTTCATATTTTATTAGGCTCGAGGGGTGCGCAAATATATATATTTTTTTATACGCTCTCCATCTGAAAGCGAAATTAGGTCAGCGAAGAATGAGAAAAGCGAAAAGAAAATGAAAGGAATAATTGTATTTCCGTTTCCGTTGAGCCTCATTATTAGCGTATTTGCTCTTGCAGTAAGTCCGAAATAATGAATTGTATTATGAGAATATATTTAGTATTTATTCAGGTTAATATGTATGAAAAGAAATTGCGTTTAATGAAGCTCGGTGAGCCTCTTCAAGAGGGTTAAATATGGGAGCTTAATTAGTCCGAAGAAAGTGCACTTTTTCGCTGATGGAATATTTAAACTGCTAATTACGAATGTAGTGTTTCCTCTTCTCGAGCATTTTACGAGCGACGGATTCGCAAATTAAACAATAATAAACCTAGTCCGAAACTGCAGAACTACCACCAAACCTCCTCCGTCCCTCGCTCGGCTCCGAGCGCTCAGACACAGACGAATAGCACTGAATTTTAAATTGCAATTTTACAAACATGGAATTTTAAATACTAGACGGACGCTCGCTCCGGCTGCACCGTGCATGGCTAAACATTTGTGAAATATGGAATGCTTTGTTTTATACAAAGATTTAATTATGAAAATTCCAGTCGACGTAAATTCACGGGTTTTATGTGTAGTAGCTACTGCCACCAACCTCCACCCTTCTCTCTCTCTCTCCTCTCTCTCTCTCCTCTCCTTCACTCCTGTCTCCGACAATGGCTGGCCCCAACATACCAAAAAAGGATAGGCGAACAGGAAAAAATAAAGCAAGAGAGTGAGAAGGATGGAGAAATGAAAATTATGCAGGTGCTCTCTTATGCTCTAAAATATGTGCATAATTTTCATGGGATATCTATAACGAGTGTGCCCCGAAATATTCATCCCTCAAACAGTTTCAAGTGATGGAATTACGGAATTATTCACTAACCGAAAGAAGAATAAGGTGAAACGAACGAAAAAAAATGTATATATGGGAAGCAGTGGGCAGGAGAAAGAAAAAAAGATGAAAGCACAATGAAAGGGAGGTGAAACACTTTCGGTTTCTTTTTGAATTATTTAACTTGCGTAATCGTTATTTTGAGTGTGGATAGTATTTACATTACAAAGAATAGCCAATTACACCTTATATATAAAACGTATATATATATATACATGATTCATTTGAATTTTCTGAATTAATTGATATATATTTTGTATTGCTTTTGATATATTCTTTTAAATTTATTTTGATACAAAATTATATTCATTTTAATAATAGAAATCATTTTTTGTGAAGAATGTTATTACATAATATATTTATTTACAGATAATATTGAAAAAAACTTGAATTACCTAGACAATCTTAAAATAAATTATTAGTTAATCAATTTTATTGGCCACAATTTGGGTCAAAGGGCTATCAATCAATGTTTTTATCCCTTATACATTATTTAACTAAATCATGTAATTAAATATACGTAAAATGAATATATATTCTCATAAAGTCATTTTAATTAATAAGAAAACATTTATTATAATGTTTACAAAATGTAATTCGTAAACTAAGTAAATTAAATTATTGAAGTTCGTATTCTTTTATCTATCACCATGATTTGTTGCTGTCTAGTAACTCTCAAAATCACACATGCATAATACAAATGTGTTAAAAGTATGGTTTATATATAAAAAAAACTGACTTTAATTTCTCAACTTTTTGTTAAACTGGTTTAAATCGATTTTTTTTTCAATTTAATACTTAAATAATACTAGAATTTCATTTAAAATTAAAAATACAATTCCATAACGAAAAATGAATAACTATTAATATTATTTTATTTATTATTATTTCAACATCTTTTTCCCGGGGCTAACGACCGAGGTCTTTACTCCCATTTATTTACTAGTTTTATCAGAAAATAAAAATGTAAAGCAAATTAGAGAAATTTTGCTCGACCCTGACATTATTTTTCAAAAAAAGATGCCAGGTTCTGGGTTTAATTTAACAATTTTCTATCTCAAGATGCATACGGTTTTTCATAACCTAATTTTAAAAGATTATCGAATCATAATTACCAATCAAATTAAATGTGAGATAAACATTATTACAATAATGAACATTACGAAATAATAGATATTACTAAATAGATTTAATTATTTTATATTAACTAAACAGGTGATTCACAAACTCGTATTTTTTTTATGCTAAACCATAACTACCATAAAAATGTATTTTTAATAAATTGTGAAGTTACTTTACTATAGTAATAAATATTGTCTAAATCAAAACAATTCACGATGAAATTGTTATAATAATTGGTTACATCTTGACTAAAGTTAATATTTTATAACAATAAAATTGTACTATATATTTCCCACAATATGTTAATCACTGTCTTAGCATAATTGTATTATCTTCAAACATTTCAATTATTACACTGAATTATCTTAATTTACGAGTAAACATTTTCTGTGAAATTCTCGTTAAGAAGTTTAATAAAATGCAATCAAGTTTCAATATTTTCAATTATGTATTATTTTAATTGCAAAAAAAAGATCAAATGATAAAAAAAGGTATTTCTGTCTTGGAAAGTTCATGTTCACGTTCATGGAGCGTATATTTACAATGAGAGTTTTTGCAGAGCTGTAATAATGGTAAAAAAAAATCCCGACTATGCATCTTTTATTGTCATTTTGAAAACATACCTCCGTGCATAAAGCGTCTATTGTTGTTGGTGATTTCTTAAAATGTGCCTTATACAGAAGCGCTTTAATATATACTCGCGCTGTTGTTCCACTCAACTATCGTCACATAAATATTTCACAATATTGGGTGAACGGGTACTCTAAATTATTTGAATCAGCACAAGTGGACTTGACGTGTGTTAACGTCGAAACACATATTTTATGGTCATACACCATGTTCAAATGCAGGAACTGCATCGAACGTGAATGTTCCAGATTCTGAAAGCATTAGCTTTGTAAGCGGAAATGCTAAGATACCGATGTTTGTTTTTTAAAACTTAAAACATAAAAGAAATTGTTTGGAATATATTATCTTCCGTATTCATTTTCATTTATATTATTTATTAATTTTGTTATAATTATAGTAATAATTGCATAGATACAATTATTGTTAATTGTATTAATCGAGTTTTTTTATGTAGAAAGACGTACCTTTCATTTATTTTGCAATTATAAATATCTGTAGCGTATTTATCGAACGGTAAGACACACCTTTCTACTTAGAAGAATCGACGTAAAATTTTAATGCGTATTTTGATTCAAAAAATAACATTAAAATGCGGATCTCAAAATTATCCCGAAATACTGGCCAAGTAACTTGTCAATTAAACATACTTGGATCAGTATCTGTATAAAGTGGATCATATATAAGACATATACAATTTTGGAGATCAAAATTTGTTCTACTTTATAAAATGAATACAGTTTTTAGACCCAAGTACAATACGTACGATTTGTGTTATACTTGAAATTGATTTAAATTTCATTTTACTCTATACTTGCCGCTTTACTTTGCATGTAGTAGATAAACTTTATGTAGATACTAGAAATTGTATTGATTTTCTTCACTTAAAGTTGCTTCCACACTGTGCGTGTCATGAGACATAAATGTTTGTCAGGCTTACCAACTACTATGTACACAGTTTACTGTTATTAGACTCTGTGATAATCAATAGTAGTTGGTATGCCTGACGGACATAAAACTCTCATATCACGCAAAGTGTGGAAGCAGCATAACAAAAAAAAATAACTATATTAAGGATAAAAATTACTATATAAACTTGCCAGACTGAAGGAAAATATACGGAGGTCATCACATCATATCTCCATCATATATATTTTTCAGTACTTTTTTTTAAACTTACAAAGGAAAGTTTTGTTTTGCGCAATAAATTGCGAAAGTTTCGCATGTAAACAAAGAAATATTAACTTCAATTTGTTGGCGGAAATTAATTAGACTGCAATAAATCAGAACGACAGGCTGTGCGCGCACTCCGAGAAAAAAAAGTATATGAAAAATTAATTAGCAGCGAACAGATTAATTTCCAAAATTGTATATGGGTTTGCTGCGCCGTC
This sequence comes from Nicrophorus orbicollis, assembly GCA_018845635.1. Taxonomy (NCBI): domain Eukaryota; kingdom Metazoa; phylum Arthropoda; class Insecta; order Coleoptera; family Silphidae; genus Nicrophorus; species Nicrophorus orbicollis. The sequence continues at coordinate 117,117 of JAFMTC010000054.1, read as the reverse complement.
GAGGAGAGAAGAAAGTTTCCGTATTTATCTTATTTACGAGCCTCTTTACATAATTAATGTTCATTCATCTCGTGGAAACGGGGGAGGAAGAGGAGGAGGTATTACCGAAATATTGTTTCGTTCCGCTTATTCCATCTCAACGCAATCCATTGTTATTGAGCGGACTTAAGTATGGGATTCGATGAGAGATTGATTGATGAAGAAGAAAATACATGTTGAGATTTTGTCGAGTGGCCGAAGGCAAATTAGGGACTTAAAGGAATTAGGATTACACGAACACAATTTTGGAGAGGGACCTCGGTTATTTGTTTATCTCGTTCTTTTCTCGGCCGGGATTCTTTTCTTCTCCTTATTCCTGAGCTGAGTGCTCGAATTAATTTAATCGAATACAACTTATTCGGGTCGGGCGAGAATCAATAGGGAGGAAAGTTTCTTTTGCCGGACGGCGCTCTAACTGAATTTGAAAGTTTTTGGCCGGTGCTTATTGAGTAAATTGATGTTCAATGGGTTTCCGTACATATAAGTTCAATAAGCAAATCAATAACACTCGAACGTGGAGTACGTTTTCCAACTTTTAAAATTGTTCAACATTTCTGGACAAACGTCAGACGTATTTAGAATCAAAGAAAATAATTTATTCTATACCTTGCATAGTCTGGGTAATCTATTCAATATCCTAGATTGTTTGAAACCGGACTAATCATGGAACTAAATAAATAGAAAAAATACAAACCTCACAAAAAGACAAATAGGCTAAGTATCAAAGGGAATAATTTTGTATATTCATTTTTTAGATATTTCCAATGTGATCATTTACAATTTAGTTTATTTTGAAATCTTTAAACCTAACTATGGTGATTTCGGTTTGATCGGAGCAATGTATTATATACAAAAATTATATAATTTACATTTCCTTTATAGATATCGCGCATAGTTTAGAGTACATCTTGTAGACAAATTCAGGTATAATATTAATTTGAATTACGTTGAAGATTTAATAGTTTTATAAATAATTATATGATTGATAACGTTGAGTTGCATGTCGTTATTCAAATACAGCCTCGGGATGCTGTGAATTGATTTATCTTCGAAGGTTCTTTAAAGATACATAAATATATACAATACGTCTGTAGTCGGACATGTACAAATAAATGTTTGGGATCCGTCGAATAATATCTCGATACATACCAATTACGTTTTCCATGTCGATTATTTGTTCGGTGATAAACACCACTCTTTGAGCAAACATATGCACATGCACTCATTCCGAGGAGCAAAGAAAATACGAAATAAAGTTGAATATTGATTCTGATAATTGAAATAAGATTGGTATAATATCATATGCATACGTACGTGGTAGGTAGTCTAGGGGGATTTGTAGATAGGCGCATTTTATCGCATAATGTAATCTTTATGAAGTTTGGTATACGTCTCGTTTCAAACGACAACCCCAGCACTGGAAGCGATTGTTAAAATTTTAACAGATCAATACCATCTATGCTTACTCTACCTTAAATAATATTAGTTTGAGAAGCAGAGATGGAATGGGGTACAAAGAGACGATCTAAGAATTGATTATAAAATATTATCAGGGAAATATTATTTGTAGAAGCGCATTGTCAATTTTTTTACCCAAAACATCAATTAAAAAGAACGAGATTTACTCATTTTTACTTTTGCAAAAGTTGCTAATATTTATTTTCCAAGGTATTACTGAAATATTATACAGTTCAATGACAATGTTCATTAAGCGAATCACGAGCCTTAGTTCTAAAATGAAACGTCAATCGATCGGCAAGATGTTCGTAATTAGAACAAGTTTACACCAAAAACTTAAAAAAACTTTATTATTTGGTGTAAGATTTATTCGAAATGGGAATGTATTTTGTGTGAAAAGGTGCACCTTATCTTAATTATCATAATTGATATTAGTTTGGGGTCAAGATTGAAGAATGTGCAAGAGACAAACTAAAAAATATTATAGTCTTATTTCTACAGGTGAGTGAATATCTATATATTATACTTCATGGGTTTGCGTGATACAATTACTTTAAATATGCAAAACATAAGTCAGTTATTTTATTCGACGCATGATGATGCAAAACAAAATTGCGGCTCTATTTGTTAAACAATTTACTTCTTCCATTGATTGATCATCAAAACTTTTCACTCTAAAACATGATATACTTAATTATGTACTTATTAGCAAAGAGTCAAAAATGAAAGTAATGATTGTTTAATAATATAAAAGGAAAACAGTAGTTGTTAGCTCTGTAACTTTTACTTTCTTGTTTACAATATGATTTCATCGTAATATTTCGTTTCAACGAGATAGGAAGTCTGACGACAATGAACCACTTTAGTTGAATAACCAAAGAAAAGCCTGTATATTCCTTTTAAAAGGCCGAGCATTGTGCGGCAATGTCTCGAAATACCAGTCTAGCAAACCCCTTTGGTTAGTTTAACTTCAACAAGTTCGTCAATTCTTGAGATCAAAGCACATTTGTTCACAAAATCTTCCAAAAGAAATAATCGACATTGCTTATTAAGCAATATTAGTTTATTGTAATTTATTCTAAATATAAATTTGTAAATTCATTTTTTACGTAATAATTTAGTTTTCTTTGTTGAACTTCCAATTATATACATTTCAATGTAATAATCAGTATAATTATTTATTAATTCCATAGTATTTTGCAACTTCAAATCTCCTTTGCCAAGCCCAATGACTATAAATCTTATGGAATCTTGAATAATAATTCTGAATTGGATTTATGTAAAAATCGAAATAAATATTGAAATTTTCCATTTCGGGAAGAACTGAAAATGCTGCAGGCAACAAATCAAATATTGAAATTTTTAATAAATTTTAATTATTCATTGGAGGAGGCATCATTTTCAGTCGGCTTCTACTTCTTTGTGTGTAATAAGGCGACGTCAAAAGTTTTCGACCGAAACAATAAGTGTATATGACTAATGTTGTGATAAACCCATCTCGTTTCGTAATTGACAGGAAGACGAAACCCACGACCAGCATATTTATTACCATAAAAATGAAATTAAAAACAACAGAAGAGAGAATTAAAAAAAAACGAAGAAAACAGTTGAAGAGAAAAGTATGTGGTGTTTGTGTGCTTACTAGAATTATCCAGCATGCATGCGGCTGCCCCCTCATTAAAGAAGGGCTTATACATATTTATCAATTCAGACCTTTATAATTATTGTCACGTACTTTGGGTTTTCGGTATATAGAAAAGGGGGTTAAGGAAAATAAAATTTGCGTATAAGATTATGGCTAATAAAGCACGTAGGCGTTAACATGAATATTTATGCGGATTCGCGTTCAGGGGATGACAAACTTTTTCGCTGAATAACCTATCGCTGTGTGAGCTAAAAAAAGCGTGCTTGTATATAGAAAGAGGAAAGTGAGAGAACTTCCGCCACAGTATCAAATACCAATTATTACCCTATAGAATATCGTAATAAGATTGTGCGTTGAGTTTCAATAGAATTTTTGCCATGAATACATTCTCTTCCTTTCCATGCATTCTTCGGTCGAGTTTTCCCTTCGCTCTCTTTTTTTTTGTTTATTACATTTATGATTATGTATATAAGTCTCATCCACAAAGCAGTCAGAAGGATAATGGGATAAAGGAAAGAAAAAATGTGTATGAAGAGAATGAGGAAAAAAGATGAAACGTCGTTGTTCTTTGGTGTTCTGTCTGTTCGTTACCCCACATAGGTCGTATATTCATACGTTTGCTTTGCGCGCTTCGTTTGCCAAATGCGTTTGTCATCATGTGTATGTTACGCCCACGCGATGCTCTTTCTTTTTCTTCTTCATCACCATCTTACGCTCTTCTTCCAGGCCGAAGGTATTTGTTTGTGCAAAATGCAAAGTATTTCTTTGGATCTTTTCATAGTCGATTGATTGAATCGTGACTGAAACAATACCATTGTTTGTATTGAAAGTATTACCATAATTTTCGATGTAATCTCCTTATAATCAAAAATATTAAGTCTTTCTTCAAAGAATCAATTTTTCTTCCAGGATATTTCTTCCGTCGAAAAGAGTGTTTTATATTAATCGATAATATGCCTAGGTTGGCAGAAACGCGTATAGTCCTATAGCAATAGCATAATATTTTATTTTTATTTCTTTATATACATTTCTTCTTACACATTGCGAAATATGGTATGTACTATTATTATTTAGCAAATTTTATTTAAACAATATATAATATCATGTATAAAAGTGATTTATATATATCTAAACATTTCACTTCATTGCATCGCGTGATACAATCACATTAAATTTGCAAAAATGTACAGTCAAGGTTATTACCCAAAACATCAAGTCACAAAACGCGATTTACAAAGACATTTTTACATTTGCGAAAGTTATTGATATTTCATTTCCATGTCTGCAGTTAAATATTTTATTTTAGGCGAAAGAGTCTACGATCGTATTTTTCTATTTCATATTTCTATAATAATATAAATAAGGAGGGTAGAAAGACCTAAACCTTTGCTTATTTTTATTGTAACAATGAATAAAATAATATAATAATCATATAAAAAACTTGTTAGGTTCTAATACAGTTAATTAGTCTAATTTTATTAATCTCTAGATAATTCACTTATTTGTTCTTCTATTCTATTGAAATTGATTTATTTTGAAATTACACAACTTCTCAAAAGCTATGGGTAAGATGAAAGTGAATCTTCAAACATGCACAGCTTATTCAAATTAATCTTAATTTAGTTTCCGGTAGACAAAAATACTTTGGAGATATCATAAAAGCACACTTAGTACACACAAGAGAAGATTTCAATCAGCTGTGAGACATTTCCGGCGCACACCCAACATGTTTCGTTCAAGGTCAAAATATGATAGAGCATGACTAAAACTTTTGTTTTTAGATTTATATGCTTGAAGAAAAACATAATTATTTTCCTTTTCGCTTGAAATAGATTAGTTATAACACTTATAAGTTAATTAATAAGTTTTAATGTGAAATATTTGTTTTAATATCAGAACAACTAGTGTTCGGAATTACTAAGTATAATGATCATTCTCTTCAAATGTGAATGTGTCGAGTTAAGATTTTCATAATGTTACTTATTGCGTTCTAAATAATGTTATATAAGTTACAAATTACTTTTTTTATAAATATATTATTTAACGCATATTCGATTTATTTACCATTATACAAAGTGATAAACGTTAACAAAATTATTGAATACACTTTAGTCACAAATGTAATAAAGAGAGAAGAATACAAACTATATGCAATAATTATCTGTAGGACGAGGTACGTCTTTAAGAAAATCACAGCTGTCTATCCATTCAGTATTTGCACTTAAATAAATAATTATAATCGAATGGGACAACTTTTGAATTATTGATGCAAGAGAACGTGGAAAATATTCATTTGATTCGATTAGCGCACATTGAAATTGCAAATTATTACAGGGCATTCCCATTTGCGATGACATACGAAATTATTCTATGATGGCTTGATACATGTCGCTGCCTCTCCTATCCCGAAATGTATGGAACTCCAACGTCGAGTTGCATCCATTATTTAATATGTCATTGTACGCTTCTTGCAATTTCGATGCATGCATATTTGAAGCGCATTAATATATGAAATGGAAATGATTTTAATAATTAGCACAAATTAAAGAACATTGGCAAAATATTATTATTATTACTGAAATGGACATACATTTGCACTTCAGTCTAATTAAATATAAGTATTATATCTATGCAGTCAACATTATTAACATTGACTACATTAGGCTATTTACGAAATTAAATAATGGTTGAGTTAATTTTTACTTAAATGGTAGTACTATTCATAACAAATATTTTATCATACTTATGATAATTAGGATCAAAACTTCTAACAAAATCTTATACATTCTTTTTATTATTAATTGTAAACTTAAGTAACCTGTGGTTTTTGATGTTTGATGAGAAACACAAATATTTTCTTTATTTAAATATAACAGTAACAATTAATTATTATTAAAACGCACATAATGAAGGAAATATTCCCACAAATCGAGTATTTTATTTTTATTACTAATTTGAAAGTTATGCAAGTTAGTAGTTTGGGTAATATTTGAATAGGTGATAAAAAATTATATAATTTAGATTCAATAAAATAGAATAAAGATAATTAACAATTCTGAATCCGTACCTTACTACATTTTATCATATTTTTTGTGATAAATCAAGTATATCAAATCCATTAAATTTAATGTAAAGTCTAAAAAATCTCAGAAATGTAATTTAACAAATTTATTTAGTAATAATAAAGAGTATATATATTATTGAATCACATATAGATGTGATAACTGTGGTTTAATTGGCACGTTTTAATAATCAATAAATCAATATAGGGCAATTAGGAGGCACGTAGCAAACATGTAATTTCTGTTTGTCAATAATTGAACAATTATGGGATGCATTGAGTTAGCAATATAGGTAATAATCGAATTGAACAGAGGAGGAGAGACTGCAATCAGAACAAGTAGAGCATTCGAGTGCTGACTTGGACCGGGGATGCGTTTCAGCTATTTCACATATCTGCACAAGTGGATTCCAAAATTCAATGCGGACAAAGCTATTCCCCTTTGACTAATTACTTACACTCGGAAATGATATTCTGCGTGAGTCTCATTTCTTATCTGAACTATTGGAATAATTTATACAAACTTATAGAAGTCGACAACCTCGTTTGTAAGATATTTAATATTAATCGTATGCAGAGAAATGTCTTTGTAATCGTCGACAAACATTCATTCTTAGAAGTATTTATTACTTTATAAGTATGTTTATTTCTTAAACAGCCCCACCGAATAATTTATCATATTTAGTTAGCTTCTGAAATATGCAGAAGTTATATTTACTTTGAAAATATAATAAAATGTATTGCATTAGGATCCAATGGACTATTGATGTAATTTTCTTTTAATTATGAAAAAACAGGGGCCGAAAGACTTAGATGTTTAGTCACTTTTTGTGATTATTATTAATATAAAAAACAGAGAATTATGAAATCTGTATTTCACGAAATAAAAAGTTAGAAAAACCAATGAATTTTCCGTGAGACAACATATATTTATGTGTGTTCTAATAAATATATTTATATTGATATATAAATGGAGGTAAATAAATTTAACAGCTATTTCCAATTTCCGGTAAAATACGAGAATCAATAAAAACGTTTATTATTAATTCGAACAAGTTTAAAGCCCGACTTCGCTGTTTTATCGCATGCAATATGGAAGTGTATTTAAGTGCGTTGTGAATAATTGAAAATGTTAGTATAATAATCGTTCCTGGTTTCCATAAAGTTTGGCTCTTCCCGGTTAAGTGAGTAATAATTCACATATAAATGATTAAGTAATTTGGGTCTGGGGTATTAAGATATTAAACATGTATTAGGTAAAGTTTACTGCCACTGTACGTTATCGGAACATTGGATCGCGGCAATAAAGCACTGAGCTATGCGGCGTCCACCGGAAACGACTTCCGTTCGACGTTTTGACGGAAATATATGTGTATATAAACAAGAATTATAAATTCGAAATTGTCCTCTTGGAAACTGCATGATGTAAGAAGTACTTACGTCTACCGTAACCGCGATGAATAAACGAGTATCTTCTCAATATCAAATATTGATGCGGAGCGGAGCGTACGGTCAAGTTCTTTCCTGATCATTGATTTATCGATCCGCTCAATTACTGATTCGACACGGTCCTCCATTCTCTGTCTCTGTGTGTTTCTTTTTATCTCTCGTTGACTATCTTCCTCTTTCCTTCCTCTTCGGTTTATATGGCTGGCATAGGTAATATAAGTAAATTTTATATTGGTTTCCTCCAGTGGCTTACACATCTGTAGGAAATAGTCTGCAAGGCAACAGACAGAATAAATAAACGGGCTTGCTTTCATCCCTTTTTTATATACAATTACGGTCTGAAACAAACAGCAACAGAGGATGCGAAACGTAATGCCTATTAAACTTATATGTTGTTAAAATAAATATACATATTCATTATAGTTTAGTTTTAAAGTTTATTTTACTTCATCACGTGAAACAGTTAATTTTTTGTTTGTTGCTTCATAATTATATAAATATGTTTAATTTCAAGTGACGGTTTGATAAATATAATTAATGTTTTTATAAATTTCAAAATAATTTTTCAACTGTTTTCCTTATGCTTATAAAATATTCAATTATAAAATACAATAATATTTATCCTAATTTTAAATTTCTCAAACTATTTGTAACATCTACCTGAATAAGTATCTTGCATTTTAGATACCGACAACGTTCGGACTAATCAATTAATAAATTGTACTTAGATTAGTTTTAAAAAAAAAATATTTCGCTAAGTTAAAATTTAGTTTCTTATGAAAAATCCGAGCAGGACTATAAGGAATTGATGGCTTCGATCTGACAATAATTGGTATTAGTTTTAATTTTACTATACAAATCTATTAGTTTTTGTACTAACTTTTCTGAATTTATTTTATTTTGCTGAGTTAACATTTTGTTTATATTGAAATTTCAAATCGGACTATAGTGAAACAGCACTGATCGAAGCCGGTTTTGAACGGAATAAAGTATTTTGTATACACAATCAATCTCTGTTCAAATTATTTACACGATTTCAATTTACAGAATTTTATTTAAAATAAGTATCTTTAGTATTGAACAGAGAATAGGTTAATATTATTATTATTTCTTAGATTAAACTAACAATAAAAATATTGAATAATTCTGTAAACAAAAAATATTGAACATACCTTTGATATTAATTATTTTATAACTCTTTTATGTGTGTAATATAATTTAGAAATCCCATTCAATTAAATTTCTACATTCAACACTATGTCAATTATTTATTATTAACCCTTTTATGTTAATATTTTAATTAATTATTTTCTTTATGCTGCTACGTTTCATGACTAAACCAAACCAAAGCAATTGGTTTATTTTACTTACATACGAGTTACAAACGCAGGATGTTTCATCTAATAACCATGAATACACCTTTACAAATTGACAAAGTCCAAACGTCGTTTTAAATGTATGGAGTATACATAATATATGGCCTATCAAAGGTTCAGATTCGCTTTGAATCCATTTTACTATTGTGAGTGAAGAAAGTAATTCGTTCAAGTGCTCAAGTATCTCAAGCATATTCAGTGCCGAGGTTTCACTGTATTCACCTACATATACACAATTTATACTATCAATAAATTACAATCATATCGAAACGTATTTATATTTTTTTGTTAAATCAGGTTTTACTTTAAATTTATACATTTTTTTAAACATTACATATATTATATAATTTATCATTGTTTACTCTTTTATAAATTAATAATCATTTTTATAAGAAGCATAAAATACATAAAAAAACTTGAAATATTTTAAGTAAAAATTAGTTAATCGGCACTATTAATAGAATATTTCTTATAATGGTACTAATAATATATAAAAAATTAACATGCAATATTTGTATATGTAAAAAGATCTTGTAAATTAAAAAACTAAAACATTTTAAGATTATTCGGTTTCTTAACCGAGAAACGGTTTCGCCCATCGCGTTTTCTTTGAAAGACACACTAGTTTTGGTACAATCGTTTACCGATGTTGGAAGTCTAATACACAATCATATGCAGATGTAAACTATTAATATTAGTCATATACTAAATGTAAATTATATAATTGTATAACATTTAATAAAGTAATTCTTATATATACTAACACTAAAGTTTCCTAAGTAATGCTATCCATATTTCAAAATAATATGATTAACAAATAGAAATTGAAATGCCATCAAAATATTATATGAAATTTTATATAATATACTGACTTTGTAATTTTTTATACCTAGAATTTTATAATTAGAATTTCTTCAACAATATTTTGTTTATTACTAAGATATTATCTTATGCGATTATTTTATTGCAATATTTTGAACATCAACATTTACCTGGAAATGTAATTTTAAAGCAGAAGCAATCTCCTTTCAAATTGTAGAAAAATTTAAAATTGTTTTAATTCAGATATTTAGGTCGGAAATACCAAGTTTGATAACCCTTTCATCAGTTTTTTTCTTCTTTAAATTGTTTATTTATTCGTTTTCATTTTATTATTACTTATTTTTAAAGGTTTTTTTCTTCTTTTTCATTTTAATTGTTTGTATGTTTATGTATTCTGACTTATAAATGATTGTAATAATTGTTGAATTGTTAATCATGAGATAACGTAAAATAGAGCATATTGAAATAAGTAATGTCAAAAACCATCTAACTTTAATGAAATTGAAGCTACTTTAAACACATTATTTATATACTGTAGCCACCGTTGTGCCACTAAAGTTATCGATCATTGCCCCATTTAGCTCACGTGCATGTAAACCGTCGGAAATTGATAAAATATTACTCATTTAAACGTTGAAAAATGCAAATAATCGAAGCCCAACATGTTGCGTATCATTTTCCGCAACCATACACATTCGTTATTCTACTTTACTGTTATTATTATTACGTAGACGTTTAGCATGAAATTTAAATTAGGCCCATCAATGAACGTGTTTCGTATACATATATTTTTTATACAAATTTTATTTTTACGTTTTGCATATATATATATATATATATAAATGGCAGCTCCCATAAAGTTTTCCACTTTACGATCGAGTTTACTGATCCAGAAAATTCTGTATGGATTTTATTACTCTGCACACGTCATTATAAAATCATTAAATTATTATTCAACAATTAACGATGCTGCATAGTTTGCGTACTTCAAAGGGGGCGACGTAGACATGTTTTTTTGTGATGTTTAAGTTGGTCGTAGTACAAACGAATCTTATCTGGTGCAGAGAAGAGCGTGGCGTTGATGCAACAGATACAACCCCTGCTATTATACGGATGTCATGGGGGTTAATTGAAACACATCCAGATGTTGCCCACAATGAGGGTAATGCAATTGTGTAGAGATTTTGGTTGACAGAGAATGAAAAAAAAACAAACAATTTCTGGTGTGCGGAATAAAGTACAAAGGACACTTCAATTGTCGATGTGAATCATTTATTTGTTGAGATTTGGCTGGGGTGTATTTATACGTTTGTATGTTCAAATTAGATAGGAACTTGTCTGGTGTGTTTGAGTGATTAATTATGTACGAATTGAACGCTACAAATTACTGAGAAAGGTTTTACCACCGAATTTATATAATCTCTTAAATTTGTTTCTACTAATATTAATTTACCATTCACTTAATGTAATGTAAGATAATAGATTACTAAAATAAATATAAAAAATAATAAATTAAAGCAGAAAGATCTATAACCCTTTACAGAAACAGCATTTTTTAAAAATTTTACTTTTGTATTTGTTCGTTTTAAATTTATTATTTGTAGTTGTAATAATAATAATTATTATTACTAAATTATTTTTTGTTAGTAGACAAAATGTATTGCATTTTCCTAATATATAACTCTTTCTATTTTACTTTTTTTATGAATTTATACTAATGATTTATGTTTTAACTAATTAGTTAAAAAAATAATTTTGTAAATAAAAATATTAAATATTTATTTCAATTTAATAATAATAATAACATGTATTGCAACAGCAACTTCAAAAAAAAATATGAACTCAACACACTGGTTATAAAGAAATACAATTAAAATATAAATAAACCATGACTTTCTGATTTAAAATTTAATTAACGAATTTATTGCAAATAAACTTTATAATTCAATTATATTACTTTATTGTATACTATTACGTGTTTTGGTATAATGTTGCATGCATTAACACTTACTTTATGTTATGCATTCATGTCCATCATTCGTATCAAGTACACTTTCAATGTAAAAACCTATCTCATAATGTAGTTGTAAATATTATGTTTACTTCCATTTGTAGGGGATGCCGGGGATGGTAGTCACATGTGAGGTTATAAATTGGTCAATACATGTATTTTGATCATATGATTTGGTCCATATATTTTTAATTCTTTCATTTTGTGCAGGAAAACATTGTTGAATATCTTTGATTAAATTTTCTTGCATGGAGTATTATTTTCTACAATTATCTAAAAATCAATTTTGTAACTATAATAGAATAATATTAGCTTATATATTTATATAGAATATACTTTAATTCTATAACATGATTACATTGGTCTATTACAAATGGGGTTGGTTGTCACATGTCATGTTGCTAGGTTACCAGTGATGTTATTTGCCTTAAAGTTATATTAAAAGCATTAAGAAGAGTTAAAATTATCAACTTTGCAATTTGACAATTGTCGAATATTAATCAGATGTTTATAAAAAAATAAATGCAGTACCTCGAATGTAAGCAATGGGAATATGAACTTTGTATTTCAATTTGTCAGCAATTTTAAATTTATGTATATTGTAAATGAGATACTATGGTAGGTATTGCGGTACTTATTATTCAAATTATTATTATTTTTATATAATTATGCATTAATCTACTTATTATAAGGTAATGTGATAAATCCTATAAATGTATTGCGATTCGGGTATATTGCGCTCCTACATATAGGACTCTATTTAGCAATTTGATGAAATTAAGACCTCTCGTAATGGCATTTTAACAACTTAATCACACGGCTTTTCGATAGTATGTCAGCGATACACAATATAAAGGGCCAATTAGGCTCGGCGGGAGCCAATAAAGGATTTTCATTGTGTATTTAATTGGCCCTTCCTGTTTTATATGTAATATCTATCATTAAACCAGATTCAGTTAATGCAATAATAAATTATGCGGAAATTATATATTACAATTAAACTGCTTGGGCAAATATGGGCGGCTATTGATTCAATACTAATTTGTTTGAATATATTTAACTGATGTTCACTACACATTCACATACACAGATAGATAGAGATAGATGGAATGAGAGAGTTAGAGAGAAATAGATTCCAATATTGTCGGCACTCGAATGTGAACACATCCATATAGATATATACAGGAGCACACGCTGCCCATTGTACGACCACAATTCAATATAGAAACTATTCCCATTTTGAACAAACCGCTAAAACAAAAACAATTCCCCCATGTCCATTTTAATTAAAACCTATTTTCCGATATCACGTTTATTTATTAAAAAAAATCGTTCACGTAATAATTCTATACAATCATAGCAATTTTAGTTATTAATACCTATTATATAAACGATAACATTGTTAATTCGAATTTATTGCTCCAACAACTTTTAAATTAAATTAAATGATGTGTATTACTGAATATATATTACAATTGAAAATTATACAAAGTTATGGCTCTTGTATCTGTAATATATTAGTTTATATTTGTTATTTAAAGTAAGTAGTAAAACGCACTAAATTTCTGGAATTTCTTAGTCAATTGTTAAGAAAAAATAAACTAAATTAAATTGGTTTATAATAAGGATAAATAGTCCATAACTATAAAAGAACATACAAGATACGTATACTATATACAAAGTCATATAAAATAGAAACCCCATACTTATTAGTTTGAGTAGTTGGAAGTGTACTGAACTTAATAACTGTAGTAAATACACTTTGTTTAATTAACATAGCATTACATTTATAAGATTATTTTCTTCGTTAATAAAAAGTTAATGTATCATGCACATTCAATCTTTTTCAGTAGAAAAACTATGCTTTTTCATCATTACTTACATTTATATTATAGGAAAACAAATATATTAGTGAAATCAATCCTTAAATATATATATATATATATATTTATATCATGATTCTCTTTTATTTTCAATGTAAATATGAATTTTATGTAAGTTATTTACATTATAATATATCTGAATTTATGTGATATAAAAGTAGGTTGATTAATTTAAAGATAAATTAGCTCCATCCGTGAAATGCAAATGTTTTAATTTTCTTTTAACTCACCTCATGGGGGTTTTGTATGTTTGAGAAAGTGTATTTGCATTTGAATTGATTATTCAATTTAGCCAGACCGAGGAAGGAAAGAGATGGAGAGCAAAAGAGGATACTCGCCTCAATGCGGGCAATATACAATTTTAAATGTAATATTTTCCGGTGCGCAATTAATCACCTGGTCAGGTATTAATCAAGAAAAGTGTGTGGAGAAAAAGAAGAGAAATAAAAGAGGCGGAGGTATGAAATTCATAGCGGCGGCGTCTGCCCACCTGGTGCTCCTTCAGCCTCTCGATATCCTCTTTCTGTTCCACTCCGCTCCTTTTAACCGTGCGATATATTTCACCATCGCGTCTCCTTCTTTTCTTCCGACACAATAAATCCCTCACCCTTCTCGATTGATTGACCTTCTAGCGATGATAGCGTATATCGGCCATAAGGGCTCGCAAGGGGTTACGTAGACTGGCGCCATATGAAATTGGATATCAATATCATCTCGCGCCGCAGCCATCAGATGATTGCCGAAACTTAATATTATTAAATGTCCCTGCAATATGTCGCGCCACTAAATGAACACATATCAGTTCCAAATTGCAATTAGAGAGATGATCTTTAATTTCCGCCGCCAAAACACCCATTTACCATCCGCAAAGCTCGTTCCAGAAACTTCAGACCTAAAATCACACTTCTGCACAGCTTCCTCTCATATTTGGTCCTTCGCTTCTGGTAATTTGTTTCAAAAAGTAAATATTTAAATGAAGTTGCGTTTTGGTTCTCTTTCATGCGAGCTCCGTGGAGCCCATTTGGTATTCCGAGGCTAAAAGAATAAAACATCAAAATGGGCTCTAGCTGCAACAAAAAAAAGGGGAAAGAGAAAAGGCGAATAAATAAAACATGTGACAAACACAAACATTTCAAAGTAAAAGTTTCGCTCATTGTTTCCGCATGATATTTTCCTCCTCTTTTTTTGTGCCTCTCTCGTTCGAACTTAAATATGGGTCCGAGGGAGAGAGTAAATAAATTCGCCCTACGTGCAAACACACACGCTCTCTTTGTGTATTTTTTTGTGGTTTTGTCGTTGGACTTCTATATCATTTTCGTTTAATCCTGAAAATTTATTTTTAATATGAATTGCGAACTTTTAACGCCGTTTCAATGAACTCTAATTGGAATGGTGGTGTAATGACGAGCGAGGGATGTTAAGGGGTTGGGAGGGCGGCATGCTGAAATGTCGGTTGCGTAAATCATTGCATACAATTAGTTACATAATAATTCAACGTCTCTACCATTTATAATAAACTGCGATTATTTACGAAAGCAACATCGAATGGATGATTGGTATGCCTTTTGCAAATTTGATATAAATGTAATACAAATTTAATATAATATATGGAAATTACTAAAGCAACAGGAGTAACATACACATACCTAAATGATATATACAATTTTAACGTTTATTTGATTTGATCAAAATTAGACATAGATCTGCTTACGTATTATATGGAACCCATGTTATAAATACTGTCAATTTTTTAAATATTTGCAACATATTCGTTAATTAAAAACTAACCACTTATATTAACAACACATAGTTATACAATAAGTAATACTAATTTGCCATTCAGTATAGCCACATTGCATAAAATATTAGTAGCAGAATAAATATCATATGTATATTTTTAGTTGCAGTAGTTTATAATGTGACCAGATATTTTTGGAACATAATTCTATTTTATTGATATTTGTTTGTAAAGTAAAGAAAGAGAAACTAAAACTATTTAAATATCTCATTCATATCCTAATTTTTGTCTGCTCACCCTATATTTGTGGTCCTCAAAGAATGATTCTGACGTAAATTAAACTATTGTAGTTTTTAAAAATTAGTTTCATTAGTTTCACCTATTTTTTAGAAATGACGTAAGAAAAAAATATGTTAACTCTTCAGTAATTAATAAATTGTTAATAGGGGTAGCTTGTCTTAGTCCATTGGGCTATCCATCTTAATCCTTTGGAAACCACCACCTCACACTTTTACTTTCTCGAAAATAGCAAAAGAAGGGCTCAACCGGGATTTGAACCCGGGACCTCTCGCACCCAAAGCGAGAATCATACCCCTAGACCATTGAGCCGATACAATAAGTTTCCGGTGTGTTTTGGTACCCTCCTCGGGTACCCTCTTCCTTAGATATGAAAATAAAGGCTTAAAAACTATATGCCTCAATACGATAAATTTGGCGCTCCTATGTCAAAATTTGTCGATTTCTGCTCTGGAAAATATGTGCTCAAGTAATGTCAAGACTTGACTTTTGCAGTAATCTGATATTTACTAAACTACAATTTCAATAATATACTAGTCACCCTACGAAGTAATATCCCCAAATACACGTTGTTTGACTGAAAACTCGCACCTCGGGAGATTGTGGATCAAACGTCTTTTTTGATAAACAATTGCTGCTCCTAGCAGAAAAGCATAGCACCCGATACTTCTTATCAACAGGTAATGTCTTAAAAATGGCTTTGTTATAAAAATGTTGTCAACCACAGATCTAAACTGTTAAATGAAAGAATCTATACAAGTAACACCTGAATACCTTCTTATCTATTAAATTACTTATATTTATTGCCTCGTATTTGAGTTGTCAACTCATTGGTCATACACGGTATATTTCTCAAATAATAGAATTACAATTAGTAAATAATATTGCTTATTCTGAAGGTTTTTGCATATAATATTTTTTATTTGCAATTCAAGTAATGTTGACGTTTTTCTTTTGATCATGTATTTATTATTTGATCTGATTGATGTGTTTTATTTCGTATTGACTAATTTTACATAATACACACGCAGCGAGTTCATAAATAAAATGCTACCTTCATACTATGCGTGACATTACACATAAATGTCCGTCAGGTGTACCAACTACTATTGATTATCATGAAGTCTAATGACATTGTAACTGACATATACAATTGTACAATGCGCTGTGATGTGTACATAGTATTTGATATGTTCTGCTGTCATTTATGCTTCATATCACGCTTAGTGTGGAAGCAACATAAAGATAATAAATAGATCTTACAAATGATTGATATTTGTATGTAATTACTCAGTAAGACTGAGATGATTTATTACTATAATTATCTCTATCTATATACTACGTTAATTATTGAGTAACAATAGAATGATTTATGGATAATTAAGACGTCTTCAATGAAACAGAAACAGATTTATTTGTAAATATATTACAGACATTTCCATTAAACCTTTCGTTTATTTTCTGTTGATGTCCTATCGATGGATGTACGATACGTGACGGCTAAAATGTTTAGAATTAAACGGGACCATTTTCTGGACACACAATGAGCTAAATTGATGACACTGTTCGCCTTTGTCCACGCACAAACAAACGATAACGTAAATCAAAAGAATTGCCGTTTACGCTGAAGTGAATACCTACTCCAAGTCTCCGCTATATTTTATATCAGATATCCTGTATACATATATATAAATGTATGTGTATGTGTGAGTTTGTATGTATATATATAAAGGGGGAATTTAAGCCGCACCACGCAGCAGGCGAACCACTCTTTTTCCTCCTTTTTCCTTTTCCTTGTGACATGTTAGTTTACCATCCGCATCAGTTGGCACGGCAGAAGGACCGCTGTGCAGCGCACCAAGCGTTGTATAAAATTGTGATTTAATTGTTCGTGAGACCGAAAACCTTCTGCAAATGCTTCCACCTTTCTTAATTGCGCTCCGAGCGATGGTCAGACATGCAAACAGTAACTGACAGGTACCTTCATGCAACGTAAATAGTTGTTAACCATTATCTTGGATGTTATTATTATGAAAAGTAAATTATTAATTATTAAGGATTTCGATAGGAATAGGACATAAAGTAATATCTTTTTTTTTTGTAAGAAAGAGCTATCTTTTTTGTTTAATAGAAAAACAAATGTTTTAATTATTTAATAATTTTGTTCTATATTTGTTGTCACTTCAAATGTAGCTTTACAATACCATCCATCCAAAATTGTTATATTTTCTGTAAAAAATCAGAACTATGCAATTGTTGTAGCGGCTTGTTGAATACTTTTATTAATCTCTCTTACAATTCTCTCGATAACTCTTTCTCAACTCTCTCCCAACTTCACGTTGTTCACATGGCCGTCCCA
Organism: Nicrophorus orbicollis; assembly: GCA_018845635.1. Taxonomy (NCBI): domain Eukaryota; kingdom Metazoa; phylum Arthropoda; class Insecta; order Coleoptera; family Silphidae; genus Nicrophorus; species Nicrophorus orbicollis. The sequence goes on along the minus strand of JAFMTC010000054.1, from coordinate 98,979 downwards.
ACCCCAGCGGCGTCACAACAGCAATTAAAACTATATATTAATTGAATTTAGTTACGAACGAAATATATAAAAATCTGATGATGTATTCAATATAGTGGATGAACGTCCCATCTCACATTATTTTGGCAATGAATGAAAAGCAATAAAATCGATCGAGTTAATTTAAACTGTTTGAAACCCAAATATATCTATAAAGTCATACAAAGCTACTTTTTAATAATATAGAGATTTTATCGTTATCTATTGTTTATCATAAGCTAATATCATGTATAAAAATATACCGTATAAATATTATATTCATATTCATCTATTAATTTAGATAAATATTACAACATGACGATTTATAAAAAAAACGCTAAAAATAAACAACATAAAATCAATTACGAGAAGAAAACGACATTTCTTAATAGACTTATTTTTCTTTACAAGAAAACAGAATACTATCGATTATTAACTTGGAAATGGCTTTTGTGCAATGGCCCTTCCCTAAGTGATGAATCTAAGTATCTTATTCACTGTAGAGTGGCTAGATTATAACTTTCCTCGGATTTAACCGGAAAGGTAACAGCGGCGGGACGGCATTATCTATTAACTAAATAATACACATTTTGAAGGATGGGAATTAAGGACAATACCGAAGACAAAACGCTCGCTCTTCCAAGTGAATGGGAATTAGAGAACAAATAGAAATAAAATAAACACTTAGCAAGTTTGAAAGTAATTACACGGCATATAATTGTTAGAAAATTACAGAAGTTGGGCGAGCAATCGGTGGATTAGAGGGAACACGAACGGAAACAAACGAATACATTCCCATGTAATTTCCAGCTGTAATTTTACAAAAGTGAACGACCCCCGCACGACGAGTACCAGAAACAACATCAACTTACACACATACACACGCTAAATTCAATATCATTAAAATACAATCAATAGGTGCAGGGATTATTATAGTCATTTGACCGGCTCCTTCTTTCGAACGAGACCATTGCAAATGCACGACTGTATTTACATCGATCCCGAGTGCAGATAATTTTTCATCATTTACACAAAAAAAAATTGCACATGCATCGCCATTCCCTGCAAACATTTACAATTTGTTACTCATACTCTGCATGTCCAATTTAATTATTTCACAATTTTACACAATAATAACTTCTATGTTTACATAAAAAAGTTAAATAATGAACAATGGACACACCTAAAATTAATGATGGAACTTTTACAGAAATAAATAATCTAAAACGAGTTATATACCTCGACATTTCGAAAATATAATAATTATCGAAATAATGAAAACTTCTACAATGTCTTTATTTATATTTTAATAGGATATACAAGTAATAACTACAATTAAAATTAATAGTATTTAATCAATACACATTTCAAATATTACACCTTTATAATTATATCAAAAACTTATTACTAAAAACAAATTGCAAAATAAAAACTGCTGTAAAGTGCTTTTGACGATAGGTCTTTCTGCCCTATACTCAACATTATTTGTGTTCAACAATATTAACTATTTGTATGTCTAAAATAAAGTTTTTTAAATCTTACATTAAGAAATATTATATCATTTTTAAATTAAATATGTAAATTCATTAACTTATTGATTCACTTTTACTACTGTTTTGTTTCATTGTTTACTGTTTTATTTATAGACATGTTGTATCTTCAATGAAATAAAGATTTTCATACTTTATTCATTTTCCTTGACCACAGACTGGTGTTCAGTAGGTTGGTAATAAATTTTTCCACTTGGTCATAGGCTTAACTCCGTTGGGGCTTAATCATTGTGGCTTTATCAGTGCCGCGCATATTGGGGTCCTGAGTCTGAGTAATTATTAGATAATCCAAAAATGCAATAAAAACTTATATTGCGAAATGTTCCAATTATCCAGGAAAATCCTAATAATTTATATCTACCGTATTAGTTACCTTCGTAAAATAACTTAATACAATATAGTTGAAATACCTTTATACAATTCCCTACTGTTACAAGTTATGTTTTAATTGTTATGTAAATATGTAATTATAGGGAGGAAAGACTACGGTCAATAGGCCTTTGTAACAGATGTAGCAGTTGTTTTCTTTCTCTGTTTGGTTTTGTTAGAATATTATTTTATAAATACATATTATTTTTTCTGTTTGTATCTGTTGCAATAAATGTTATTATTATATTTAATTGTATTAATTATTTTCAAAGATAAATTCGATTTTTATATAGTTGTAATGTTTTAATATAATCTTAAATATGAACTCAATTTTAAGAAAAGACAGATCAAAACGAAAAAGAGAAATGCTAATATAATATGAAAATCTTTTTGATTTATATATTAATTTATTCAATTCTTAAATATATACATTTAATACGAGTAGCTACACATAATTGTCTGGCAGGAAATATCTTTGTCTTTTTTTGTATAGAAAATCGCTCTATAATAAATATTTGTGTAAGAAATGTTTTGTCGTTGTTAGAGTGCAATGAGAGAAGTTCGTAAACAAGGGACTGCTTTTGGAAAGCATTCGCAGACAAATAAATATAAAAGAGGAAGTAAATTATGAACAATTTGTATCTACAATTTGCGTAAAGTGGGAATAAAGTAGTGAACCGAAAATAAGGGGATCGCGCGTATAGTTTGGAGGAGTTACGCGGTGACGACAATAGTCCCTTTCTTATATTAAGCCATAAACGCATCATAAAACAAATATGTGGCGGGTTCTTAAGACCAAATGCTGCGATAATAGGGAACATCCTAGATATATATAGAATATATGTCTAAATTACGTAATATACTATTTTTTCTCTAGAACTTTTGACCTCTCACGTTCGAATAAGACAATTTACTTTAATGAAGAAAAATATATTTATTTTGCTATAATTGTACAAAATAAATGAGATCTAAAGTTGCTTCTATCTATTTCCATATCTATTATTTAACATATTATTGGCCAAAATTACGTCAAAAAACCGAAATCTTTTCTCCCTACTTTTTTTTATTTATAATTACTACGTATATTATCTATAATTGTATATTTGTTTATATTATTTTTAAATATTGCTTGAAATAATTGTACATTTACAAAATCAAAATATCAAAAGAAAATTAATCTATTACTCATTGTGTAATGTTTTGTTTTCTTGGGAGCTGTAAATATTTTTTTTAACAATTACATGATTATAATGGATTTCGCAATAATTTATATCCTTTCTGATTTGTGCAACAACAACAAATAAAAAATAATGATGCAAATTAGCTTTCCATTTCGAAACAAAATAATCCAATTATTCTAAACTTTCACGCTGAGTGATGTTGTGAAATCCGGGAACATTTAAATCTCTGTAAGATAAATCGTCGATTGTACCTAATTGTTACTGCCTACTGCAAGTGAAAGGCCGATTTGTGTATAGCATTATTGATTATGCACCGATATTAGTGGAAATTGACTTTATTCACGCCATCGGGCTTTTCATGAATATTACTAGGAAAATAAATCAATGCGGCACTCAGCAAGAACGTTTGTTATATAAAATAGGTTATCGATGTGTTTGCTTTCTTCTCAACTCCACATTTATATTCAGAATAGTAATAGCGCTATTTATTAATGGATACACAGATAAAAGGTCTCAATTATAAATCAAGAAATGAAATCAACGAAAGCTCTAGGATATGTATGACCTGTTTCAAAGTAAAATGTTAAATTAACTAAAATAAATCAATTATGTTAATCTAATATCGTTTTTTTTTTATTTAATAAAGAATGTTAGTTAAATATGAGACAATTTGTTTTTGATTTAGATAATTTCTTAAGATTATAGAATTGCTGAATTTTTAAATAACGAACTTATATTAAAAATATAGTAATACCTTACTTTTTTAAATAGTAATTCAAATAAGTTAATCATTTTTTTAAATGAAGAGGGTATGTTTTTTTTTAATAATGTTGAGTACAATTGCGGAAGGTTTTGAAATTTAACATGAATGAATGAATTGCAGAACCCAAAATATAATCAAAAAAGTAATTCGGGTCGCTTTGTCTGTTCCTTCGAGGGAGAGAATGTTGTTGGCGGTGCCGGGATGTCAGAAAATTTGTGTGGATGCATAAATTATAATTATAATAGGTAATCTAATAATGGCGGAGTAATGGGAAATGCGGGACATATTGTTAAACGAAGCATTGCTTGGAATAATTGATTTTACCGCCGTAGAGAAAATGTTATTTCGCATTTGCCTAATCCCATTGAAGATATTACCTTACCTTATTGACATGTCCCCCCTCCTTTTATGTGTATATAGATATATATGTATAAGATTTTACCCTCAGACCTTCTCAACCCCCACTGGTTAATATTAATGAGACTCGCCGAAGTCATATTAAAGCAAAAACAACGAAACGGATTATTTGGGGATTAGACTCGGTCACCACAGAGTGCCTTTGCTGTCTCAATACTACCTACTATTCTGTCTATAAGACGACACGAAGATCTTCCCTCTACGCAATATGCTAATTAATTGCACTGTTGGATTTTGTGATTCAATGAAAATCTTGTTAAAGTGAAGGAAATGTAATTTAAAAGTAATTTATGTATTCTCTTCTGCTAATCCAGGGTTCGGCAACCTTTTTGAAGCAAAGAGCCATTTTTGATCTATTGCATGTTCAAAAAATGTTTAGAGAGCCGCACGTGGCATTAAATTTGTTGTTTTTAAAATTCAAATTAATTTTATAACATCCGAGAGCTGGGAATCGAAATTATTCTTCAAAAGAACCGATTGCAACATCTGAGCCATGGATCCATCCGCTAATATATTGTATTAGCATTTATTTTTTCAAATATCTAAATATCGACATGTATTTTTATGTGTTAAAAAATTGATATAGTATTAATTATTCTTATGTTTTTTTGTTCTTTTTAGATGATACCTGGTGCAGGACTTCGTCAGAACGATGCATTTTACAATCGTTACCTTGTTTGCACTTTCATTAAGAGTTGCTCACGCTGTAGACCCATGTAAGTACAAATTTCATTTTTTTTTCAAATATTGTAATTAATAATAATAAGCATAAAAATCTTATAAAAAGGGCTATTAACTGCAATCCGAGTAATTATTTAGCAAAGTATTGATATAATTTATTTATAGAATAGTGCAATAAATTTAATTATAATTTGTTTTATATTAAAAAACATGAAAATTATAATAGTTTGTAAGCAATTATGATTAGGTTACTAAATCATCCACTGAAGAAGCCATCAGTATAACTTCATTTCTAATTTCTAGAATGTTTTCCCTTTTTTATTTCAACTATTGGCCAGGTTGCAATTATACTTGTATGGCTTCTAGTCACATTAAACTTGAAATTGATAACTTCTTTATATCGACTATTAAGAGGTAACTTTAATCGAGTAAAACGTATGGAAAATATAAACTTTAGATCGAATATTTTGAAAATGTGAAAATTAATAAAAAATATATGTGTAATAGAAAATGTACATTAACAATTTGTATATAAATGTGGAAGGAGATATTGTAAGCAAATTGTATTAAGAAGAAAAGGAGATTTTTCTATATTATCATATGTTAACAAATATGTTGACTACTACAGAAGTCACATTGAGAATGAAAAATATTGCACAATAAAATAAAATAAAAGATGTGCATTCCCAGTGTTGAAATTATCAAATACTCTATATACATAAGATATTCTTTTCGCTATCTGGATATGAAGAAGGAACACATATCTGTTTATTTTTCCAATCTGAAAAGTAATATATAGGAATGAATCCATGCAAAACGAGGGGAGAGACACAATAAAAACTTATCTTACAAACCAATGATGAGATGAATATATTCCTTGTTGGGTGAATGCAGAGGACGAGGGCGAGGTGAATGGGCACTCGGCATCCCCTAATATTCATAAGATGTTGTTGTTATGAAACTTTCCATGTTCCTTATCTTCCGTAATATTTCTATAAACGTATGCTCGCCTCTCCTTCCTGCTCCGTTTCTCCTTAATTTTAAAGCAAAATTTCAGCATTGAAAGGGAGAAGAAAACACATGCGATTCATTTAATAAAGCCCAATGGGACAAAAGGAAACGGGCCGTATTAAAAGTTTTCCCCAGAAATAAGCAGATTGGATTGCGAAATTGCAGACATGGAACGAATGGAGAGGAATGGAATTGATTATCGAGTGGGGTAAACAACGTTTTAGGAAACGAATCTTCTTAAATACATCATTTTCTTTCAGAATCGTTTATATTCCTATAGAAGATTATGTAACGATGAAGCAAATAAGAAAAACTGTTTTAAATGTTTATTTCCAACTAATAATAATTAACATCTTTATTATTCATAAATTGGGCCAAAGGGCCAATCGACTGTTGTGTCCATTTTATATAAATTCAACTTTCTACTATAATATAGTTGTTATATACATACTATTGAGTTGGCAAGAAATTAATTTTCGTTTTCACAAATACCATTATATTTATTTTAAAGGACATCTAATGTTACCTATTATCATTTCGAAAATGGTATTGTATTATTTGGTATCTGTCAATATTATGATTTAGTTCTTTTGACATTTGATAAATATCAATTTAAACTTACTTGAAAAGCAAAACTTAAGTAATTTCTCACGAAGCAGCTCTGTGAATAGGAATAGGATCTAAGTATTTAGAATAGGAACTTCAAAATATGCAAATAATTGTATACATTCGCTTATTCATTACTAATTTTCATTAACTAAAGTTTTCATGGTTGTTGTCAACCGAAGTAACAACGTTTTCTCCATGTAATTTTCGTAAATAGTTTAACATTTCAACATATCTATTTTTCATAATCGTTTAAAATGCTAAGACAAATTCAATATTTTTCACTGAAAATAAGAAAAACTTTATAATTTGCAACTAATTTTCCATATATTTAAATATCTTTATTGGTCCAAATTGTACCAAAGTGCTATTGACCGAGGGTTTTCTGCCAATTTTCTATAATATCGAATTTATTGGAAAATTAATCAAATAGTTGAAATAGTTTTTTTTTCGAATCCTTCAATGTTATGATTTATATATTAAAACTTTAAAATATAATTGGAGTATAAAATACGTAGAAGAATGTTTATACCAAAAAGCTTTGTTTTGTTCAAAACAGATAAATGTATTTTCAGATAAAAAGGGACGATTGAATACAAAAATCGCGTCCATAAAATAAATCCGGCGGATAAATCTCCTGCGTAAATCGAGCTGGATAAATGCATAAACGAAAAAATTAAAATAATTCAGCGATTGTATTTAGGCCGAACGGCGGCACAATGGGCTAAATACATAATGTATTAGAGATTGCACCCTGCCCGAAATGAACAATAGCAATAAGCCGATAAAATGAAATACTGCCCGAAAACGGGCGTTTGTAGTATTTCGCAAACAAACCGTCTTTTATACTTCGCATCGGGAAGATTTATAAAGCCATCAGCCATTATATTTCTTTTAAGCCATTCAATGGAATTGAAACCTGAATCACAAAAAAAAAACAAGTAAAGTGCAGAAGTGAATGGAAAGTGAATAAAAAGTTGGATGTATAAATCACATAAGTTTATAGCCAATTATACTTTATAGCAATGCAACATATCATTGTGGGGAAGTTTACGTATATTCTTTAGAAATAAGATTTACATTCGTTTATACAATTTCTTTGTTTATTTTTTTTAATGAGAAGTAAACTTAGTTTTGTAATTTATATTTAAAAAAGAAACATGTCTGTGGTCCATTGTGGCGCAAGAAGTTATCAGAGAAGATCCAAGGATAATCTAGTTGAAATGTTGCAAGAAGCTCTGGAAAGTTTAATCATTTTAAGGATGGCTCGTAATGATGGGTTATGGTCGACGCTATGCGGCACCTCGTATTGACTTGACTTCGGGGCATCATTAGGTAAGCGCAGCTCAGTTGACCACGTAACTATGTGAAAATGTAATGCATTTCAACTTAATTCAAGTCTGCATAAATATCACGATGAAAACTTGCGATAGAAAATCAAAAAGTATATTTGAGCATCGCGTTAGATATGAAATGATCATCGATAATGTGTTTACAGAAGTTGCAACCCTGGGCAAAAGTCAGTTTCGCAAGTGTATTTATAAGGGGAGGCTGGGAGTGGTGTAACGCCGGGTCGAGTAACGGAGGCTGCTTTCTCCAAGTTTTAACATTTTTATAGGTCGTTAGAAGGAGATCGCGGGATTTCTGCTTAACATTTTGTGCAACATGGATACGGAATTCGCTCGAAATGTTTGCAAGTCAGATTACGGCGGAATTTTAAAACTGGGAATTATATATATGTATATATAGATGTTCTCGGCTGCAAATATTGTTCTGGAAAAATAACAATATTCAAATCGGATTTCCTACGAGGAAACAAAACAAATAATGGAAACGAGACGGAAATTTTAACAAGCAACAGACATTTCAGCCAAAAAGTTTTCTTTTTCCCGTGCGGACATTAACATAATAAGATATTGATGTGATATTTCAGGGCTTTAAAGTTTTATTGTGTTATACCCCAAATTTCACTAATAATAACGTCAGTTGTTTTATGAGAAATATAGTAATTATTTTTATTTATGAATCTTAAGGTGATGCAAAGTCTGACAATTGTGTTGCAGCTACATTAAGTCTGGTTTGAGACTCAAATGTATCAGCTTCATTTTTTGTTATTGGTTATCACAAATTCTATTGATAATAACTGAATTGAACAATACAAATGTCGATCAAACTATAAAGAAGTCAATTTATAAAATATCAAAATATAAAAATTGAGTATAATAAAAAAATCTCTTCTTACAGTTAAGTCCGGGTTATTAGTACAATACAAAGTGTTGCTTTTATGACTAATATAGATTATTGAGAAATGAATCTTTATTAATATTTTAAAATTATAGTAATTTTCTAATATCAAATACTCAAAGTCTTGCTTTTAAATGCATGAATACATACGACTATAATTATAATGATAATATTTATTATAATATTAATACATCAAAATAATTAAACATACCCATAATAATAAAAATTTGTTAATTGTTACGAAGAATAGCTTGTACGTTTTTCAGCCTAATATAATATTTGTTTTATAGTAATGCAATACAGTCAGAAATATGAAGTACACTCGGTCCTCTTTTTATGCGGTTTTTATTTCAAGAAGCATTTTTTTAAATAACTATTTTAGGCCAATTTCACACGTTAAAATTAAAAAAAACTAACCAAACGTCGACAGTTTTAGCTGAAATAATTTCTTAAGCACATGAAATTGGTGGGGAAGTTTTTGAAACAACCCAAAACGATTTAGACGAATTACGTGAGGTTATATTATGAATGACAATGATATCATTGGTATAACTCTTGATACCGTTGAAGAACAAGAAAACGAAAATGAATCGGAAGAAGATGAAACTCCAGTCAAAAGATGATAATTCTGAACGAGCATTCAAGTTTCAACGCGAGCTTCAGAATTGCATTTCTGTATATCAGGAATTGTACAAAAAATAGCAAAGTTTAGTCACTGATTATATTGTCAACATGCGAAGTACCTTCAGGACATAGATCTGATATCCTGACTATCCCTTCTAGTGATGAAAGTGATTTCGAACCAGTTCGCAAACTATACCGAACATTCTCATATTGCAACGATAATTCTGAAGAAAAAATGTGAAGAAAGATTAACTTTCATAAAAATTTTCTGTATTTTTTTTGTAAAATTCTTCAGCATAAATTTAGAAGGAATATGTTAAGATTATATTTTTCTGAAATTTAATAAAGTTGTCTATGATTGTTAACGTTTTTATAAAATTATGAATAAACATTTCAGAAAGAATATAGTATTTTTCTGAATTTTTTTATGCGATTTTCGGTATATTGTAACTCATTGATTTAGTTTTATGCGGTTTTAAAAAATTATGGAACGTATCCTTCATTTTTATACATGTGTCTAGTCTTTTTTTGTGCGATTTATTTTTATGCGTTTTCCTGTGGAATGCATAAAAAGAGAACCAAATGTATTTATTTTTTCTAAATTTTGAAATTAAAATCCCTTTTATTAATTTTTTATAAAGAAGAGTATATGAGTTCATAAAGGCTTTATAAAACTCAAGGTTCATATTTTATATAACATAATAATAGATCATGTCCAACAATAATTGTAATATTGCCAGATAGATTATACTTAAACTTTATAACTAATATATGATAATCAATCAAAATAAAAAAAAGATTAGTTTAAAATTGATAGAAGATCTTTTATACACGAATATTCATATTCAAGAACGCATCATTATAAATTATAGTCGATTAAATGTATGTCAGACAACAAAGTCTATAATCATCTTATACGATTTTGAATATAAATTACATCAATAGATTATTCTTTCATGGATGTTAAATTTCAGTTTTAATTCGCATTTCACAATCTTTTAGGCATGTTTAAGAACGTAAAAAGTTGTTATATTTTTATACAACAGTATTTGATATATTTCTATATGATTGTTGATATATAAACTATTATTGATATTATAGAAAATATAATGATAATAAATGATTTCATGTTACATTTTTTTCTAAAAATTTTGACCTAATTTACATTGACACATATTGAAAAACACTTTCATATAGAATAATAATCCTGGAAAATAATACATTTTTAAAATGATCGATTGTTTTATAGAAAATATGTTTTATTGAAAAGTATTGGAGAAATTGTATAGTGTTGAAAATAAAAAGAAATAAATACGATCTGAACTCAATTTATGTTCTATATTTTATACTAGAAAATTGTATCCTTATAATTATTTTTTTACCAATTACATCACATACTTATAATTTTTCTCTAAAATTAATTACAGAATGATGATTTTAAACTGTCTATAAATGTTCGTATTTAAGATGCCTCATTCACAAAGTATCTTTATAATGAAAGAAATGAAAATAGAAATTATTACATAAATAATTATTTAATCCATGAAATTGTTGTATATAGATAAATTTATTGACTAAAATTTAATAAGATCCGATTTCTCCACTAGTCCTTCATCTCATGTTATTTTTATCGCATATAAAGAGAAGAGGATATAACCCACTTCTCTTTTCATTTTTATTACGTTATGTGGGTATTATCCATATGGAATGTGTTCATAACATAAAGGGACAATTAAGTGAAAATAATGCACCGTCTTTTTAATGACCCAAATGGTGAATTATTGGATAATTCAAAGATGGTTATTTACTATATTTATATACATAAACATATTATGCAGCAGTAGTAGGAGTAAAAATCAATTATACCAAAGTTGTGCGGTAGTAAATAATCCGTGCGGAGCCGCTCCTTCCCTGTAAGCTAATTTACGCCCGTCCGTACATATTGAATCATGGGGAAATTAAAAAGTCGATACACACACAAACACAAAACACAACATTTTCAGGGTTCCGTGACTCACACAGAAATGTTGATTCTTTTACGCCACCATCCCTGAAATTGTATTTCCATAACGGTAAACATAATCAAAAACAACAACAAAAAATCAACACCAACCTAGAAGTTTCCGTATCCGAGGAAAGTTAATTAAGCCAAAGTTATTCATGAAATATGATGATAGAACGGGCTTTTGCAGATTTATTTTTTGTTATATTTTGATTGGGAATTCTGGATGTAATTATGGCGTTCTTTTTTAAGCCTCCTATATGTAAGCAGATTAATTAAAGAGGAATTTCTGCTGCTTTCAAATCATATAGAATAAGAAAACGTAATTTGCTTTATAATTTTTTCTGTGTTATATAGTCATGCATTTAAAAAAATATTTGTAATAATATAATGTTTTACAACAAAAAAATCCAAATAAATATAATAAACAAAATACAAAATTCTAGTTAATTAAAATCAATATAAAAAACCTAATTCTAAATGAAAAAATAAATAAATGGTCAAATAGCTATTGACCATTCGTCTTTTCGCAGAAACCTTTCTAGTTTCGGTAGTTATTTCTACATTTGTTTTAGCATCTGTGGACTTTATCAAGTTTAATGTACAAACATGAAATTAAGAAGGAATACACTTTTTATATATTTTTTTGCAATTTTAAATAGTTATATAATATACAATTGGAATTAAATAACTGTCTTAAGGAATATATGGAAAATTGTACAAAAAAATGTATTATTAGTAAATTCCATACCATTATTGTGTTTTGAGAACCCTTTTACTCATTTGATTTCAAATTTTAAAATCCAGGACCTTAGAAATTTTCTCGATTCCCAGCAATTGCCACCCCACGAGACACTTCTGGTATATTAGAAATTTTGTGTGTAAATAAGGTGACCAGATTTCGAACATTATCACAGTTCATCAACCTCTGCTTTATGCAGATTGCATCCATTATTTCATAGAATAACGAGTTAAACTAAAAAAGGAAGTATAATTATAATATTTAATGTTACTTTTGGATTAAAATGCAATAAATGTTATTTATTGTTTTTTAAATATTTATATTAGAAATAACTAGTTTTTTCCATTGTAAAACGGATAATACGCTTTAACACTGAAGAGTTGCATCAGTATATATGATGGAATTACGTTGTTGGTTTATTGATTTTTATTATAATAATATTTTCAACCAATTTCACTTTTGCAAGTGCAGCCGAACCGTAAATTTATTATCCTATTTACAGTTTTATTGTTTACTTAACTAACCGTGCACCCATGAATGCGTTACATAATTACGCATATTTATTTATCGAATGTAAAGCTAAATGAATGAAAAAAATATGTATGTGTCCCGGATTGAAAAACATTTGTTTGCTGTTGATTGATACAAATTGCTGATGAAATTGTCGAAACACTGTTTCTGTATACATTTTTTTGACAAACAATTTTTCTTTGTTTCCCAACTGAATGGAGATTTATTTACCACTCTGAACATTATACGGGCAATCGTCCAACATTCTTGATATATTTGAAATATTTTTGAAACATGCATAAAACTTACAACTTAATAACATGGACATTGTAAAAAATATATCACATATTTATAGTAAAAAAGTTTATAAATAACAGCAATTAGCTTACTGTTGATAAATTTAATAATAGTAATAAATTGTCGATAGATTTATTCGTTTTGAAGGGAAACAACATTGTTATTTTATTCTAATATTATACAACCGTTTTATTAACAAATATCGGATTTTTTGAGACTTCAATAAAAAATAATATGTTTTCAGGCGAAAACATTGAGGTCAATAGTCCTTTATATTAAGAATTCATCCACATAAGGATAATTGTAATTATTCAAACTTTAACAAAGGGCTATCGACCATAGGTTTTTATGAATAATTATTATATATTTATGACAGTAATCAAAATATAATATAAAAATAAGTACAAATGATATTTTTTGAATAAACAATGATTTATATAATAAAAAGCTACCCAATAACAATTTATAAATAAATAAGAATACTCAATATAATTCAGAAGATGAAAACATAAAAATAATGCTTTTTCTAATATTAGATTATGTTGTTTTTGTTTGGTAGTGGTTTCTCGGCGAACGGAAAACGCAAACACGGCTGTATGTTATTCGTAACAAGCTTTTCTAAAATGCTTTGCACGTCTCTAACGTACATGATTACAGCTTGAACTTGATTCTGATCAGAAGAGCTACATGAAATCAATATAGAGCTAACAGTTTGTTCCAAACATATTTCTAGATTATAACCATATTGACTTTAATAAAATCAGATTTTATTACATTTATTTTTGACAATTTAAATGTTAGTTTTTTATGCTTGATTACATTTATCAACAATGTTTATATACCTCATGAGGAAACAAATTCTATAGTTTTAAGTACTTTAAATATTACGTACAGCAAATTTATACTCTCAATGGTTATCTCAATTACTAAAATTGTATTTTGGCTTCTAGAAAAAGTGGAAGTCAAAACGTTTTCATTTAATTATATATATTCTGAATTTCTGCTAAATACGGTATTGACAGTAACAATGCGAATTATTCATGGAATTTCATTTTAATTACTATATTTGTTATAATAAATATTACTATTTTTATTATTAATTTACATTCCTATATTGTTTTTTCATTCTTTCTTTTGTAGCGCAATGTATTGCACCGTTGGGTATGGAGAACGGAGCCATACGTGATGATGATATATCGGCCAGCTCATCGTTCGAGAACGGAAATGTTGGACCGCAGCATGGACGGTGAGTACTAGTAGAACTGGTTGAAATTTCGTTAAATATTTAAAGTTCATTTCGGGGTGAGAGAGATGGAGATAGAGGAGGATAACGAAGGTTGGTTTCAAAATAAACACAGGAGTGGAGTTTGGGGTGGGCACGAGCCGCCAATTAATTAGAGATAATCTCGCATGGCAATCTGCCCGCGAATCTTGTAGCGCCCGTTTTAAAAATACCCAACAGAGACTCCGGTCTATAAATACGGTCTACAGCAGAGAGAGACGGACAGTTTACGTATGAAAGAGAATACGTATGCGTGTGAGAGAGAACTATCAGACGTGCCCTTCCGCCAGTCGAGGGGGCAAAAAAGTTGTTAATTTTAATTGTAAAATAACACGGGATATTGTTTTTCAGCGTGAGGACGGAGCGGAACGGCGGAGCATGGTGTCCCCAGAAACAGGCAACGACGGAACCGGAAGAGTGGCTGCAGATCGACTTGAAGACGGCGCACGTGATCACATCGGTTGGCACGCAGGGAAGGTTCGGGAACGGCCAGGGGGTCGAATTCGCCGAAGCGTACATGCTCGAGTATTGGAGGCCCCGATTGAACAAATGGATCAAATATCATAATTATAAAGGGGAAGAGGTAATTATACCATATTTAATTAAATGCGGCGGTTCCACTTCACGGGGATGGAGTTTTGGATGGAGCGAACTTTACTTTCCGGAGAAAGGGTTTTTAGTTTTTGCCTCGGGGGTAAAGTTATCCGACACCATTACGGCGCCAGGGGGAAAACGCTGAAATAATGAACGAAAAGTATAGTTGATTTGATTTGATTGAAATTCGGTCTCCCTAATGAGCAAACAAATTACTGTACATCATTTATTTTAACTAATGTTTTATATTCCAAATCTTTTATCGACATAAAGATAAACTCTTATAGTTCATAATCCTGATATAGATATAAATTTAGTTTATTGAAGATAATAATTTTAGATTTTGTCCATTGATACGAATCGATAATGAAAGATTTCAAGTAAGAATTAATATTAATTTAGTATTGTAAATTATATAAATTGTACTCTATAACTAAGCACTCACAAACCTATATTATTTTTTTATACAATTATCAGAACGAACAAACAATTGATCTTAGTCAAATTAATTAGTGGATATGCAGTGAGGATTAATCCTTCCGTTCATTTAGGTCTAAAATTTATCTATGGGCTGTCTAATCAAGGCAAAGCTCTACTAAAAGAGAATATATACTGAACAATCTAAGAATTGTATGATGAAAATTCTGACTTTATATAAGGAATACATTTTTTTCTCAACAAAAACAGAAAATCACATAAATAATCAAAAATATATAATAATTACGGGACCCGTTCAAAGGCCCGACATTAGACTTCCCGTCAATCATTTGCCCGACGCTCATTCGCCCGAAATCCGTTAGCCCGATTGTATTGAACGCCCGACATCCGTTAGCCCGACTGCATCGAATTCCCGACATCCATTAACCCGACTATACCAAATTCCCGACATCCGTTAACCCGATATCGCGAACATTTTATTAGATTTTGGATAGGAATTTGAAACTCAAAATCAGAACAATCCCGGCTAATAGAACTCCTGAGAACCCTGATGCTGTATAAATCTACAACATAAATGAATACATTATATCAATTAGCGTTTGTATATACCAATTGACAAATATTGACTTGATACTTGAAATATTGATAAGTTTTCATCGTAATTTTACGTCTTTTGATTTCCAACTTAATTCAATCCATCTCTCCAACAGTCTTCTTCTATGATTCTGCTTGTTTGTTTCTATTTCTTCTCTTTCCTGTCGTGTATGATTCAAGATTTATTTTGAGTGTCGTTCTTCCGGCATTCTTTGCATGTGATTATACCATCTTAGCTGATGAGTTCATGAGTCATACAATTAATGTATGAGTAGTTATATAATTTCTTAGACCCTCTCATTGGTACATCAACCATCTATGAATATTTATGGGTACCCTACACTTTATAATATTTTATGTTTTAATTACAATTTTTTGTTTATATGAAGCCGTTCATTTTCGTGAAATATTTGATTTTGTTAATTATCCGCATATATTGCACAAAGAAAATATATTCTAACGTTAATAATAATAATAACGAAATCAAAAAACCAACTGTTACAAAATGGTAATTATAATTTTCTAGGGAATATAAAATTATTATTTTTTACTTAGAGCAGATGATTAGTTTTGATATATTTTATACATTAATGCAATTGATGTAATTTTTGCCGAAGTTCGTTATAAATATATATTGCATTCCTGTTTCAATATCAATCATATGAGAGCATCTGCGAGGTTTCAGAGATCGCTAACCTTTCAGACAATGCATACGAAAAAAATCGAATGAAAATATTGTGGTTTGCTTCGGACAATCCGCTTAAAGGCTTACAACGTGCGGTAAAGAAAACGGAGAGGTACTCCCAGGAAACCACTTTTTTGTGTCACAACTTACATCAAATCGATATTTCAATAAAAAAATATATCAAATAGTTTCTGTCTGTTGCAATAATATTTCTTTTCGTTTTCTATTTGATTTATATACTTTTTGAATAACTTTATATCTAAGAAAATAATAAATGTAGTTAAAAACGCAATTTAACATAAAATATAAAAAATTACTTCAGACGGAAAATATTTTTATCAATTCTAAAAAGTATTTTATTTTGTTCGGACTATACAACGCATATTCAAAGTGTTATTTAAAAAAAGGCCATAAATTTATTTATAATCAATATTATAGTGCGAAAAAAAACATGAAATTAAGAATCGTACATTACAATACATTTTATTTAATAATATTAATTAGAAATGATCAGATTGTTTCAAAACCTTTGATATCAACAAATATTTTACATATAATGGATTAATAAAAGGAAATCTTAACATACATTTACTATATGATACATCTATATTATTATAAGAATGTTTAGAAATGTGTAAATGCGTTTAAATATTTAGCAGAATATTGTATATAAACTGTATATAATTTAAAAGTGTCAGCATGTGGACAGTTAATTAGATATACAGGTGTGCCGTATTCTCCCCCATTTTTGGTGAATGTAAATGTAAATTAAGTATACATTACATCCATGTTTTTGTATTAAACCTTATAACATTCCTTTAGTACAAGGCTAGTATTGATTGCAACTCTAAAAATAATTTCTGGAAGTTTGTGAAATGCACCGAAAGAAAAAAAACAGTACGAAATGTCGAGCATTAGTAAAAGTCATGGCCACATTTGTTTCTAGCATGCACAATATTCCTAATGTACGAAAAAAATAATTATCTGAAAGTTTAATAGCGGTGTGTAGAGTAAATTTGTTTGGGCCTGAAATAATTGGAAAGAGGTCCCCCCGACCGCGGCGCTGCACATTTCATCACGCCACCATTAATGACCCTTGTTGACCCTTTCATTAAAACCGAAGCAAATGCAATGCAAACTTTCGGTTTCTGTTCGAGCATTGAAATACACGGCGCATTCAGGGGAGTCTCCTAAATACGAAAGTGGGAAAACTCTCCGGGGGTGGAGAAACCTAGCGAAGGAAAAAATGTATACGTATATATATATATATAGAAACGAGGCCGAAATCGATTAGTACGTTAGTATATAACCACATTGTATCGTACACAGCGAAGGGCGAGTGAAGGATGGAAAATGTAGAGGCTATGAAATATGAGCGAAAAGGTAAAAAAGGGGGCGCCAAATAGGCGAGCAGCAGTTACGTGACTTCAGGAAATTAGAATGCTTGCATGAGATTCATTACTACCACCCAATGATGTAGATAACAATTACAGCCGAACCTCGTATATCTGAATAATATATTCGTATTATAAATTAAAATATATAATAAAAAGCGAGAGTGAAAAAAGATATAAATAAATGTGTGTAGAGTAAAGTGGAATTTTCATTATTCATACTCAGTAAATCGCGACTTTATATCAAAATGTCTTGTTCTTATACATTTGTCTGCAAAGTAATATTTTACCTTTTATCGCTGCAACCAAACGAAGAAAGAAAAATATGCATCTGAGTATAAAATAATGAAGCAATTTTATGCTGAATTTTTACAATAAATTTGAAAATCTTATATGATTCAACTTTTTTTTAATACACATTTATTATGACTTGATACAATGTGATATAGTTATTAACATTATAGCTATTTTATATTATATATACCAATATGAAATAATGTAAACAAAATATTGATAACAAGTGTAATTTTGCATGTGCTTTTGTACTTTTTACATTTTACAAATAAGACATGTGTGAGTTTAACATATTATTTTTATATAAAATATAATAAATAATAATACTCATGTTCATTAATCTCAGAAAGCGCTAGTCACTTTTTGTGATTAATAAGTCTTTCGGTTAAAAATATATATTAATTTAGTCAATAAAATGATTTAATTTAAAGCAGTTGCACAACATTAATTAAGTGAATCACTTGTCGCAATTATGTCTTAAGTCCAATTAGCTTGAATTGAAATTCTTTGGATTCTTGAAAGCTCGTTAGTAAAGGATTCTGGTTGGTTTTATTTACTGAAGAAAATTACATTTTTCTTACCGTCGTGTTATCAAACTTGGGGAATAATAAAAATAATCCTGCGGAGAGATGAAAAACGAAAGGAAGCGCAGCCCGATGCAATAAAACTCAATACATTTCACGTATGCTCTTCTGGGACTGAATCTGGGATTATGGGCATTCTCCTCATCCGGACTTGTTGATAGCATTTCCTTTTATACGTGATATAACTCAGCGCTAGTTTTATGGCTTATTGCGCTGTGTTTGTTCATACTGTGTATACAGACACGATGTTATATATCGGGAAATTGATTTCGCTTTCCCTGATTTTATTAAATCTAATTGATAATGAAAAGGTTCTATTTGTTTGCGATGCGTGTATCTCAATTTTCCGTTTTTATTTCAGGTAATAAAGGCGAACACAAACACGTACTTGGAGGCAAAGAAAACGTTGGATCCTCCGATATGGGCCAGCAAAATTCGATTCTACCCATACAGTTATCATCAAAGAACTGTATGCATGAGAGTGGAGCTCTACGGTTGCAAATGGACGGACGGCATCGTGAGCTATTCAATGCCCCAAGGGGATAAGAGAGGGTCAAATTGGGAATTTTATGATTTCGGATATGATGGGCATTGGGATGGACACGACCTGAAGTACGGACTTGGGCAATTAATAGATGGGAAATTCGGGCAAGACAATTTCAAATTGGACTTTTACGATGACCTGCAGACGTGGGTGGGTTGGAAGAATGACAGCAGATCGAACAGGCCAATTGAAATAACGTTCGAGTTCGACAGGATCCGTGAATTTTCAGCCGTGCACATCTATTCGAATAACTTGTTCACGAAAGATGTGCAGGTATTTTCAATGGCGAAAGTTTTGTTTAGCATCGGCGGGAAGGTATTCACGAAAGGTGAACCAATAAGCTATGAATACATCGAGGATAAAATATTCGAGAACTCGCGGAACGTTTCAATTAAGCTCCACCATCGCATCGGGAAGTTCGCGAAGCTTCAACTTTATTTCTCTACCAAATGGTTGCTAATAAGCGAAATTACGTTTGATTCAATAGTGGCGCACGGTAACTTCACCGTTGAATCGGAGCCGACGGATGCACCGAACGGAGATTTCGATAAAAATAATAGGGAGCACAAGATCGAGATACCAATCCATCAGCACACCTTGCAAGATGCTACCTATTTGACGATCATCATAATAACGCTGATCATTTTGATCTTGCTGTGCGCCGTCGCCATTCCTATGATAATCAATCGCTTCAGGAGCAGAAAGTTCTTGCAAAGTCCGAATGCACCAAACATGGGTTTTCCCGCAAACACGTTACCTCGTTTGCAACCTGAATCGATTTTCGGTGGAATGAGCGAAAAGGTCAGTGCCATAGAGGCGTACGGTGTGACTGAAATAGATGATTGCAGAAGTCACGGAACGTTGAAATCCAGCTTAAGATCGACGCTGCCTTTGCCTCAAATCGGACACAAGATGTGCGACACCATCGAATATCAAGAACCATATCAGGCCAAGTATGCACCTTACTATAGCTACAGTTCCGTAGTCATGGAGATGCAAAATACTTTGAGCACCAAACGCAATTATGCATCGACGACACCTGTTGGTAAGTGTTTTCAGCTTCTCTAAGGAATTATGAATAACAATTTCGTGTTTCAGATGTTTACGATTATGCAATACCCGAAGGTGGCACTCTGCCACTCCTCGTTACCGAACCATCCCAATGCAATAAAGATAACGTTATTAATACCAAAGCTAGGAGTAGTTATAATAGAGTAAGTTTACATATTCACGGCACGTTTGGCTTTTTTCAAATTTATTGGAAAACCAGTAGTTAACTAGCTTTCGCAGGATCGAGGATCGGTGCATTCTGCAAATTAGATATTAAACGAACCTCCCGGGATGCAGAAAATTACACGATTATAAACATGCCGACATTTCGGAATTTACTCGCACTAAAATTCAGAAATTTGTGCAATTTCAAAATATTTGAAATCTAAATATTTTGCCTGTGCAAACTTGTTGCACTCTCTTTTCCAAACATAATTTATGTATTGAACCATTCTGCATTCACGAACGGATTGCATTGTGTAAAAGCGGAGCAAATATTTATCGATGTACAATGGTTTACAGCTGGCTATATTTCAAGCGTACTAAAATATCCTTATTTAGTTTAATCAAGATATAGTGCACCTACTGAATGGCCCCCACTTTCATATAAAACTATATTATTTACGATATCTTCTCCTCCTTTGATTTATATGTTTGTCTATTGCGCTATTCCAGACTTTAAAATATATACTGGGATTATCCCAGGGGAAGATACATGCACATGCTTCGAAACCAAGTACACACTACATCATTTTTCATAAATTTCTCACTATTCACCTTCAAATTCTTAGTTATCTTTGTTTAGTCTAATTTAAATATACGTGCGCTGAAAAGAATATTCACATTCTATTGTATGAAGCTGCACGTACATATATATATATATATATATATATATATTATTCTTTACATGTAAAATAAAAATACACATTGAAGTACGAAAAGATGCTCCGTGCTTTTGTAATTAACGTTTGATGATACTTGTATCCACTTGACACGGTTTACAAGTACATCAAACTCACCCAGTTACGAGAATTAATTAGAGTGTAGCGACGCAAATAGTCGTAATCAACAAACTGAATAGCAAGTTGAAGGATCGTAACTTTATAATATTTACATCAATTATTATTATTGCAGTCTCCGACCGAACAAGAAGCAATAAACGCGTTGAGGAAACGCTTCGAAGAAGTCGTGTTGCCTGAATTTCCACGGCATAGATTAAGGATGTTATCAAAGTTATCCGAAGGAGCATTTGGAACTGTAAAAGTTGTGAATTTATATATTTATTATTTTATTAATATTTGAGTTTATAGGTTTACATTGCTCAGGCTGATGGAATTGTCGATCACTCGTCGAACTTATCTTTGGGTACGAAGCTCGTGGCAATCAAGTTTTTGGGAGATACTTCAACACAAAAGGAAAAGTAAGTTTTTTTTTGATATTGAGACGATGTTTAGGTATATAATGAGATATTGTTTTTCAGGAACGAATTTTATAGGGATGTCAGAATTTTGTCGGCATTAGACGATGCGAACATTGCGAAGGTTTTGGGCGTTTGCAGTGAGGAAGATCCGCTTTGCGTTGTAATGGAATATTTAGAGCACGGAGATTTGTGTCAATTTCTTAAGACGCATATTGCAGCTGAAAGCAATTGCACCGTTCCGCACGGGGTTAAATCTCTTTCTCCGAATTGTCTTCTCTATATGGGAGCACAGATCGCCTCTGGAATGCGTTATCTGGAGTCGCTGAATTTCGTGCATCGCGATTTAGCAACTAGAAACTGTTTGGTGGGTAAAGCCTACCAAATCAAAATTTGTGATTTTGGGACTTACAACGAAGTGTATTACAATGATTATTACAAAGTGGATGGGAACGTTCCGCTGCCTATCAGATGGATGGCCTGGGAAAGTGTTTATCAATCGAAATATACGACGAAGAGCGATGTCTGGGCATTTGCCGTCACCTTGTGGGAGATCTTGACTCTTTGCCGGAGACAGCCGTTCAACGATTTCAGCGATCCGTTGGTGATGGAGAACTTGGCGCATATGCATTGTGATGATGGACAATTTACATACCTACCTCGTCCTTTAACGAATAAAGACATTTACGATTTGATGCTGGAGTGTTGGAAGAGAAAGGATTCCGAACGGCCTTCCTTTAGAGAGATACACTTATTCCTACAAAGAAAGAATTTAGGGTACGCTCCTACATAGCTTTAGTAAGACTGGTTTTAGTCTAGAGGGATCAACAAATTTATAAAACTGTAAATATAATACAGGGTGATAATTACAAAGAGAACAGAGAAAGAAACACATAATGAAAGGGTGAAAGAGAAAATAATAAATCGCAATATTTATTTTCAATCGCTTCGAATCTTCTAATGCAATCTGTATATAAATATAAACGAAAACATTTATTTACTGCCTTTATATACATACATATAAATATATTTAAAAAATATATGATCGAAACGAAGAGACGAAAAGCGTATATTACAAAAAAAAAATAACGAACACAACTTTTATTTGCTTTAACTTTGTTATCAAAGAAACTATAGCACAATAACGAGACAATGTATAGATAGTAATTAATAAGTTAATAAAATAGTGTCATGATAATGTATATTCCGCTTATCAAGGATAATCTTTGTTTGAACCGGTCAGCACTGAAGAAAAAATTATCGTTGATAATAATGGAATTAGGGTTCATAAACAGCCTAAATTTATATATTATATATACTAGTCAATTTATTCGCCTGGAAACGTGGAGAATGAAATCGATTCTTGGAAATCTGTCGGAATTTTGTACTCCAAACTAATTTTCTATTGAATTTCATACAAATTCATTATTCTATTATAGCTACGATATATGATGATGAGATGATATTATTATTAAGTTTTTCGTTTTTTCAGGGTGCCAACATATTATTATTCTTATTTGTTTAACATTTAATGCATTCCAAATCCTAATAATACCCCCCATGGCACACAATACTTGTTATTCAATCACACCAAAACTACGTCAGTGTTAAGATTTATTTTTTCTATTAATCATTATTATAACATATCAAATCAATAAAGAATTGCATTTACTTTAATTTCATTAGTCATTTACTTTACCTCACCAACCATCCTGTTTATATTTTTATTCCAGCTTCTAATTGAGTAATGTATTTTCTAATAAAATGGTTAATAGCCTTTTGTAACAGTTTTCTTTTTTTATTTCATTATTATTGTATGAATATGTTTTATATCTGTTTATGTACCTTTTATAATAAATATGGTAATAATAAATTCACGCTATAAATATAAAGTTAAATAAAAAATAAGAACTATTTTTAGTTGTGTCAAATTTTAGAAATCGGTTCATAATTATTCCAAATTATTTATTACTATATAAAAGTTAGCCTTGTATTGGAGATTTCCATGGTTACTGGAAAACTAATATCAAGTAAAATCAGAATATTGAAAAACAAAACATGCTAGTTGTAGCCGTTGTTTTAATTGTAATTATTAACCGTAGGTCTTTTAGAAAAATATATTTCTTCTGCATTCAGTTTGTGTCTGTTCTGTTTTTCAATGTTATTCTTTGGATATTGTGTTTTGAAATTTGAGTTTTCAGTCTGTGTGGCACCTTTTAGGACCTAAATCGGCCACATTTAGTTTATTAAATTACCTTTCGTTACTGTAGAGAATATTACCGCAACCAAACTATCACCAAAATATTAATAAACATTAAATTCACCAAATGTTATTAGTTTTTAAATTTAATTAAGAATTGTTAATGTTATAAACACTTGAGTCGCATTGCAACTCCAAACAAGTATGTTTAAATTGTCGAGAATTGATGGTTTACATCCCTAGTGGCCAACACAAATGAGTGGGCCATTTTGGAATTGCATTATAAGTCCGCGGGCCACCTATAAACTTATATCCCATATTAGATTTAGGTACACTATAGACATTTATTGTGTTTACTATTATTCTTACGTATAAACATAGATAATATAATAATGATACTAAACGTACATTGTTAAGAAATATATAACACTAAAATATCAATATTTATAATATATAAATGTTTCATAAAAGTGTCATGAGTCTTGCGGTCCGCGGGTTGGCGGAGTTTCGTTTATAGTTATAAATGGAGACAAACAGAAAAAATAAGATTTGAACACTGAAGATGAGTTTTTTTTAATAAATAATTTCTATATTTTTATTGGATCAAAATATTAATGAATATTAACTGTTAATAGTTAACAGTAACTGTACTATTATTTATACATATTAGAACTAATTTCTTTATTTGTTTTCCACCATAAACATTAATGTGTCAAAATGTTTTTCGAGTTTTCAGATTTTGTATTATATAATACTTACTTTCAATATACAATTAATTAAGAGCAAACCATTCATGTGCAGTCATTATTATGTTTAAATTGTTGTTTGTTTAAATTTAATTAAAGCATTCTGGAATTTCGACTAATAATACATCTAAAATATAAATAAAGACCTTAAAAAAAGATTTTATAGCGAACTATATTTATATTTTTTAATTCAATCGATCAATTACTTTCATTACTAAATTATGAAATACAATTGTACAATAATTGAGTAGTATATTATACTACAAAGATACTTCTCAATTATTTGTAGAAGATTTTGAAAGAAAATATAAGATTAAGGTGAAATGATGGTCTCATTACAGTTAGTATTTATTGGTATGTCAAGAATATATTCTGCTAATATACTTTATTGTTTTTATTTTTAATACCATTAGTTAAAAGATATATGTATTTTTACATACATTAATCCTAGTTATGGTTGGTGCATAGCAAAGCAATACGCACATGAAGATGTTGTCAGTTTGATCATTTAAAATTTAGCACATTTATCCTAAATTAGATCAATTTATAGAAAGAAACAACAAATTTGAAGATATAATCAACAATTGAAATACATAGTATAAGTATATAGAAAGAAGAATAAACATTGTGCAATGACTGTCTATTAAACTTAATAATATTACGAATAATTACTATACAGAACAAATTATGGTACAAAGTTATAAAATAAATAAATAAGTGTGTACATACAGCATTGTTAATATTATATGTAAGAAAAATCCTCGTTCTTAATGGTTTCGCAATGAAGTTGATGAATGATGAATGCAGCGATAAAAGCTATTAGTTTTAACAATTAACAAATATTACTGGGTGATACTATAAATTACTGATTTATACATGATCAACTCGCTATAATGTTCTTTTTTTTGTTCGTACTAAAATATAATATTGGATTTCGTAAGGCAATTAATAATTTTTGTTTCCACAAATACATATATATAAATATATATATATTATATAAAATTGCTGAAGCCGAAAATAAGTGTACTTTGATTTAGCCGTCAAAAGAATTAAAGTTAATCATGATTTTTCAATTTAAAAAATATTTACATTAAAAAAATAATTATAATAAAATTACTAAATCGTTAAAATATATAAGAGAGTTAATTAAAAAAAAAACAATTATTTTGCGTTCTTTTTGTGTATGTATGTGCCGTTTCCGTTTGAAAATCAATGATGCGACCCTAAGAAGAAATGTTTCTCGAAGATCTGATGCTCCTTTCAAATGGGCGGAAGGGCCCATAAAGTCGCCGTTTTGTCTGCAGACGTAGACAGAAATGAGAATTCGCTCGGATGCCAACGTCCTGAAATTACTTTGTCTTCGTGTTGCGCAACAACCACGCTCGGCAGGGGCAACGTTAAATCACCTGAAACAAATTACGCTTTATTCGGGCTACAGTAAATTAAGAGATAATTACCTTGTAAATCAGTAAGAACCAATTTGTTGTCGTAGCCGCCGCTCAGCAGATAGTAAGCAGAAGGGGAGAACCTGATCGACCTGATGTCAGATGTGTGAGGCTTGAAACACTGTATGTTCCTACCGCCTCTAATATCGTACAGAACACACGAGCTATCTTCGTGGCCTGACACCAGCAGTCTTCCAGATGGATCCACACAGAGACTAGCAACCGGAGAACCTTGTCTCGTTCCTGCAGAAGTTATTGGTGTCACCATATTGACACAGCCTGTTGTACGCAGATCCCAGAATCGCACGGTCTTATCGTGCGATCCACTGACGAACATCGCGCCACCCCATGTGTATAAAGATAATACATGACCCCCATGACCGCTGAGGGCTTGGTATGGGGTCCCGGTGGCGCAATCTGTCACGTAGATCTTGCAATCCCCGGCGCCTCCGCTTATTAACAAGCTCGACTTGTTCGATGTATCCTCTAGGAAACATAGGTCCCTAATCGTGCCATCGTGCATGGACAGCTCCACTTCTTCGCCTTCCAAATTGGATGTATCCGCGTTGAAACGCATGAGTTTCACAGTTTTATCGTTCGAGCCCGTCGCCATCAAATCTCCGACTGGGGACCAGGCCAAGCAATAGATTGAGCCCTTGTGGTGTTTCGTCCGTTTGAACAGCACAGTCGGTTGATACGTTTGATGATTCTCACTGAAACACGGAAGAAATTATATGCAGGATAAGCAAACCAATCAATTGTAAAATGCGAGAGAACGTCGTCTCTCTTTCCGTATTTACATTTTCTGCTTGATTGCGTTATAATTATACATTGTTATAAGTAGTTTTGTGGACCATATCAAATATCGTAACAAAAACAAGAATGAAATCAATCATACTTTTTATTACTAAGCATTATGCATAACATTTAAACTAAATAATTTATAAGTATCAAACTATTATGTAGTTAGGCGGAAAAATTATTATATAAACTATTTTCTTTAGGTGCGTAAAGATTTATATTCGGATATTTTATTATTAATATAATTGTATGAAGTGTAACAAGAAAAAATCTGTTGGATTACTGAAAAGGGTCATACATCATAGAACTTTCTGATATTGAAACAAAAAATACAATGTACTATGTACTTGCAATATATTGTATAAAATGCGATAACAATATAATGTAATAACTACTAGAAAAATACGTTTATTCGAATAATAAACATATATTTCTGAATTATATCATAAAATCAGTTACTTGTAAGAAAAACTACAATTATTATAGTTTGTAATAAGGGACTCTTAGACGAATTGTTGCAGGGACAGGTCTTATTGGTTGCAGGTCTTATTCACAAAAATCCCATGGGAAACGTGTTGGTTCAAATCTCACCGCTGACCGAGGTTTTTCAGCAATAAGGTAGTGGGACCGATAGAACGGAATGGGTGCCATTCATAAGGCCTTAATTTAAAAATCGTTTAAATTTCTTATGAAATTATCGTTTCATGTCAAGGTCTCGTTAAGGAAAATAACTTCAAATATTCTGATTTTTTTTTAAGCATTCTAACCTATTTTTTTTTTGTATAAAAACAGAAAAACGAATTAAACGTAAATTTGCTATTTTTATTTTAGGATTAATGAGATCATTTTGCGTTAAACCTTGAAGATGAATTCGAGTTTTCCTTGTAAATATTGATCAAGGCTTCTTCAACGAGATAAAGGTAAGGTTACCTGTGCCATTGGTATATTTGACTATGAATCATTCGTTCATTATAATATTTTTAAAATTCTATACATAACACCAGTATGTTATTTATATATAATAAATGTAATTAAAACATGTAGTATAAACTATAGAAAATACTTGATTTTAGTTAATTTATTGTTTTATAATCGTATTGCAGCTTACAATATTTAAAAATATGGAAACAATGGGCAGATTTTTTTATTCCAAAATTTTGATTGAATAAATATATTAAGTCTGTATTACTTAATATGTGACTGCTATTAGAGACAAATGGTATAGTATATAGGACGTCAAATATATATTGGTACAATCAATTTGGAAAGTAAAACCACATTCAGATTTAGGAAATAGAAAACTATTCGTGTCATTAAATTAATTAAAAAAGAAACGGAAATAGTCAGCAAAAAAATATAAATACAAAAAGAATATTAGGAAAACGGAAATTAAACGCAATGGGCGTCAAAGTAATCAATTCCGCTGTACGGATCGAATTTCTAATTCAAAGAGATTGGCCTAAGATTGCCATTAGCATTTAGGAAACTGATATATGAGTAAAATTATGAAAGAACCATATGTTTTACAAATTATAATAGCAAGAATTTAATTAAGTTTGTTTCATACACAATAACATTCTTGAAGATACTACTTTTTTAATTATTAAAAAAAAAAATATAATTAAAATGAAGAACGTCTGCTTTAATTTATGATTATAAACAGAAAAATGTTTGAATTCCAACGATTCCTCTTTTTATTTTACAGTTATTGACAATTAAATGGACAAGCTGCTATGTAAAATTTCTCAAAATGATTATTTTAATAATATAGCAACGAACAACTTCGCCATATGGTGTTAAACTAGTTTGCATTAATATTCATCTTGATACATGCTTGTATGATACATTTTACAAGATTTATATGAAGAAATCGAGGCCAGAGCAAGTTCATAAAAAATACTTATTTAATCCCTTTAGATAAGCGATTTCCAAACTGGGAAGCTTGAAATGTAATTTTAATAAATATTGCACTTTTCTTTATGTTAGATTTCAATCATTGCTTATATTTATTATTTTTGTTTACTATACAGTATTTTACTGTTTCTATATAAAAAAATGAAACAGAAGTGTCAGTATTATCTGTTTAATGGTGGACCTAGAATTATAAACGTTTGAAACCAATGTTTTAGATGAATAAAAATATGAGTACACCCATACCTCGCAATAGTGCCGCTCTTTATACGGCATTTTGCTATAACGGCCCTCTTCAATTAAGACACGTTTTCCATTTACGGCCCAAAATGTTTAGCTATAACGGCAAAAAAACTTTTTTCCATGTCGATCTACATGATGCCAATCTTGCGCAAGCGCAATAATCGATTCCTTGTACGGATTGTCGCTTTGCGGCCAAGTTTTGTGAAACGTAGCTAGGCCGTAAAGCGAGGTATGGGTGTATATTTAATATGAAAAAAATAGTATCAATATTTATAAATTCCATTTTTTTAAACAAGTATCAGTATGCATGTCGTATTGATAAATACAATAGTTTTAAAACGATTTTATAAAATTCTCGGAATGCATACGCCTTAGTCTTTCAAGAAATTGAATGTTATTATATAACCCGACTGATAATTGGGAAATTATCGATTTGAATGAGCATTGCAAGACATTTAGTAAATAATAGATAGTTGACATGATGTTACCTAAAGGTCATGAAGAAGAGGTGTACATGTACGTGAGGTTAACTTTCAGCGCTTTAAAATGACTTACTTCAACCTTTCACCTCTTCCATTCTAATGGAAATCAATATTGTTGCATTATTTTTTAAATTACTTGAGAGACATTTAATAACAAAATTACATATATTGTGTTACTTTAAATTAGCATATGTAAATCTTGAAAATTGACCATTTCTAATTAACATAATAATAAGACTACTATAGTAAAATACTATATTTTATACGAAAATTAACAATTTTTATATGGTCTAAAGTCTTAGATTAATCCGACTCAGATCTGATAGAAACTTACAAATAAAAGCAATGTATAAGTCTTCAGTCATTAAAGAAAAGCATCTTGGTTTTGTAGCAATGTGTCTACTACAATTGGAGTTGCACTTGATATTTGACTTTAGCAAACGGAAACATTAATTACCTAATGGACATTAGAAAATGAAATAATTTCTCAAGGTTTTAAAGTTATATATAATAATTAAACAATACAGTTTTAATTAATAACCACGTTTCTCCTACATCATCACTTACTATACCCATGCTTTACGGCCTAGATACGTTCCACGAAACTTGGCCGTAAAGCGAAAAGCCGTATAACAAATCAATTATTGCGCTTGCGCAAGATTGGGAACATAGATATATCGACACCGAAAAAGTTTGTTTTGCCGTTATAGCGAAACATTTTAGGCCGTAAATCGAAAGCGGGCCGTAATTGATGAGGGCCGTTATAGCGAAATGCTGTATAAAGAGCGGCCGTATAGCGAGGTATGGGTGTATTGATAAACATATGAAATATGTAACAATAAACTGTTATATTTTATATAAATTGTTCTTCACAGAAAAGTATATAAATAAAAAGCAGATTAATTTCCGATTGTATAAGAATAAATTTATCGTTGAACAATTAATCTTTGTTCTTTGTTCCTTTTCCGCCTTAACTGTATTTCAAACTAATTATCGGTTACAAGTAATAGAGGAAATTGGTGAAGGTAACACAATAATCGATCGAATACATTATGAAATTGCTATAATAATGTTACAGACGTGACGAAAGGTGCATTTTAATAAATAAACATATTTCAATAATAATTGATTGGAGCTCTTAAACTTTCACGTCCGACAGAGATACACACAACACAATACCACTCACACAAAATCCAATTAGAAATTTCAATTTGCTACTCCTTTGCAGACTTGCATAATTACTTGTATTAATAATAGCGAGCGTTACCTAACGAAGCAATTGTAATCAGCGACGATTAAACGAATTAAGATTGTTAACTTCGCGTTGCGCAATTCTCGCCGCTCTACATTTTAATTTAATTCCTTCCCGAGATTGTTTATTATAAGATTCATTAATTGTATAGACAGGGAACTGTTTTTTTAACTATTCTCCCAGAATATATTTGTTACCATCATTTATTTGAAAAAGACAAAAAGGTACGTTGTTGCAGAAACAAAATACAGCCTCTTCCCTTCACGTGCAATTTTAAAAGTTTTTGTGCTTTAACAATTTTTTTTATAAATATTTTAATTGTTAACCTTCATATTTACCTCTAGTGGTTTTTACCAATTTTTACTAATATATTTATCATAAAATGTTATCATTACTATTAGAAAAAGAATACATCCATACCTCGCTTTAGGGCCTAGATACGTTCCACGAAACTTGGCCGCAAAGCGAAAAGCCGTATAACGAATCAATTAATGCGCAAGATTGGCAATATGTCGTAAATCGAGAACGTGCCTTAATTGAAGAGGGCCGTTATAGCGAAATGCCGTATAAAGAGCGGCCGTATAGCGAGGTATGGGTGTAATCCGATTCATTGTTTTTTTTAACAAATACGTTAATTATAAAATTTCCTCATTTTTCGTATTATTATCCCCAGGTTACATTTTTTAAGGTTCGTCGATCTTCGGACTATATTTGATAAAAAAAATATTTATTGAAGATAGCTTACCGTAAATCGCTCAATTTCGGATATGCACATATTCTGAGCGTTTTCGAATTCGATCCCACGGCGTACAGCTGTCCTCCTGGATGGAATTCGGCACAGCGAACAGCTTGAACATCCTCGAGAGCTGTGACCGCAACGAATTTAGGTCTTGCAGGATTGTTATCATCTGTGGTGTCCAACTCCACATTGCGGGGTGTAGACTATAAAAAATAATACTGTTATTAATTTTACAATAAAAATGTAAATATCGCTAATATTATAATAATGTAATGTAACGGAACAATACAATACAATTTGTTCTGTAACACCTTTTTAAATTGATGCCTTTTACAAATTGATTTACAATTACTTGTGCAAATTGCATAAGCTGATATAATTGAAGTAGTTTCACAAAATAATTAAGCAGAAAAAACATTCAAAGTGAATGGGTTGAGACTATTTATTGAATAAAGTAAAACCATTGATCAATATTAATTTATGCTTTCAAAAAAAGAGGTATTGCTAATGTTATAACAAAATACATTATTTGAGCAATTCAGATACATAACATCTACTTTTATGCAAAGCAATTTCTGGACATTTATGTGAAATGCATTGATTTTTATGTAATTAATGTAGTTTTATAAATCTAATACATAATATAGAAGATGAAACAAACTAAAAGTGAATAGGTTTACATTCGAGACGATTTATTAACTTCACTCTGATGGATTTGCTAAAGCGTTACAGCTAGTATAAATTCATAAGATTAATCTGCGGTCGTTGCGTAAACATAAAGGATTAACCCAAAAGTTTAGTGGAAAGTCTCTGCACAAAAGAGACAGGCCAATAAATAATAGGAAATTAATCATGAGTTATTTACATCGTTTTCCATTTCCCACATAAATCATATTAATAAACTCATAACAATGAATCATCTCTCGCACAATATTCGACTAAATAAAATTTCATTTATTTCGCGTTATGAAAACTCTCGATAGTTTGCAGACAATGTTAACTGCTTGCAGCATGACGTTCCGTGAATTTCATATCCATGAATATTCCGCAAGGTTCTGTAGGAAGCATCTGGCGCGTAAGTAAGTAATAAACCAAACGAGAAAAGGAGGAAAAAGAGAAAAAAACATCTTAAAATTAATTTTCTATGCGAAACAGTAATAACTAGTTTCATTATGATTTACAGCCGATTCAAGCGGAAAACAGTAAATCGAACAGTCAGTATGGAAGTAATTAACACTACGCCAATTTACGAGCTCTCTGAGAAAAAAAAAAACAAGAACATGTAGTTTATAACTGCAAGAAATATAGGTACAAATATATCATTGTTACCAATTATGCAACTACAAATTATAACTGTAGACTAATCTGAATATCGAATAATTAATAAATTTTAATTTCCGAAATTGCGGAACAAAAATCCGTCATATACATATTTTTTTTCTATTTGTTATAAAGCCACAATCTTCAGTTAGATTTGAATTAATATGAAGAATATACAGAAATGATCACTTTGCTTGATATTTTTTTTCTAATAAAAAATATTAATTAAATTTGGAGATGATAATACTTTCATACTACATAATTTTTAACATTTTCTAGAAATTTGCAAAATGTGTAAGCTTTTATATAAGTAATATAAATTTGATGTGAATATTTTCAAAGACAATGAAATAAATATGTAAAAACAAATTAAAAAAAAAACAAAGCAGCACTATTAAAAGTAGATTAGCAGAACATTTTCCGCAGATTTGTGAATCACAACATTATTCGTCTTTTGTCTGAGATTTTCCATTCGGTTCACGAAAGCGGCGTATTTTGTGGAAGAGAAATCTTTGGCACAAAAAAATCTTTTCATGAGGACGACTTTTTTTGCTTCTTTCAAGCGCTCCATTTAAGAATACAAATACTTTGAACACTATCCCCTTTGGCGTATAAACATCGACACAAAGGCCAACCTCAGAAAGAAAAATTCTCAAAAAGAATATAAACAACCTCATTTTCATGCAGTTTGTTTTGATTTTTTTTCTTGGCAAAATATTTTACTTTCTTTACTGTAAAGTAATATAAAAGTCCAGAAAATATAGTTTTTTTTTTTAAATAAAAACACATTAAATTAGCAATTCATTTTAATTAAAGTTAAGAAATGTAATAAGTAGAAAGGTTGTAAAGTAATAATATTAATCTCATCACATACATTTTACCTAATAAATCTTGTTGCTTCTGTGCTCTTACTTGTTTTTTTAGTAAATGAGTATACTTATTAACAGTTTTGCAAATATGAATGAAAATAATTAGTACTTAATCATCATTTAACACACTAAGAGGAGAAAATTTTAAGCTCTTAATATCATATTTTTTAATAATTCTCAGCATGTCTAGAAATAATTACATGTACCCTGATAATTACATTCTGTATGAGAATTTCGTTATATAAATAATAACGTCAAAATTAAAATTAACGAATTGTTAATTAAATAACTTTTTACATAATTAAAATTAATATTTCCTTACACGAAGCTACTTTCACTAATTAAAATTATATATTAATAAAATGTAGTTCGAGTTGTCAAACTTGAAAGTAGATATAAATAAAATTAATTGGAAATGATGAAGCACCCAAATAAACAGTAATACTTTCCAATCCTAAATTTCGATCATCTCGAATATCGATTCGGTAAATCACTTACAGTTAGAACTTAATTACAAGCAAATTGGAAATGCTACGTATTGAGTAAATTGAGATTGAACTGTGCCTGGAGACTACATATTTAGAACAATTTGCAATCTTGTTAGCAGACGCATTTTTTATCAGCACGCAACAGACTACAAGTGCGGAATCGCAATTAGTGTTTACAAACGGCGTTTCTGATTCACAACAGAACGTGCTAACTGTTCATAGTACAAATAACAGATTCTTCTATCACTGCGTCTCGTTATTTCTTCCTTAAATCGTATTTTGAAACTGTTATTTTTGTAAGGAACCATCCGCTTATAAATTGTAGTGCAAATCAAATAAATAATTAAATTAAGGATGTTTCATTTTAATATTTTCGTGTAAACAAAATTATTAATAAAATATACCTACCACTCTTATAGGAAGAGAATATTTTGATTTTATTTTTTTGCACATAAAATATTCTTAAATATTAATACAGGAAGTCTTATTAAACATTTAAGTTTATTCTTATTGCTTTTAATAAAATATAATTGGCTGATAGCTAATTGGTTAAAGTGCTCATTTGTATTATTCTGTAATTATTTTTGTTATTGTAAAATTGTTGCACGAAATACTATTATTAAAACATAATTAATGTAATTTCTCAAAATGTTTATATTGCGGGTTAATGTTTCTGACTTAATTGAATTGTAGAAGGCGCTCAAAAGTCATTTATTTAAATAAATAGGTAATCATCATTAAAATGTAGGCAAATAACTGGTGCGTTGAGGCGATTTAGCATAATGAATTGTAATTTAAGCACTCACAGTTACTACTTCTCACTTGATGAGTTTACCATATTTTACCTTCGCATGTCTGTTAGTACAGGCCTTGGGCTTTCCGGTATCAATCAAAAGGTGTTCCATGCTGGTATAAGCAGCACAATTTTTCGTTTTCGACCTCTTCAATCGATTTGTGCATCCGTTATCTCTATAATGAGCGAGATCTATTTGCCGCATGTCCTCCATCGACCTGGACGATAGGTGATTCTTCGTGTGATAATGATGGTGTTTCCGCATTTTTGTCGGATCAATCATTAACAGTCTATTTAAACTAGGAGGCGGAGGAGGCATGGCATTGCGATAGTATGGCGCTAAATAGTAATGATCCTTGTTGCCATGGAAGATGTTGCCAGGACTATAATTCGAACTTGCGTATGCAGCGTAAGGTCTACAATCTCTATAGTGATTCGATTCCGGTCTATAGGAGTTGAACAATTGTCTGGATTGTAGGTGCCTTTGGCTGTAGCTTCCGACATTTCCGTACATCTTTGTCAAACCTTACACCGGAGCACACATTTTGCACGAAATTACAAACTACACGCAGTCACGTCACTCTTAAGAAAACTCCTCGACGAGAACACACACAGTACCGTCTTTAATTCAACCTACTTCTGCAGTTCCCCTACTAAACACGGCACGTTCGTTTCTCTCGCCGAAGAAGACGTTTCCCCATCGCCCGTTCGAAAGTATCATCTAGTTTCTCAATGCTGCATTCTTTTTATTTTAAATGAACACGTATTACTTTTATGGTCTTGATATGTTAATTAATCGAGCCTATATAATTACATGCTTCATTCGAGGGAAGGTGAGATGCGTATCATCATTTCAATCACTCGGAATGCCTACAGAAATTCTTTACATTTCAAGATTTTAATATTTACAATATCTTAATTTATTTCTATTACAAATTCAAACTATTATCCTTTTATAAAGTTATATTATTTTTGGCGGAAAGTCCTTTGCATTATTATGCTTACATTATTATGCACTACAAGAATACTTTATTAAGAAAAAAGAAAACACAATTATTACCAGCGCTGCAAAAGGCTATAGAATTACATTATTATTATTGCTTATTTGTTTCTACTAGAAAGACCGTTCTTTCTAAAGTATAGTTTAACAGCTATTTGAATAATTATCTTTGTAATTTCATTGAATATTAAAATTTAACAAAATACCGCAAATAAAATATTAAAAAATCTATATAAATTATGCGAAATATAGCTTCACGAAAAAATATTACGGATATTTATATAGATCTTTCATTATTAATTCGGCATAACTAAATCACAATACTATTATAAGTGATACAAGTAACGGTAGATAATAAGTATGACCAAATGTAACGCATTGTAAATTTAAATCAGTTTTATTTTATTTCAGAATATTTGTGAAGAAACTGTTACTAAATAAAACATTTCACTTTATGAGTGGTCGTGTATTTTATTGATATTTTTTTTCAGGTAAGTTTGCTACTTCATGTTGTTGGATAATTGGATTATGTAATTGTATCTCTCTATAATATATGAAAAATTGAAATGCGGCTCTCATTGATCTCACATGCCGGCATTTTAATTATCTTATAATGTGACATGTGACTTGTAACTTTGGTATGTGCTCATCAAATGCAGCAATTGTTGAATAATGTATGCATAATCCGAATTGAATTGTAGGCAATGTTTTTTAATCATAACGAAAGGCGATTGTTTCCGAATTAAAATTGGTAGTGGATTAGCTGTGCAAAATATTATTCCGATCACATAAAACATGGTGATCGAGAAATTAGCATTTCGCGATTTGGAAAGGCGGACGACTTCGTTGCGCTAAGATTCTGCATAAAATGGTAATTTCGTGTAAAATACTTTAATTTTACTTTCTTGCAGAACACCTTTATATAACCACGAGCGTATAATAACTGGAATTAAAAGTACATTTTCCTTTTCTCTTCTCCGCTTCCTATTTTAACATTAAAAATAAAATGTATCGTTACATAAAACCCACGTTACACTTCCCAAATCATTGTTGTATAATTCCTTCAAAAAAGTACAGGAGAAATTTGTTTATAGTCGTTTTGTTTCATTAAAAAATATTACTATTTTAATTATTATTCATATTATATAAGAAAAGTATTAAACATACAAACATTTTAAAGGATTTATTCAAAAACTTATTTTTCAAGACCGATTTTAACATTTATAAGAAACTGTTTTAGCCGGTTTTCATGAGCAACAAAATGTATACAAAGATTTGAGCAAATATTAATTTCAAAAACTTTGTTTTTAGTTGCTAAAACCAGGTTGTGGAATTATTTTTTTATATAATTATAATTTTCTTTAAAAGACAACTACTAAACACTCAATGGGTCACTGAGCCTAGCATAAGAATATTAAATAAAAAAATACGATAAAGTAATTAAAATCAGAACTATCAATTGATGACTGTTTTGATTAAATTAGTTTGTGACAGATAAATACAAATTGTTCTTCCGTCATATTCCGTTGATGTACTTAGAAAATTAACATGAAAGGACTATATACAGATAAAACGTAAACAACTGGAAAAACATTTTATGGTTACTTCGCGAGAAATTACAACTGACAGGAGAAAATAAGTTAGATATATATAGTGCTAATAAAACCTATTTGGAGTTTTGCACTGTAAGTGCATCAAACATCTGAACAATTCAACTACTCAAGATCAATTGCATTACAAAAGTACTGTAAAAAATCCATAATAATAAATGTTCAGTTGAGACCTTAGAAGATGTAATCATAGCTTTCTCTAACAATATAAACATGTGCTTGAATCATATACAAATGAATTAGCTTTAATTTAATAGGTCAGTTTAAAAGCATAACTTACATTTTAGTTTTAATGAAATATTAAGAAAATACTGGCTTTATTCGACAGCTACAAGTCGATGCGTATTTCGACTTGTAACTGTCAAATAAAGCTAGTAAATTCCATTATTGTTAATTTAATTGTAAGATTAACACAAAACAATTATCATAAGATAGTTTAACATTAAAAATAGCATAAAATCAGGTCTAAGCAATCACAAAAATGAGCAATAAATTCAGGTCTATTCTGATTAGCTCATGCGAACAAATATACAGAAAATTAAACTGAAAACATATATCATAATTAAAATTTTGAAATAACAAATAAACATATCTAAAAAACAAGTACATATTCATATGGTGAACTGTTTTAAGAAGTTCAGCCATTAATAAAGGTTTCTTGTCAGAAAACTTCGGAAAAGTATTATTTATATAAAGATATTTTTCTGCAGAAAATATGTCTGCTAAAAATATATAAATTTTTGGTTATTTTATTATTTAATTTATTTCATAAAATATAGCTAATTTTAAGGGAATCTCTGAATTTGCCAAAATAAATAAATTTAGGTCAAAATTTTTTAAGTTTTACGAGTATTTCAATTTACATATTCAACGCATTTTCTGTCCCCGTCTCGGATCAATTACACTTCTTTTATTTATATCTAGACTAATGAAGTTAATTGTTATTGAAATGGAGAAGATTCTCGATTCGTTTCTCGATTGCTCTCGAGGAAAAAGCTTGTTTTCTTTGCTGGCTGCGCGTTACACATTTCGATCATTACTCGTCCACATTTATGCCGCTAGCTTACTTTCCAAATTTAGAGAAATTGCATCTGTCCTGAATACGGCACACAACAACAGAAAAAATAGTAATAATGAATATTATCAACGCAAGAAGAAGTTATATATAAATATATCGGATTGAAAGAAAACAAAGGCACGAGCCGGAGCGTAACAGCAATTATTCAAATGCCATTGTAATGCATACGGTTTATGTTCATGAACTGAAATTAATGTAATCATGTATGACATTTAATTTGTTATTGCATGGCGTTTATATAATGAAAGCGTAATGTAAAGGTGTGTACATGACAATGACGACGTCGGTTCGTTGTAATCCATTCCCCCATGGCAATATGATGCGAAAGCCGACGGTTACAAAAGGAAAATACAAAGTGATTGTATATCAAACGTGTACGGAAAGAAACCGAGTTCAGGTGCATCCTCTCATGACATCTGAATGCCAGAGGTTTTATACAACTTAAGTAAAGCGTTACGTCTGCAATTGTAACAGTCTTTATTATTAAATAATATAAATGCATTCAAAATTGTCTATAGTAAATAAAAACACCTATAAGTCGCTATAGAAACTGCAGTTATTATAACTATAATATATTTCCTATGTAATTATATTAATTTAGGGCGGAAAGACTATTGTGTGATAAAAAAGACTTCTATTACTGTGTGTTTCCATTTGACAGACGTTAATGATGACACTAAGCTAACTAATATACTCGAAATATTGTTTGTATCTGCAAGTTTAGAAATAATCTTAACATAGACAGCAAAAACGAACTTTTTAACAAAATACTTCACATTTTTATATATTGAAAGTTTGTGGTGTTTATTGCTTAACAGAACTTAGTGTTAAAATTGAACTCTTAATGGATAATAGCACAAATTATCTTAATACACAAGCCAGCAAAGGCTCCAGAAGATATAAAATCATATAGGCCTACTTCCTATTATATCAAAGTTATTAATGAGTAGACTAAAAATTATCATAAATAACAACGATCTAATACCAAGTCACCAATTTGGATTTCACGATCAATACAGTACCATAGAACAAGTTAATAGAATTGCTAATATAATAAGGCAGGATCTGGAAGAAAAGCGCTATTGATCTGGAGCATTCTTAGATGTATTGTAAGCGTTCGATAAAGTGTGGCATACAGGATTATACTATGAATTAAAGAAGAAGGCTCTACCATACCATTTTTACAGAATAATAAATTCGTATTTGACAAGAAGATTATTTCGATGCAGTAACAGATTTGCATCCAATCAAATCAGGTGTACCACAAGGAAGCGTATTAGGACCCCTTCTGTATATATTATAACTGCAGATATGCCTCTAACTGATAAAACAACTGTTGCAACATTTGCTGATGATACTGCAATATTATCATCGGATGCAGAGGCAGCACGCGCATCATATCATCTGCAATTTTCTTTGAACTTAGTACAGGAATGGCTTCAAAAATGGAGAATGAAAGTAAATGAATCAAAATCAGTGCATGTTACCTTCACCATGAGAAAATACTACTGCTCACCAGTGACTATCAATGGAAAAATTATACCGACAGCTAATAAAGTTAAATATTTGGGTATGCATCTGGATAGATTATTGACCTGGAAAGATCACATCCAAGCACAAAGAGAACAACTTGAAATCAAGTTCAGGAAGCTGTACTGGCTACTACGAGAAGACTCACACATTTCAAAAGGAAACAAGCTGTTGATTTATCTTAATCTTAAAACCAGTCTGGACCTAGGAGCTCCATGGTACATTACAAACAGGAGAATACACGAGGATCTTCAAATAGAAACAGTGGAGGAAGCCATTATGAAATATAGTAGCAGATACCAAAATAGGCTAGAAAAACATCTAAATGACTTAGCTATCAATCGATGTAATTTACTGGATCTTCCAATGAGATTTAACATTTAAGTAGCAATTAAGGGAAAACCGCCAGTGGGCGCTATCCAATAATAAATTGTCATTTGTCAACCGTTAAACCATTTACCGAACGTTTTGTTATAAATTAGATTGTAAATAAAAACAGACGTTATACAAAAAAAAACAAATAAAACATTTTCCATTTTTTCACTGAAAGTTTATGCATGTTCTAGTAAGTTATTGCTGATAAAGAATATAGCGAAAAGTAGAAAAATAATCCAAAATGGAAATTATTGTTTAAATTCATTTTTGAAATCGTTGAGTTTTATTTCAACAAAACTGAATTACATACTGGTAAAAATATTGCTATTAATAAAATTTCTCATAGAACTATTCCAGGACATAAGATTTACATGATCAAGTAGTCATTGGCTTAATATAAATTACTTGGCAAGAAACACACTACGTTTACAACTAATATTTCATAAATAATGTCAGTTATCGTTGGTTCAAATTGAATTAAAGAAGTAGGATGCGAACTTTTACCTATTATATAATAATTTATCGTAGCGCAGATTGACGAATCCAACTAAACATCATATGGCCTACATATATACACATGATTATATTGAAAATGTTGTAATAATTGGCAATGGAATAAAATATGTAGAAACATGTCATTTGTATATTATGTACATATTTATTTGTCATATTTATGTTCCTTTTTATAAAGGTATTAATACTAAATTGGAAACTTGCAATGGCGTAATTATTCCAAAAAAGTATTTAAATTATAATTACATTTATAATTACTGTCGATCATAATTTCCAATTAGACTTATTTTATACTGTAAAACTTTAACTTCCATCGACATTTTTAATTAAGAAATCAAACTATCATCGTATAAAGTTTCTACCTACGGATGTAAAAAAATACATAGTTAAATAGATAATTTGAAGTAAGTTAGGAAAAATTTAAGTGTTTTATATCTTTCAAGTGATGATTTATGTCGATATGAAAGTTTTATCATTAATCACCGCCACTGATGATGGCTAATTAGGGATTCTTCGTTAGAGCTGACACTCAGCAAATACCCTGGGAAATTGCAAAATCGGCAAGCTATCAATCAAATGCAACACCTACACAGGCTCAAAGTCATTAAAACAGCTTTTGCGTGGTTGATATGTAAAGCAATTATTGATGAGAACGGCACTGCTGAACATCCGTAACGTTTATTGATTAAATGAGTAATTTGTGAATCATCGAGAACAAACCCATACTTCGAAAATGAAAATTGTATTACAGATTAATGATCCATACAGTACTACTACAACCATTTAGTGTATTGAATTGATACAAAAAACGAATTTAATTGCATTGAACTGGAAAATATATTTTTTAAATTTTATTTTGCTTATATTATAATAAAAACTACTGTTCCAGTGAAATGGTAATAAACAGAGGCTGCGAACTGTATAAACGTGTCGTTTTATTCCGGAGTACAAATTTCTTTTTGTCTCTTTTCGAGCACGTCCAAAGGAAGTCAGTCGTACGCTTTAAAAGTGACCCCAATATAATTTTAATGAAATAAAAACAATGAATAAGAATGTCTGGCCATATGTTACCTTAAAACTTTACAACTACCAAAGATCATATGCGACATGTATAAAAATTGGATACTGCAGCCTGTTTCAAAGTCTGCAATTTCGTTTATATTTAATGAAATGCAATTTAGGTCAGCTCTGGCAAAACAAACATAATGAAACTCGAACCTATATAACCAGTAGATTCTTGAATGGCTTTACAGCATTCCGCTGCAGAAGGCTAAATTCTTTAAGGAAAACGGACATCAGAATGCATATATTTCAAATAATTAATTAGCTGCTAACGGATTTCGGTCAGCGGAAAATTCATTTACAATCGAATCGCGGCATCCTTTAAAAGGACATCCGTTCCACGAGTTGCTGCATCCGTTACGGCAGTCGAAGGATATTGTTATACCAACTTTTTTGTTTATGGAAGGAAATTGCTTTTGATCGATTTATCCATGATTTCAACAACTTGTGAATTTCCCACTAACGACATATATTAAATTATAGAAATACTTCATATAATATGAGTTGTCCAATATTCCGGACTGTTTATAAAAGTACAAATGGAGATACATTCAAATTTGTTTAAGAAATTTATGATTAAAAAAGTAATTTTGCAAAGTATTCTTGTAGAATTTATTTTTATTACTATTAAACATATTTATTGGGCCAGAGGGGTATTTACCGAGATCTTTCTGACCTAATTTATTTTTATTTGTTATTGTTATTTGCATACACTGATGTTTACTGTATAATTATATATCATTTAATAAATATGTAAAACCACTTATTAATCTTATAGTTTATTACTAATTAATATTTTAATGATGATTTATTTCTGATGATGTCATTTGATATGTTATGACAATTTATTATATTTTAATTTACAATGACTATTAGATAAAAAGAAATTATAAATAATGAAAGTTTTCAGTTCAAATATTAAATGAATTCACCGCAATGTTCACATGTGTTCTGCATTAAAATAAGTAAATTTTCTGTAAAAACATTTACATTTTGTTTTTCACATTAAATACATTTATATTCAGCAAATGAATCAAAGCGAACTTTCTTTTGGTTTTGTCATAAATATAATAAATTTACAATAAAAATTGCTTCTGCTATTTTCTGCATGGAGAAATGTCTTGAATTAACATTCTGAAAGCAAATTCTTGTATTTTCATAAATAATTCTATTAACACATTT
Source organism: Nicrophorus orbicollis (assembly GCA_018845635.1). Lineage (NCBI taxonomy): Eukaryota > Metazoa > Arthropoda > Insecta > Coleoptera > Silphidae > Nicrophorus > Nicrophorus orbicollis. Next base: position 55,449 of record JAFMTC010000054.1, on the reverse strand, counting down.
TTGAAAGCTAATTCACTTTCTAGTAATTCAGAATACTTTTTCTTATATAAAAATTGAATGATTTGTTACATAAATAATATTCCGGCGTTCTGTTAATTTAAATAGTATAATATTAATTATGTATTTTTTAAATCATTTTTAAGCAATCATAAGTTATATTAGTATGTATTTCAATTCAATTACAGAATTTATATTTTCAACATAAGATGAATGAATACAAAAATATGAATTCCACATATCTACACACATGATAGTGAATTATATGTCAGCTGTCTGTTCTAATTCCAGGTCATAAGAATAAACTATAGCAGTATCTACATTAATAAATTATTAATATTTACACAAATACGACCAAAAGGCTATCAAACTAAATCTTACCGCCAAATTATAATTATTTTAATACATATTTCAGTTTACTTACATAATTGAATAATGCCAGCTGTTGTTCAGCTTTATTGTTATAATAATAAACTATAGCAGTTGGTACTTTTAAGTGTAGGATTGGCGAGGCGTGCAGTTTGTACAAATACATTGCAAAAATTGATCTATTTCCTATGTAAAACCATAACATAAGAAAAATTAATGGTTTATTAACATCCTTATAAACTGATTCATACAAAATAAATTATAGATATCATTATGAGTAAGCAAATTCAAATCTAAGTAAATAACATAATTGCACCGCTACTTCACGGTGCTCATTCCTCAGGAGGTAGACCGATAAATGAACATGCACTAATTGGATAAAGGAAGTGAAGAAGCATTATAAACTTGAAAATGTAGAAGGAAAAAAGTATTTTTTATTCGTCCCTGTGTAAACTTGGAACGAGTTTATGAATAAAATACCAATATTTCAAGCTTCAAGTAAAACGAGTGTGAAATACGGCGAAAAGATTATGAATCTCGATAGTCCGGAGAAGGAGTTCACTTTTATTATGGCGGAGCGCGGATTATGTTCATTTATTTATGATGAATAATTAATGAAAATGCAAATGTCGTCGTCTTGCGGGAATAATACCATTCTGTATAATATTAAAAAAACGTCGATGACGAAAAAATAAATTGAATTTTCGTTACCAGTCCTTGACAAAAGGTAAACACGTCGTGCAACTTCACCATAATTGGAGCCCATGAGAGAAATAAAAATGTATATAAGTAATGTAAGAGAGAAATTGTAGATATGAGTCATCCAAACGATTTATTATATAATACATTGTATTTCCGAAGTATTTAAATATAAACTATTTCATAAATTGTCTTAGGTTTATTTTGTTGTGATTTATTGCAAGCTAAGTAAATCATCAGTCTACTAAAGTAATTATTAACAAATTTTGAATGATCACCATCAATAGTACTTTCGTATTTGATAAGAGTTTATTTTCTTCACTGATTGTTAGAAAATAAGTGACGATTGCAGGTGTTTTATTCTACTAGCAGTTCAAGGCACGTTTGTCAAGCAGCTGGTATTTTCTTTGTAATACATGTTTTTACCTGATGAGGCATAGAATCTGAAGGTCCAATGTCATAGAAAGTGTTTAAAATGATTCACTGATACATGTTTATTTATAAATTAGTAAAAGGCGCTTTTACGAATTTAAAAATCAACAGACTACAATTATATATTTCCCGTCTATAACACAACAATTAGTATGATTAGCTGCTTTAAGTATAAACACAATTAGTCACGAACGGTAAGTAAATTGATATCTTTGCACCTCTATTAACTATAATTCAATTTGCAAACATTAGATTTCTAATCGACTTGGCACGAGACATTGCTGTTTCGTTGCATTCACATTAGATTTCGTTTTTATGTTAAGAGTTATCGCCGGAAGACCGCGGAAACCTTGATGCATATTATTATTATATAACCGCTACATAACGCAAATACACATACCAGGCCGACCGTTAGGCTTATGGTGACGAAGAGGGTAAGAGATTGCGTGAAGAAATCGTTCAGATATTGCAAAAATAAAAAATAAGAGAAAACAAAACTTTCGTGGGATGATGAAAAAAATAAATATACCTTATCATCCCAGCGATCGCTGATGGCGACATCGCTCTCCGAACTACCTCTAGATATTGCCCCCCAGGAATTCCTCTTTCCGTTCAAGGAATCTGTGGAAAACCTGTACAAGCTTTGCCTGCTGGAAGAACTTAAACTGTCCCTGCGCAAGTTGCTGGCATGAGATAGAGAGCTGGTGGATGAGGCCAGAGGGTGTTTCCTTAGGGATGTCGGGAAGTCACTGGGATGAGCATCGCGTTTGGACGGAGTATTCGGCAGCCCCAAGGAACCTCGACGCCTAATAAATTTCACTTCGGTAAATCTCCAAAAAAAAAAATACTTTTCTTTTGTGCAGTTTACCTATCGTAAATTTTGTGCGAATTGAGAGCAGGCATTGATTCCCTCCGGGAGCCAATATTGCTATTACCGTAGCTTCTTGTCCTCTTGTTGGTAAAAAGGTTAGAAGTGGACCCGTTCTGTTTGTGCACGTCGCATTTGGAATCTCGCTTAGTTTCCACTTTGACTATAGTCTCAGATTTGTCAAGTTTGACATCAGTGAAGAGCGCCTCCAGACGCCTCATCGCGGCCGCATGATCCATCGCTTATATAATAACAATAAACGCACTTTCATTCACCAAAAAACGAATACAAAAAACTCCACGAAACAATTGCAAATAAACAAAAATCTCTAATCACATGGATCCGGTTCTCGTTAAGTTGCTACACTTTTTTTTAATTCAAACTTAAATTCTCACAATGAATGAGCGTGCAAGTGAATGCTTTGTCTCTTACACTGACTGAACCCAATCTCACATTTACCGCGAGGACTATTTTGTTTGAGGCCGCGTTATGCAATATAAACTCACTCTTTCCCACAAGCACTAACCCACACTCGGGCTGTGTATGTGTACGTGTATGTACGAGCGTGTGTTCGGATAGAGACCATAAATACGATTTATTGATAATTGCTGGAAATCAGGTGGAGCTTCAGCTCTAAACTAACATCGCGAAGAACGAGGAAGAATAGAATAACACGCATTCCTTTCTCAGGAAATGCTACAATAATTTCGTGCTTTTGTTGTAAATATTATATCTACCGCTTCAGGATTCGTAGAAATGGACGTTTTCGTCATTCTTCGGCTTCGAATCACTGACCCGAGCGGATTCGAAAGGAATACGAATTATGAATAATAATATTCACTCAAGAATTTTGCGAAATACTAATAAATATGCTGTACACATTTTCATACGTATAACAAAATTAATTCCATATTAAACAGAACTATTGACTCTTTATACTGAGTAAATACAAATATTTATATCGACATAACTTTAAAAAAATATATTTTTGATTATTAACAATCTATTAGTTATGAGTTATTGAAAAAAATAGCATGATTTTGTAGAAATTTGGTTCATTGATTTGGATACACTGTTTTAAAAAATGTTGTCTAAAAACTGGGTACCTCTTATAATAAATACTGAAAAATTATATTGGTCTAATTTGAATTTTGTATATAAATATATAGTATTCACAAATCTGTTATTATAGAATTATTAGAAGAAGCCTGGAATTTGAAAAGCTATGCAATAATATTGGAATGAGAAAGTATTGAAGGACGAAAAAATATATATCACGTATGCAATCACATCAATCACTTTAAATTTATTATAACGATCTTCATATATCAAATATATTTCGGTTACAACTTTAATAATTAATATATATCATGTGTATACAATTATATTGGAATTAAGCTGAACATTCATTGTCAAACACTAATACTTCTCTCCCCCCACTTGCACAATACATAATTTACGTGATTATGTTTTTACGTGGATTTTAAAATAAATATATTTCGATTTTATATAGTTTTTAAATTTAATTATCAAGTGAAAAATAATAGTTTATTTTACAGAAGTTAAGAATTTTTGAAACATACTTTCTAACGAATACTAAAGTCTTTTCATACATAGCGCAATGATGGTTAGTTTTGTGAGCTTTATGTCAAAATTCGAACTAACTTAGTATGGGTGTCATATATCCACAATTTTGTGCTATTAGCAGTCAAACAAGACTTGAATATGTTGACATAGCTCAGCCATTGCTAACTTACTGATAACTAAATACCTAAAGGTTATAATTTGTATTTAAAAAAAACTGAATTTGGAAATATATTGTTCAGTAATGGCCAATAAGAATGTTAAATTCATTAATTTAGTTTTATAAATATAATACAATAATTAATCAATCAAGTATGTCCATTTCAAAACTTCGGTAATATTAATCATATTTAAATACGTTGCAATTGCACAGCAAGAATTCGTCGAAATATTTAAATAAATAACAATCTGTTGTTGTTTTTAACCTGCGTGCCCATTTTTGGTAAATGGTTATTAAAAGATTCCAATAACAAAAAAATTAACAGGAATTAATTTGAAAAACAAGAAAAGGCGTGTAGGAAGATCAAACACAGAAGCGGACGCACACGTGAACATTCCCAAAATGACCAGTTGTTGCCTACACTTTAATATTATTATGGTAATTGCGTATATCTGGCAAATGAGAAAGTCCTGTTTTTAAGTAAGCGGACCGAGGAACACCAATTATGGTCCAAATATCAAATACCTAAATTTCTATTGATTAAATCCTATGTAGGGATTACGAAAAGTCAATAAGCATTTAGTGGTCGAGCGTCACGATGAGCGTTTGCATCGTAATTTCCGATTCCGTTAAATCGGTTTCTAATAACCGACAGATACTGTAATAATTGCAACCGCAGCATGTGAATTAACATTTTCTAGCATACATCGTAAACCTAGTTGTTTTTTCATCAATCCATTTGAATAACCTTTTAACTATCTACTGTGACAAGATAAAAACCATAGACATTTACTTATTACAATAACATTAATACGTAATGACCAAATTACTATGATGATTCTAAACTAAACCGACAGGATATTATTATTTATATGTATTCTACTTTAACAGGTATCCCATGTTAAATTCAATGCCATGATACAATGTCGGTATTTATTTTCCATTGTTTTCACCATTCCAATCAATCTTAACAGAAAGGAAACATAACAATCTACAAGTGTATTTTCCTCTTTATTTATCTATTGAAAATATCAAGAATTAATTTTATAGATACAACATTTTTGTGCGTATTTCGATTTCGTAATTTTTAACAAAAATTAAAAAATACAATACTACTAATTAAATTTCTACATTTTTTTTGTATTTAGCAGTTGGATATCTTAGATTTCAAATTAAATAATTTTAATTTAAAAAAACTTTTCAAAACTGGATTTTTAAAATCATAGTTAAGCAAAAACTTCTGACATTTAGAAAAAGACCAGTTTCAAAGAACTAAACTAACTACATCCAAAAATAAACTATACAGAAATAGACTTGTGCACTAACAATTAAACTGCTGAAAATTTTAATTTCTTTTGAAATGTTCAAACCATACTATGTATCACTGTAATACACCAAAATTTAAAATTATAATATTTTTTTGTTATTTATTGTTAAATATAATTATTATACATATAAATATGTATTCTATGATTCTAAGTTATTACGCACACAATTTGTTTGTCCTACTTAATTTTGTGAGTAGGTCACCTTATTGTTAATACCATGATAATAAAACTACTTGTTTTGAATTTCCTTGTTATGTTGTATTATTTTGCGAATAATTGCTATAGTTATTGCAATGCTTTCTATTTAGATTTATGTGTCCGATTTCCTCTTTGTATTATTAGTGTTTTCATTATTAATATTTTCTATTTTATTTAAAGCATGCAACTATAAATGTAATTTGTAGCCTAACGATAATATTTTTAATAACCTTTTATTTTTTAATTACATTATTTGCAAAGTATGTTTTGATTTATTACTCCAGGAAACGCTTTTTTAATTATATATTTTTACCAATTCAAATTATTTTTACGGTCCGTTAATTACCTTACAGTTAAATCAAACATAAATAATTAACAGTCATCTAGATATAAATTACTTTTAAACATACCCAAAATATAAAAATAAGTGCTCATAGTACTATTGTAAGAATTACTGTTTCGCTATTATTATTGTATGAATATGTATTTTTCAATGTTTTCATGTGATTGTTACAATAAATATAATAATTATTATTACTTAAAATAAAAAAAATATGTTCAGTTATAAAGGACTATTGACAAAAGCTGTTTTCGTCCTTAAATTATTAATTTCTCATTAATATTTTCTCATTTCCAGTTGAACTGATTTGGCACTAAAATTATTGTTTTATATAAGCCCCAAATTATTAATTATTTTCTATTAATAAATTTATATGAGAATAAAATAAATTCATATAAAAATATATCACATTATATTTTTCATAGGTAAAAAATAAAATAATTTGGTATGACTCTTTATATTTCTATATTTCATATCAAATTTATTTTCTGTAACGTTTATCAACGAGTGTTATAAAGTAATCAATTTAACGGAATAAGAAAAAGATATTACATTTATTTCGGTCGATTATGACAAACATTTCATGTTCTTTGCGGTTAGCGCATGACGAAGCGCTGTAAATATTGGGCAAATAATTACAAATATACGTTCTATCAATTAACTTAAATTGAATCGAAACTCTAAGTCAATTAGCAAAGAAAACAATAACGAAATTAGCAAAAAAAAAACAAATTGATATTACAAAAAAGTAAGGTATTAGATCATGTTATGGTAAGTGGAGAGAATGCAGTGCGCAAATATTTTCGTCGCTACCCAAGCACAACAATAAAAATGAGTCACTTGGTTATGGGCGGATTGCATTTATATTTTGTGTTATTACGTGCACGATGATATAATGGAGTATGTATATATAAATTCAAGTATGTTTACTGGAAGTGGTTGTGCGGCGAATGCTATTGCAGATAATGCATAATGTCTTTAATATTAAACGATATCTCTGTTTCTCGAATTGCCTATCAAAGTCTAAGTGGATAATAAATGTTATTTATTCAAATTAAATTGAGAAATTATAAATAATACTTTCACTTAATGTACTTCCGTTCTATGAACATTCTATAATTATCATCGTAATAAACCATTTGCAACTAATATCATATTGGACAAAAAGTAGAAAGTTCTTGCAAATTAAATGAAACTTTTATTATCTACATATAAATACAGATATTGTAGATGTTAAATTTACAATTATGTTGCTTTAAGCCTACTTATATAAAAAACATCAACAAAAACATCAAAGTAACCTTTAGGCAATATTACATAAAATTTAAAAAAAGATGTGTGTTAAAATGTACCAATTTTCTAGAAAAACTCATCTTGCTTTTTGTTTGAAAATTTCAAATAACAAATAAGATATTATTATACACACAATTATTATAAATATAAATTATCTTTTTCCCTTTAAATCAGAGATGTACAATTTAATAGCATTTCAGTGGCAAATTGGAAAGTCTAGTTATTAAATAAATAATACTATAAATACAATATTTGAGATTAATTGTTTAAATCTCCCATCGCAAAAAAATCCTTAAAAGTTTAACTCATTAAATTTGGACGAGGTATTTTTATGATTTCTTCAAAATTGTTTTTGGGCGGACTGAAACTATAGTTCTTGAAACCAACAATAAATTGTACATAAACAAATTGGAAAATGCAATTGTTAAAAGGAGGATAGAAACGAATTAAATCATATAGTTATGAACTGTTATCCAATGTATATGGTAAATTTAAAAATAGAAGGTAGATACTACTTGACAACATAACAAAATTATGCAAAACCTATTTATTATCAATATAATAAAATAGTTTCCATGCGACTGGATATTACCGAACATGTTATCTTTTATGGGTAGGATTCAATCGGTGTCCAGCATTTGTAAAATCTAAGTTTCTTCATATTTTATTAATAAATTATAATAATAAAAAATATATTTTTATCCTCTTTTTTAACTGTCATTGCCATATTTTGTATTTTTTACATATTTTCTAGGAAATGGCTGGTACAGAAACAAAATAATAGAATAAGCAGAACCAAGATGTTTAATTAAATTATACTGTTATCAATTCTTAGTAAATATATCAACATAATAGACACTTTTCTTCGAATGATAAGCATATTTGCAATTTAAATTACGTGAATTTTAAATTCAGTAGATGTGGTTTAATAGTCTTATCTAAAGTAAGTTTATAAAACAGAACATAAATTAACGTTTTAATTACCAATGCTTTATCTCTTAATGTAAATTTCTATTCATAGAATGTTACGAGATGTTAAGAAGCTGCAATTCCATCAATATACTTTCCACTGTTATAAAATCATCAATAATCAATTCCAGTTGCATAAATTTGTGTACAAAGGAGAAGTGTTATAACACTCAACAACAAATCGATATATACATATTTATGATACAATTGATTGATGCTAAACCGAATTGTAAATAAGAAAAAGCCAACATTACTCAATATCAAAATTTGCATATGAAACGTCTGACGGCAAGCTTGTTCTGTTGACAGTTGAATTACATAAAAGGCTCCCGTGCTTCTCAAAGGAACGTCAATAAATAAACATTTGTTATTGGGTAATTTCGAATTGCGTCTTTACTTAATTTTACTCATTACATCAATATTGATATTTCGGATCACTTGTAATTAGAATAATTACCACATTGCGATTAAAATCAATAAACAAATTTTGGAATATAAGTTTATTACATTTAATTTCGTTCTGAGTTTAATGCATTTTCTATAAGTTAATTATTTAATTTATAAAAAATCCTGATGAATATTTTATATTGGGCAGACATCTTTATTTGCCTAATTTGGACCAATAAAGATGTTGAAATAAAAATACAAAAATATTTTATAACAATACTTCTCAATCTGTGATCTTCCAATTTATAAAAAAATTAAAAACTGTCAACTGAACAGTTTAGTATGTGAAAAGAAATCGTACTGAAATTTTGCATGTTATTACAATACATGTTTGGATGACAAACCCCTTACCGACCAATTAACTTTTCTTTCAAGAAATAAGGACTGAATCGATTAATGAATAATTCAAATATTATATTTGAATGGATTATGTTCACTAATTATAAACTTTAGGATTAACAACATTACTTATATTTTTATAATGTATAACAAAAAATTAAATATCAAGTATACAATACAATTAAATACAGAGATTAAACTATTGACGAAAAATTAATTGAATAAAATTATCTAATAGCAATAAGTCAATTTGTAAACCCAATTTCTATGTTTTTAATTGCATTACATAATTAAAGAGTTATGTGCGATTGGATCATAAATTCCAGCAGTTTGTGGAGATCTATAATTGGGTCAATTTAAAATAACAATTTGTGGTTTAACCGCGTATCATCAATTACATTGTTGATTGGAATGAAAGGTGAAACTGTTGCAGTTATCGAACAACACCAAAAAAAAAACGAAGAACCGGCAGCGTTAAATTCAACCGTAAAATGTTAAATGGTACTCACCGATAACGTGTCTCCTTCATGAGAAACTGCCGTTTCGCCAGGATGCCTAAAAGTAAATGTAAATACGTAATAAATATTTGCATGTAATATATACGTACGCGACACTTATTTCAAGCTTACAGACAATATTGATTAGCATAACCAAAATTACAATTGAATTTTACTATATGAATAACAAAGTAATAATAAGTAAAGATCAAAGGTGCAAAGCAAAAGCTGTAACAGTAAAAGCGTAATAATGAAGATTCAACAAAAACGGGAAAAAAACTAGCATATTCAGTAAGAAACATAAATGCATGAAAAGATACAAAAACCTTATGTCATATTCATAGTTGATCCCCAGAAGCGCATTATACTCCTGTAGGGATCGAGCGGATTGATGATATCTAATGACCAGAAATAAATCTGCATGTAACTAATACCATTCAAACTAATTGTAAGTAATAAATAATAGTGAACTAGATAAATCTCGAACCAATCCACGGAATGCAACTAGTCACGATGCATTTACAAACAATTGAACGTGTTTTATTCAACCTTGTAGGAAGTATTGAAGTAGCTTCCTTTGTTATTGTTCCTATTGTATGATTCAACGTCTTTATTTACTCGTGTAATCATAGTTATTGTGTTTTAAATACAATGATAATAATTAAAAATAAATTACCTAAAATGTTGCAAATCTCCATTCAGCCTACTCGTGGTTGGTGGATTCCTACCAAGACTGTTTTGATTTTTGATAAGTTGTTGCTGTTGCAGAAGTTGCTGTTGTTGTTGCTGCTGCTGCTGCAGTTTCCTAAAACAAGAAAGAAATCAATACTTTGAATTGCATTTTTTTGTGGAATATTTTAGTCAATGATTCACATAAAACCTTTTAGATAGTAAAAATAAACTCGTTTAGCAACTTATTCATAATTCAAATGAAAAATTATATAAACAATAATCTAGCAATAAATTAAATATTTAAATTTTCTTGCAAATCATTTAATAATACGTTACACATTTGGAGAAACAGCTTTTCATTTTAATAAACAACAATTATTTTCTCCCTCGAAGTGTTTGCGTATTAACTAAGAATGAACCCACTGAAAACAAGGATTTAATTGCATGCGTAATATTTAAATATATATACCCGTGTATATCACAATCGGAACGATCAATGTACGACACGACTTTAAATTTCTTTGGCATTTGAGCGTGCAAGTAATAATGATTATTGTGCATCGTGCGAAGAAGTATGAACCTTCGAATGCAATCAAACACTAAAATATTTTCGCGTTTTTGTTGCAAACCGGTGAAAATCGATTCGAATCGAGCGTTACGCAAACTTCGACCGAGCCCGGGGATATGCACTTGTGAATTGTCCAAAGATACTACAAAATTTTATAAGCCTGTGATATGCGCAAACATGCATTCCTGAAACTATGAAATCACCGTCATAGAGACGCATTAACTGTCTATGCTAAGTGATGATTGTTGTTATTTATTATTCGATTGTAATTAACGTATGGGTCGGACATAATTGGCCAAGATTAAATAAAGGTTAAAGCGAAATATCATCCACTTTGCAATAAATCAAATGATCTGCATAATCAATTATTGTCGGTATGAGAAAACCGGTTGGCTTTTTAAAGTATGTTGATGTAAAGTCGCGCGTGCTTATGGTGTTGCATATGTACCTGTCTATGTCCTGCCTATTTAATTGTTTCATAAGCTCCTCCTTCTCCTTGTCTCTAAGGGCGATGGTGTCCTGGATCTTCTGTTTCTGCTTTTGGAATTCTTTTAGGAGATCGCCGTTGAAGCTTTGCTCGAATCCGGAAGACTCTATCGAGACTTGTGGCTGCGGCGGCGAAAGTACAATATTGTGCGCATTTACTGGCCTTTCATTCAATGAATCCCTTCGTGATGATCGAGCAGTTCCCACTGAAGCAGGCGATTCCCGCCCTTTATTATCGGCTGCTTTGTTATCGGGGCTTCGAGATTTCGGCCGCACCGGCGTTTTCTTTAGGTTGGGTGTACTTGTCTGCTCTTGAATCGCTGGTAATTGTTGGAACTCGGCGTAGGAATTGCTGAGGAACACTTCCGACTCGTTCTCGAACAGCCTGTCCACTGATGAATTCATCAGCTTGGAGTTTTTCATTCCCGTTAAATGGAAGCTGGCGAAACTGGATCGCGACATGGAGTTGTTCACATTTATGTCTCCGGTACTGAGGGCCATTACCCTGGGATTCTCGGAATTACCATACGACATAGCATCAAGGGTGGGCATCAATGATCGTGACATTACGTCGGCCGCGGATCGTGGCCTTGTGAAGGGCATCGCAGAGTGCGGAAACGTTTTCGGCTTTATGGGCGTCACTAACATGTGCTCCGTCCAAGAAGTTTCTAATGAAGGCCTTTCCAAGCGCTCCACGTCTACATTCAATGTTCTCTGTTCGAATGGCACAGAGAATATCTCTGGCGGTATGCTTTGTAGCCATGACAATAAACTCAAATCCGAATCACTGAACCCGACGCTGCCATCTAATAACCTCGAGAAGCTCATGTCTTGCGACTGCGTCTCTTTCACTCCAGTTGCTTTGGCTTGACAGAAATTCACACATGACTCGTACAGTATTCCCTTAATTACTAATTGTATTAGCCTATCGTTCTTGGCGCTCGTGTTTGGGTTTGGATCCACCGTTTTTCCAGGCAGGAATTCTGCGACTAACGGATAAATATCTCTAAAACACTGGACACGGGCGTTACTTGGATTCCAGTCCTTGTAGCTCATGTGGTCCGTCAGCCTGGGTAAGGTGAGCAGCAGGCACATATTGGAATGATCTTCCTTTGATGGTGCGCACTTCTCTAATTCATTTAAGACCTTAACGACCTCCTCTACTGCATTATCTACATTGTTACCGTGAACATTTGCCTCTGACTTTATACATAACAACTCTATATATTTGTGCTTAAGTATTGTATATCTAAATTTCTTCATCTCGAACGAGTTTAGAGCCCCCAACGGCTGGATGAATTCCAGTACATCGTCCCATTGTCCATCAAGGATAAGCTGCCGGAGGAAGAGTACATCGTCCGAGTATCCGCCATTTATCACACCAGTCTCCCTTTCCAAACTCAGTTGGGTTATGTGCAGCTCCCGATTGTGCAGGAATTCCAACGCCAGCCGTACGACGTCCTCTTCGCGGAGCGTCAGCCGAGCCGACGGCATTACGTATCGAATCTTCAACCTGAAATTTGAAACCAAATTGAATAACATCGAAAAGCCAATAACCACCATCAAATATCTCATATCACCAAACTACTTGAACTAAATAAAATTACATTGACTTTTATTCTTTTATTTTTTGTTATAAACATCGGATAGTAATGGAAATGGTAAACTCTTCCATTTCCATTACTATCCGAAAATGTAAATATTCTTCGATTCAACTTAACTGATTAAAATCAAATCAATAATTTAGTAACTTTCCATTATACATATCCTCAAATGTGTAGTAACTACACATTTTATAATATTATGTACCTGTATATTTTAATTACACTCATTTTTCAATTATGGTCATAAGAAAAACATATATTTTTCTTTATAAATAATTAGACCTGGACAGAAAGATATCCCTTTAGCCAATACAATTATATATTGAAAAAAAAATGTGTAAAGACAATTTATAATTATATTTTTTCCAATAAGTGTATTGCGCAATAGCAGTATTGTACGAATAAATTTTGAAAATAAAAGAGTAAGAAAAAATATTTCTTTGCTAAAGCTTCAGAGTTAAAAGCCGTGGCTACTAAAGCAGCGTGAAGCTAATGTAGAAATTACATACAGCCAGATGTATAATTGCATATAAAACAGCAGTCTTTAGCACGCACTAGTGCGTACAGAATATTTTCGAGACAGATAAAACTAACCCAGCAAATAATACCAAGAAAAAGGATTCACGTATTTTACAAAAAGGCTAATAAAACAAGATGGAAAGGATGAATCAATACTACTTCAGCATTGTTCTAAACGTTGAACGAGAACACTGCGAGTATACTTCGCTCTAATAATGAAAAGATCTCCAAGCGCACTCGAGACGAGTCTTCCATATCTCGTTTCCGTTCTGCAGTAAATTCTAAAAATATAGCCTCCGTTCCTTGCACATTACTTTACTTAAAACAATCCCTTTGGTTAATACTGAAGGTTTCTTTATGGAGTATTGTGTACTTTTTCCATTGTTAACGGAATCCGAAGAAGATTTGATCAAATGCACAGATGTTCCTGTTCACAATGGTACATAATCAGTTAAATTGTATCGAATTGCAATTGTTTACCTCAACCAATTTTAACGGTGCTTCTTTTTTTATATTCTTATTCTGCACACGGTCTATTATTATATGCCTCTGCATCATGCAACAATGAATGTACTCCATTTTTTTTTTCTTACTGTTTTCCGTGATATTATATAAATCATTTCACGAACCATTCATATGTCAATGGCAGCAATACTTCAACAATATTCTCGCTTGTAGATAACTACAGAGCGAATGTGTTATGGATTTTTTATGTTTACTAGAGCCTCGCATCCTATATTATGCGAAATGTAAATGAAAAACCATATTGTAAAGTCAAAGCTCTTTTTATGCAAGAGATGCAAAACGTCAGTATGAAGAATTTCAATTATGTCGATATAGCTAAACATCCATACAGTTTTTAACGATAACATTGTGTTTATTTATAACTTATTTTTATTGAATAATTTACATTTTTTCATTTTTAAATATTTATTGACTACAGATTTGACCAAGACCCACATCTTTTTTCCGAACATATAATAATTAAATCGTAGTTTTATATATTTGAAAAGAAAAGTTGCTAAATCGTATATTGGATTTGGTATTGATTTCCAAACAGTTATGTAAGAATTCCATTTTTAATATTTATCATAAAATGCTACATTGTAGAAATGATGGTTAAATGAGTATTATTTAAAGTAAAATCCAGGTTACAGTTATAAAAAATAAAGACACAAATAAAATGTTATGGTGCAGCGATTAAACAAAAATAAAAAGTTATCTATAACATGATAGATGTTATGGATATAAAAAATAACGGTTATTAAAGCATTGTAACAACTATATCTGACAAATTACATTGACAATATAAATTGTATGTTTTAAATCCTTTAAATGTAGAACGCATATGTGAAAAATAAACGCTAAATTTACCGTTTCTTTACATTTTTTAAGACGGTTTTTGCTTTTGTACCCTAGAATACTTAATGTACAGCACTGTGCAATGCTTTGTTCCGAGGAAATGCATGATTCCGACGAGTTCGTTGGCCAATTAATTCGTGTAATCACAGCATGATCTCGATATAATGATAACAAAACAATTCTTTAAGAAATTTTGTATGTTAAATTATTTCTGGTGAAACGAAAGTACAACACCAACAGCTTACACTTCTGTTACTTGTTGCAGACAGACGTAGGTCGATAAACCAGTTGATTCCGTCATAATTCATTACAAGTATTAAATTTCTTTCTCGTTTTCGAAGAAGAAAACACTTTTCAGCGCGAGAAATTTTCAATGAGAAATAACAAGGTTTTATTGGAGCGGCGCAGGAATCTGCAATTTCTTTAATTAATTGATTCAATTATCTTCCATCCATTGTGCATGATCGATGCAATCTGTCTACGTTATGTTCCCACGTGTTCCTTAATATTACTGTTATTGTCATTAAATCGATATTGCACGAAATGTGTGTGTGATTTTTTTAAATTAAATATTTCTTGATATTTTTATAGTTATGAAATTATTTAACACATTTACAGACAATTTCTCACGATTCAGTAACGAATTAAATAATTACACACCTAAACATCAATTTGACGCAAGTTATTTTAATTGAGTGTGATTATTTGTTATTTTGTTGTGTGCGAAATAGATGGGTTGAAATATTAATATAAACACTTTCCTTAACAAGATAACCGTGCATTATTTTGCACCGTGTACATCGAGAGATATGCTCCTTAGAAAATCGTATAAAAACAAAATCACGATTCACCAACACTTAGTTATTTTTAAAATTGAATGAGTTAATATAATTATACAAACTCGCAGTAATTTATTGCCGGATGCTTAACAAGACAAATCGTGAAACGCTTTTCCAGAATAAACTTATTCACAGGAGTGCCCAAACGCTGAACTTCGATGCAACATGTTGTGGCATCAAAATAACGGTAAAACGTAAATTACAATAGCATACATACATATATAATTGTAAAGAAATTGCATAAAATACTCAATCAATAGGATAGTTTCATTGGGATGAACTACCGTACAATCTTAAATATAATACAAGCCAGTATGAAATACGCATACTTGAATTAGAGCAAACAATTCTGATATTAAAATTAGAAAATAATACGCAATTGAAAAATTTCTTGATGTTGTATAAAATATACAAAAAAACTTTTTTAATTAAATAAAATTGTCAAATATCAAAACTTATATTTTGGAAAGAAACAAACTTAAATGATAAATAGAAATGATTATTTAACCTAGTTTATAATATGCATAATTTTAAGAACAAATCGAAATTACAAATGTACACTATACACATTTATTTAGTTGTTGATGCTTTAAATTCTATAATGAGCAATAAACCGTCCTTCTATAAACATATAACTTCATAATAATGTTTTCAGATATACAACGTAACTTAAGTAAATTATTAATGATGGTTACACAAACAAATTACAAGAAATAAGAAAACAAAACTGATAGTTCTAAAATATGATATATATATATATAAAAGTACCTACACTATGGTTTGTACATTCGTTGTACCATATGCCAAAGATAACTTGGATGTAATCCAGCTAAAGCAATTGGTAAATGCGTTTTACGCATTCCGAATGACCTAATCATAGATGATTTACTTATACCAGTAAATTGAAGTATGAAAACCGTGAAATTTCGTAGGTTACAGTTATTTACTAAACAGATATTTACGGAAATTACGGGACAAAATGCACAGAAGTATAAAAAAGGTGACATATGCAAAATAATTGAAGGCAACAATTTCTAACACATTCCTCTTAATATATTTTTTTAAATATTTCTTTATCTTATAATTTATTATTCAAGTACAAATACTTAACTATGTATTTGTACAACTTTTATTATTAAGATTTGATTACGAATCGAGTTATAATTATATTTGTATGATGTCATTTTTTCATCATAACCAGACAACACCCACGATAAGTATGTACATAGTTACTTCTAATTATATTTACAGAATATGTTTGCAGCAATTTAATCATATAGAGTGCTGCGATTATTTCCACTGCAATTCTATTTTGGGGTAACAACTTTTTCAATATTTGCATTATTTCCAGTTATATAGAAGTAAAACGTATTTATGACTTGTTTATTTTGTTACATATGCTACATTATATTACAAATTGTCTGCGACATGTCTCCACATAAATTAAACATATCAAGTGGATGAAGGTGAGGTGAATGCTCTGCTTTGAATTCTTGAATATTCAAATTTAAGATATTTTATTTTTATAAACAATTTTGTATTCATATGTAAATAAAGTTAATAAAAATACACCTATACGCTAAATAGTACCGTGTAAATCGACGAAGAAATTCCTTATATGAAATGTATTGTACCATGTAAATCGAGGGATATGTGTACTTAATTAGTAATGTAGACAGCCTCAATACTAGACTATAATAATTGTGTCATAGTTGTACTAGATTTTAGATATAAAGATTAAAATAGTTCATAAATTACACTAACACTTAATTAACTTCACAAATTTATTTTAATTCTTAGTACAAAAATGTAATGTATTTTTTTGTACCAAGTTTCCCACGTTCATTTACTTAAATTTAAATTACTAGTTTATATAAACTGAACTCATTTTCTACTTAAAATAAAAATGTAATTTAAGAAATTGCCTCCTCATAAATCTTGATTTATAACCTAACCTAACCTTTATTTTTTCTTCAAATAGGTAGGAACGAAAAAAATCTACATGAAAACAAGTTTATATCATTAAAAAAATTAACAAATTCTTAAATACAGTGTATTTCCCTAACGTAGACAATATTATACTATTATTTATAACTTGTACGTAACTCAATTGTATCATGTCTGCTGCTAGACAGCGTTACTTTATAGAAAATATGTGGACACAATAACAGAGTATATCTAGTTTAAAACAACACAGAAATAATATAATATTGAGGTCTGTATCTTATCGAGTTAGTTTACATGGCAGCTACATATGGAGTAGGAGTAGTTTATTGGCATACTGATATTATAGATATGTATGAGAAGTGAGTAGGCAAATATTTAGTTCAAGTATGTTAATAAATAAAAGTCGTTGATATTAAATAGTAATTCGATTTTAAATGTATATTGCAATAATTTTAAATAAAATATCAGTTAATATAGAGGTAATTAATTACACCATTATATTTTTTCTACGTAGATACATGTAATGAGGACAAGGCCTAAACATTTCTCTTAGGTTTTCCAATCATTTCCATCACTCCAGATTCTGAATTTCGTTTAATCAATAAAGGCAATAGCCTCCAGTTCAACAAAGATTGATATAATTGTAAAGGAAATATTGTTCCAAACAATATTAAATACAGAATAACTTCTGGTATCAAATATTAGTTCAACAACAAAATATAGAACCATATATATTACTTATATCATATTTGGTATTACAAAACTATTCTATATATTAGTAGAGGTATATTTCATTTTACTTCTTACAATCCGTGTTGTTTTTAATTAATTTGATACTTTTTTATCGAATTTGATGGAGTAAAACCTTTAATTTGGTCATGTTATTAAGATATTTTTGCTCTTATATGGAAAAGTGGAATGCGACACTTTTTGACCTCTTGTGTACCATTCCCTTGTGAATTAAGAAAATTGTGTTAATATCTGAGTACAGTAGAACATTGGTTTGTCAGCGTAATTCATTCCGGAAATGTGATTGTATATCAAAAAATGTAAGACAAATAAATATACACAATACATGATTCACATAACGAACAGACAAAGCGTATAGATAATACTCGCATCATTTATTAAACACAAATCTTGCAAAACATTGGCAATTCAAAGTTCCAAAAAAGTAATTAAATGCCCAGTCTATCTTGTCAAAAATGATATCTTTATGTATAATCAATAAATAACAACTAAGATTGTAATAAAAGGAAACAATTACATTTTGACTTGATCATTAAACATTTTATATTATAACTTTTGTAATAATTGTTGTAATAATAATTTATAAAATAAACATTATTAGATTTGTATAAGCAGTTAATATTATGTGTGTCAGTATTTCTGGTATGGATAATTAATATGCATGGACACGTGCGGCATCCTTATACGTATCAATCGTTACATAATTGTGTCATCCGGAAGTACGTCGAGTATTCGCTCAGTACGTATTATTTATATAAATATAAATGTTATATAAATGCGAGCAAGCGTCGAAAAGTCTCTAATGTGCAAGTGAACGTGCCGGCACATGGGGGTCAAGAAACTTGGCGGCTAGCCGTAATGCTTCACATATCTTAGATGAAGAACTTCCACAAAAGCGAATGGAAAAAAATAGTAAAAAAAATAATAGATGCATATGAAAATTGTATTACACATATACGGTCAAGATTAAAAGTCTAATTAAAACTAGAAACGATCATTAAACATAAAATTAGCATTAATAAAACAATAATCAAATTTGATTTTTACTTTCTTACAGCTTCATTAAATAGCCTATTACAGATACACGTTAAAAAGGAAATTAATTTTAGTTATTGATGATAATGATATAATTATATGACATGGAAATATGTCCACTCCTATTGTTATATTTTCAACTAATTAATAAATATATAAAACTTTTAAAAAATTGTCTAATATATATATATTTAAGGAGAAAATACTAATTGACCCTTTGTAACTATTATTTTTTCTTTATATGTGATACTCAATAAATATAATACTAAACATAAGTCACATAAACAGATAAAAAACAAAACAACAATAGTAATAATAAAAGCAAACTATAAACCTTTTCATTTTCCAATTCATTATCATAGAATATACTTACAATTAATATAAATAAATAATTATTTATGATACATGTCAATGTATATAATAAATGTAAATTGCTTTTGCATAGTACTCCCAAATAACCATCAATCAGTGTCATATTATTAAGATTTATTATTTGATTAATCGTATGCAGTTAACTAGAGGTAAACTCTAATTGTTAAGCATAACCTTGTTTAACATTTTAAAATAGTAGTTCATTAACGACACAGAACAAACTTACTTGTTGAAATTAGATAACATAATAGAATTAATTTGAATGTATATATTGTAACAACTTAAAAACATAATTCTATTAATATCTACATAACAAAAATAGAAAAGTAGTACTTCACATCGAAATTCATTAAAAAAATCATATGTTAGAAAATGGTTTATCAATCTTTAGAATGAGACGTTTTTATATTTTTTCTTCCTTAGATGCATCTTTGATTATGTGAATATCAGATTTGACCATGTTATTTCAGAATTGTGAAGAAACAGATTTGAGAGTATTGTAGAAATAACTTTGTACATTAATTATATTTTTCGTGCACGCACATTGCTGATACTATAATTAATTACAAAATTAATTTATAATAACAAAGAGAAATTCGTAATGTCATTAATACTTTCGCACATTTCATGATCAACTCTAATTAAAAAATAAATTAACATAAAATAAGTATAAAGTTAATCTTGCATATTAAGTTATAACAGTTACAAGTAGATAAATTAATGTTTAAAAGAAATCAATGAATTGAATATTACTATTATATATATAATATATATATATATATATTATTATAATAATATTAAAACATATATTTTCGTATTGGCATTCTTAATATTTGTTTACTATTTATAGTTTTAATAATTTATTACAAATCAAAGAAAATAAATAAAAATACAAAATTTTAATCTTATAAACAAACGACTTTGCATTTTCCTAATAAAAAGAGTAGTATTTCAGTCGTTTTCTATTATAATTTTCTTTTTTATATATATTCAGAATTATTTCTATTTCTGTCTTCAGTCTTTCCTTTTACTCATTAATATTATTTTAAATATTTAGGTCCAATAAATTTAATAATTACTTATAATTAATGGGTAGAACCTTAATTATGATCTTAAAAAAGTAAGGTTATATTTTCTGAGACCGAAATGTAGTTATCTTAAATTACGTAATTTGATTGTTTGGGTAATAACAATAGCACTTGAATCACAGAAAAACTTACAATAATCCATCGAACATGTTATAATTAAAAAATACGAATAATATGCAATTTATTTAATGAACATCACTATGTTTGCCTTTTTTATCGACACACGAACAGCTAACTAACCTTCCTTTTAAATAAATTTGCCGATACGTAACAGGAATGCAAACCTCCGTCGAAGTCACCACTACCATAATTTGGCAACGCACGTCATCGTGTTTTGTACAGTTCGCAGCACTCGTGAAATTAAATTTCGAACACTTTATTGAATAAAATATATTGAACTTAATTATAGTATGCAAGGAAACTTCACTTTCGTGGCAGTACCTGTGGATACTTGTCTTAAGACTAATCCGCACACTACTTGAAAATAGCAATCTCAACTTCTGTTCAAATACCGTAACGTTAGCTGCGTTCACATTATGGTATATGGGATGTACGGTTTCTTACGAAATAAGCTGCTAGCTGCAACATATCTTCTACTAATTTCTTGGAATGCGTAAAATAAAATTTTAAAAGTAAAAAAATATTTCACAGTCAAGGATTTACACGTCGTAGTGCATCTTTACGTGTCCTACATTTTGATATGCAATTAAAATTACATAATTATACAACATTGTCCATATTATTGTTTATGCTAATAATAACAATTATATAATTAAATAAATAATTAAATACAGGTGCGTATAATGAAACAGCAGCATTTTAAATGACGCTAACTGAAATCTCAAAAAAATAAATGCTATATAAAATAAAGAGTGAAATAAGAATTCCCATTTAATTTAAAATATTTAAGAAAATAAATAATCAGTAATAATCGCATTAATATGAAAATACTCAAAAAATGTAATACTTAAATGTATATGTCATTGTATACAAGGGTGTTCTATTTTTTGTGTGTATATTTTTAATTCATTATGCATGAATGTAAGAAACGAGCGTGTTAAAAACCTTTACTAAGCCTTATATGTAGTGGCCATGTAAACTCAAAAAAATAACATACATATAAGAGAGACAATGAAAACTCTTAATTGTTAATGAATCCATTGTTGTAGCGTTTAATTATATTGAATTATACTTTCATGTGGAAATATTGGCAAACGCAATATCCTCTATTCGTTAATAAAAATGATAAGCATGTAATTGCTTAATTAAACAAGAAATTATTTTAAGATCGATATCAGGTGCATGTGTAAATGGACTTTCTTAATTTTCATTATAAAGCAATACCTCACAGTGTTCGGTAATTAGTTTCACCTGTTTGAAACCGGACTATCTAAATACTTTAAAACATAATTTATTGTACATATACTTATTTTTCTGCCTTTTTTTACAATCCAATTAAAAATAAATATAAAAAAGTAGTTTATTTTAAATTTTCAAAACAACCTATAGTGATTTCAGATTAACCGAACTCGCACTGTGTGAGGTATTGTTGCACTTATTGCACAATAACATATAAAACTTTTTGTACTGCAGCATTGTTTCGTAGAATTAATTCAAAATTGTTTAAAAACAAGTAATAACAGAACTGCGAAAATATAAATCAGTAACTCCACGGTTTCGTGGAAAGTACAAAAGCCGTATAAGGAATCAATTATTGCGCTTGCGCAAGATTGGCAAAATGTAGATATATCGAAATCGAAAAAAGCGAAACATTTTAGGCCGTGAATCGAAAACGTGCCTTAATAGAAGACGGCTGTTATAGCGAAATTCCATATAAAGAGCGGCCGTAAAGCAAAGTATGGGTGTACTGTGTTCTAACTCATTCTGGTTCGGCGTTCTTTTTTTGCCTGTTCTGATTTTGCTTATTTTGAGTTTTCAGGACTGTGTTTTCCATACTGGAATCAAACAGAAGTCATTAGTTCCACGTAAAGTGAACGTTTGAATCAAAGAGACCTCCGGATTACAGAGAACCACGGAACGAGGAAGAACCGATTGGTGGTATTTTTTTGTAAATTAATCGACTTTGAAGTGAAAATAAAAATCGTAACACGTATTATATTTACCAACATAGATAGTTAAGACATGTACCGTAATTAATTTGGAACTAATTTACTTTCGGAATGCTGTAGTAACAATTATTTAGAAAGAGCCTTATAAAATTAATGTTATAAAACACATTAATTGTATATTTTAATATATACACATTAACATATATTTGGGTTACTTTTTTATAATAAATACAATAATTTTACTCAGTAATAAAAACTAGTAAAAGTTTGAAGAAAAATGTGATTTTAATAAAAAAATCTAGTTTATTTTTAATAACTGGATTGGTTAGGTTATTAGGTTATAATTTTAGCAGAAATGTATTAATACATTAATTAGTATTCTAAACATAAGCAAAATACAACAAATTTATATAATTATATCCAAGAAAAACTCTTACAAAGGGCTATGCAATTCTATACATTCTAACAATGGTTATTGGCACTATCCGCCCTAAATTTGTTTATAATATACATCAATACCTTATATAATGCGGCTACAATCAGTGATAAAAAACATGATTTTATTGTCGTAATACAAACATTTCAATATTTTATAGTATACATATATTTATACACAAGGAAGTAAAAAGAGAAAGAAAAAAAACGCGAATAGTAGTACAAGTTTAATGAAATAAGCACATGGAAGTAATGTGAACACTTGAGGTTTTTACAATAGGATGTAATAAATTATGTAAACAAATTACGAAACATGACAATCTGTTGCGACTTAATTGAATTGATTTGCAAAGAGAAGATGACCGAGAGATATTTTCTTGCATGTATTTCCTTTCGTATAAACGACTGTAATTATTTTAACAACACTCGTATATGTATTATGTACATCCAAGAATGTCTCCCATGAGATGTAATTCGCGATTCTATTTCTGGGAAATTGTACATCGTTTTTTTCCGTCCATAAATTTCCCGGTTATGAAATATTAACGGCAATAAAGAAGTGAAAAATGCGTGTTCGAGTAATACAAAACCAATGACAAATTGAACCTAGGTCTTGAAACAGTTCAGAAACCAACAATTACTTAATATCACAACCATTGCGATTCACCTTGATCCACAATCAACTGAATTACATTTATTTTCACCGCTGACTCACAATACAAATTAGTTAATTAATTTGTGCCTTTTTGAAGTCTATTCGACGTGACAGTAACGACGCAATGGATTATCTTGCAGTTTTTTATCTGCATTCTATGATATATGTATTTTCGTATACGTATGCAGGTCCGGTGGTCTATTTTTAAAATAGCTTCGCTGAGACACTGAATCCGAAGAGATGCAAATTTCTCGTTCTATCAAAATTACAAGTCTAACAATATTTCAGTCGAGTCGATCATTTAAATTTCCTAGTTACTAATTATGAAAACTATAACATTTGAATAAACAGTAAAGCAAAAGTTAGTTGACTGAATTAATGTAATGTTGCTTATTTTTAGTAACAATTTTAAAATATTAACATTATCTCAAAATCACAACACTAGAACGTAAGTTAAGGTTGGTCATTTTAAATAAATAATAAATAGTAATATTCATACATTTCCAAAATATTTTATTGTATGTACTTAAAATATTAACATTTTATGTATTTAATACCTGACGTAGTTAGTACAAAATAAACACAAATTGCAAAAGAAAACAGTAATATTTTTTCAATACAAAAATAAATCAAGTCCTGGATTAAAACAGTTTCAAGTAGTGCGTTACAAATAATTATTCTATAATTTCTATAATATTTTATTCTTAAAATTTTAATAAATAATTATAAGAGAAAGCTTTAGTTCTATTTTCCATTTATAATTTCCATGGAGGTAGTACGCACGTAATAAATTAATCTTCACTGAATCAATTAGTCCTTTTACAGGGAGATTCCTTTTAAAAATACAGTTATAAGAGAAAGCCAGTCGTGGATGTACTATACGACTTGTAGTTACATCCTTAAACGTAATCTGGATAAAAAAATACCTAATAGGATATGTATTCAGCTTATGTTTAAACTATTACCTAAATTGCAATATTATTTATTAAAGTAAAGCACTTTCGCATAAAATAATCATAAGTTTTTGCAATCTAGTTTACCTCATAAAATATAGCTTAGCTTTTGAACTATTGCCTAAACTGCAATTTTAATAATTAAAATGAAGCACTTAGTATCAAATAACCATAGGTTTTCTCTCCTGGTATATTAGAGAGTGAAGAGACCCGACGGAGGCTTCGGATAAAATGGTAAATTATGCATGCCATATGGTCTTTGAAAGTCGGTCTAAAAATGACCCAGCGCGCTAATTCAGGCTGCATCTACTAAAAAAGACGGAAGTGTACGGACCCCGAGGCGAAGTAAATATAAATCGCGAATGACACTTTTACAATCCTAGTTTAACAACACACAGACACATCCTCTGGAGTAATGAATGATATAATCGTACTGCTACAATCATCCGTTTTAACGCAATGAATACACATTTGTAATTATTTTAGTACACAAAAAACGGAGATATAAAATCCTGAAAATAAGTTGAAAATAATATCAACGTGTTGTAATTTTTAATGGTGTTACACTTTATTTTTACTCTATAGTAAGAAACAATAGATTTGCAAAAAGAAGATTCAATATCCTTAAAAACCGTAATAATTAAATTATTTTAAATATATTCAATGTATTCTTAGAATTATGTTTCTTCATTATATTTTTTTATTTTTCTAAAAAATATCTTATTACTTGTTATCAAATCATCACAAAAATACGGTAATATATGTCAATACTCAGAAGATTAGCCAAGAATGATAGAACAAACCGCAAATAAAGTATTGCTTTGATGACAATAGAACTTTTAAGTTAGAAAAAAAGTATAGGAAACATAAACTTGCATTAAACTTCCTCTCTATTTAAACAATAGGAAAAGCATTGAAGCAATTCATGGAGAAAGATTGTAGACAACGCGTTGTATATTACCCACCAGAAACTATAACAAAACTTTTAACTGAAACCGTCGAAGAAGTAATTACATGTTTGTAGATAAACCAGCAATAAAGATCTTAAACCCATAACTCGCGATTACAACACCAAATAATTCTTAATTTCAATTAAATATGTACTATTACAATATTACACCTAAAATTATGAAGAAATCTGCTATTAATTAACCTTACTCTAACTTTTATATATTACTGATCTTCTAAATACATTTTCATTTAAAATTTTATAAATTAATAGAAAGTATCCATTTACATTTTGAGGAATTAAAGAAAATATTCTTAACATACCATATATGATGCTACGTGTCTATGAAAGATAATTTAAACTCTAAGAAACGATTTTCTAATTACACATAAAATAATTGGTATGCATCTCTAGGTGCATACACAAAGATGAACGCGACCAATTATATTCTACATGCGTAATTAACAAAAACATGGTGTGTGCATTTACCTCATCCAATTAGAGAATGTTTTTCCTTTTCTCCGCTCTTTAAATACATTCGAGAAAGGAAGTTCGCTTAGGGTTAAAATTCTTAATTCAATTAATCATTATAAGAATAGTGTAAAGAAATCGACAAATGTGTCAAAAAATAGTATTTAACGAGTTGCTATTATCAAATTTATTATACTTTAATACAAAATTAAATGTATTTTAGCATCGATATGTAGAAAGTAATAAAATAATAAATAGTTTTGGACAAATTTGAATTTCGTTATTTTAATTGGATTATGGTAAAACATTATAGCCATGTTAGATTGCGAATTAAAACTTGATGTTAGGAGCAGCCAAATATCGAACGTTTGAGTTACGAAAATAAGAAATTTTAAATAGTTACAAATTATCGTAATTTACCAGAATATTTATGTAATATTTCACTTAGAAATGAAATACTTAAAAAAATAATATTGATATACCTAATGTAATGGGTGTAGTTGTTCCATTTAAATAACATTATGAATCTATTATAAAATAAAACATACAAATATTCATATTGATTGTTGCTTCTCAAGTACATACATTGATGTAGGTAATGAGTTGTTGATATACCTAAATGGTTCTCTAAGTGGGTATTAGAAGTGGTTTATAAAAGCAAACTAGATAAAACTCATAAATGCAGTATTTGTCTCAATCGATCATCAATCACCTTGTCAGTCAACCGTGCGTTATTACGTGAACTTGTGCAGCTCAAGTAACAAATCATTTTAAAAATGTAATATATATTTTGAAGAATCTCATTCGTAATTAAATAAATCATATATAGAAATATTGTTCATCAACGTTAATGAGTGTATGTAACAACTAGCTTTAATAACCATTAATCAATCAAGTTGACAACTGCAGATTGTTTTTCCAATTAAGAAATGAACACGAACAGATCTTTCAGTTTTAATGAAACCATCAATGGAATTAATCTAGCTGAGAAACTAATGAGAGTAATTCTCTTTGGTCCATTTACAACCGAGAAGGTCGCAAATTCAGTCACCTTTTTATACGATTCGTTTGATTAATATAGTATATATATAGATTTATAGTTGAATGAACATTTTTTTAGACCATTAAAGCAAGTATTTTTTTTTTGGCATGTTTCCTAAACTCGTATTTTATGTTTATATAAATTATTATAAGATCAATGTACACTAATAATTGCTTTTTATTTCAAAATCTTCGTTTAAATAAAAAAATAATACTTAAATATTTATTACTTACATTTACAAAAAATAATTATGGATTTACATTAATAGTATCGTCGATATTAAAAACCAGTTAAATTTTGAAAAAATGTATATAATATGAAAGATTTTTTATATTCTTAGCAATTTTATGTGCTAAACAAATACACGGTTAAGCAATTGCATCTGCGATTTCAGCATTTCTTAAAATTTGTTTTGTATAGGCGTTGATTTATATATTTTGAAATTCTATAAATAGTAATATTTATTGTAATAACCACAAGAAAAATATAAACGTTATTATAAATATTAAATGATTTGAGACCGATTTTTTAGTCAGTTATTTTTTATAAACTCTAGAACGTAAAAGTGTTTTAAAGTATTTTTTATCAATTTAATAAATAATTACAAAAAAAATGCGAATACTACCAAACTAATAATTTTGTCAAAATACTATAAGAATCTAAGCCGCATCGAGGGTTAAAGATTTAATCCAGATAAAAGACATGAAGGATACTAGAAAGGTAGGAATATCCGCATGATGGAAGATTACTTTGGTATTGATGTTAGAAAAACATACTCTCCCGACAGCAGGACGTAAGAAAAAGTCAACTGAACGTCGATTCAAAGAGAACAATTAAATGTAATTGAAATGAGCTACAGATGCATGTGCACTTGACTTCACCATTATACATTTTTATCTTTCGTTTTGTAAAATTCCTCTTTTTTTATTGTAAATGTTTCAAGAATTAAAAACCAGTAAATAGTTAAAGTTACTGTTAAAAATTACGTAAAAATAACTGTTTACCCCGTTTTATGTTCTTTGGAACAATTTTTACATAGTTGCAAAAGGCTTTTGACCTAAACCCGTCCTAAATAGTCTGGAATGCAACTTATTATGAAACTATTTATTGTAACATAAAAGTACAGTGGGTTACAGGTTAGCGAAAATAAACAGTTTGTTCGAATTGTTCGTTAACCGAACGTTAGTTCTCAAAAGAAACGTCCATCGGTCGGCAAGGTGATCGTTATCCGAACATGAAACTCATGTTGAAAATAAACATCCCTACTGTTTTTTTTGTAAGATTTATTCGCATTTCCAACTGTTAACCAATCACCCTTGTAATAAGCATTTGTGAATTATAAAAATTTACTTTATTATTACTTGATATTTTTACTTGCAATAAATATAATTATTAATAAATGAATTATTAATAAGTTAATAACACTGCGTACATAAATAGGTAGAAAAATGTTAAAAAAAAGTTAAAGATTATTGATCTACGCTAAAACCATGTAAACACAATCCATTTTCGGTTATACGTTCGAGCAGGTAAGCGTTTTATGTGAATTTTATTAATGTATGGTAATTTTCTTATTGACTTTCCATGCCAAGCGACGTTTCCAAATGCCATTGCACCTACTCAAACAAAAAAATCTTATTGTTGTGATCACAACAACTCTTATTGTAATTGAATTTTAAATTATATTTGCAAATACCACGAATCCATGCATTTAATGTCTATTGCAAGTAAATAGAAATGCACCTGGAATTTGAATCAGGTGAATGAAATAATGCAGCATTGATTGAATATCAAGTGCAACAGATTTACTTTCATTTGCACTTTGAATAATATAATGTAAAGTGGTTGTAAATATTTATGATACAATTATAGTAACAAGAATATAAATAAATAATTGGCTAATTACAATATTAGGTCATTGTAAAATGCAGATGCAGGTGGTGTGTGAAAGTTGAGCATTCAATTAAAACACCTTAACAGATGATTGTATCTTCAATGTGTGATTGCGTTTTGCATATATTTAACTGTAAGATGAGTTTATATATTATGTATGTACTTCCAGATATAGATTGAAGAGGATGTTGAAAAAGAACACCCCCTAGAGGCATTCCTTTATTCTCTGTCCATTCATATAAGACTTGTGCAAACAGCTGCATACATACTGGTTTATTAAAGCCAGAAATGCAGCTGAAGTAAGGATTTGTTATTGACAAATAGCAATTTTGTTATTGATATTTACAGGATTGATTAACTACTTATTGAATTGATGATAGCAGTAGCAGGAATGTGTCTATTGAAATCAGTCTGGTATTGTCTCTTTCGAGTGGTGATAAGACGTAAGTGCTTGATAAAATAAACGAAACTTGATTGCACTCACCTCAGAAAAAAGATAGGTCCTTAGGAGTAAGTTCTTTCACACATAACCATTCACCTTAGTTTTGACAGAATACTTGGCTGTCAATAGCGTAGGAAGCACATAATTTCAGTAGAAAACAAACAGATCCTGTATCCCCTTACAATTGATCATACTCATCCACCGTCCGCACGTCTCGAGAAACGCTGAGATTTATTTGCAAATACCCTCTGCGACAGAAGTACAACTTATGTACATTTTAGGTTATTCCGAAGATGTGAAGACGCACGAATACCACCACATTTACACTGCGCACTGTCACACACTCAAATATCCTTCGGAAACCGTAAAACCGGCTTAATTTTAAGTTTACTGACCTTACATTTACTCATGTTTCCACCGAAATCTTCAAATCCTTCAAACCGTTTCGCCTCTAATTGTAATTTCAACTTCGAAAACTAATTGTTTGAATCTCGACAGATGGTATTGTAATGAACAGTACACAGAGGGAAATTCAAAAATAACGCTCGCATCTTTGAATTACTCAACAGAATATAGATACATCAAGATCATGTATCATTCGCTAAAATTAAATTGTTATTTATAATGATTACGTCTAAATCAAAGCTATCACTTACATCACGTTATTATCAATGTAATCCAATTAAACAATCTCAAATTAAAGTTTTAATCTTAATTGGAAAAATGCATTACAAGACAACTAAATTCAAACATTGTTTATATTTATAACAAATTAAAAGTATGCGTAGGCAACCAAAGTAACAACTTAACCTATATTTATTTCATATAATTTTATTCTTTGCTGTACACTAATTTCACTAATTTGCAAGCAAAGATGCCAATGAATTTAAATATTGGAATATTGGGACATATCGATTCCGGAAAAACGAGCCTCGCCAAATGTTTGAGTGAGATTGCAAGCACTGCTTCCTTCGACAAAAGTTCCCAGTCTCAGGCAAGAGGTATCACTCTTGATTTGGGATTCAGCAGCTTCACTCTACCAGTACCAAATCACTTAAGCAATGATATTAAAGAGATTCAATACACTCTTGTGGATTGTCCAGGTCATGCAAGTCTTATTAAAACAATCCTCGGGGGAGCACAGATCATTGACATGATGATCCTTGTGATTGATGTTAACAAAGGCATACAAACTCAAACAGCAGAGTGTATTATTATTGGGGAAATAACTTGCAAAAAGCTTATATTAGTCTTAAACAAGATTGATTTACTAGAGCTTGAAGAACGGAGCAAGATTATTAATAAGGTTTGTTATATTATCCTGTTATTTGCAATTTTTTTTAACAATTAGAATTATATTACTTTTGTTTTGTAAAAATATTATTATTTTAGGTCAAAACTAAGATGCTTCAAGTTCTCAATAACACATCTTTTGGTAATGAGAATATTCCAGTTATTGGTGTTTCCGCAACTCAAAAATTGGGAATTGATGAGCTGAAAGAGTGTATTTCTAAGTTTACTTATCTTCCAAACAGAAACAAAGATGGTAACTTCCTTTTTTCTTTTGATCATTGTTTCAACATCAAGGGACAAGGCACTGTGTTAACAGGGACTATAATTGAAGGCTCTGTTAAGATTAATGATGTAATTATTATGATTTATTGATGTAACAAATAATAATTAAGTACTTTTTAGGAAATTAACATTCCTGAGCTTGCAGCATCAAAGAAAGTTAAATCTATGCAAGTATTTAGGAAGCCTGTATCTGAGGCCATGCAAGGTGATAGAGTGGGCATTTGCATCAATCAATTGAATGCTAAGCTCTTAGAAAGAGGATATGCTTGCACGCCTGGCTTTGGGAAACTCATCAATTTCGGTATTATCAAATTGAATGCCATTAAGTATTTCAAGGAAACAATTAAGACTAAGTCGAAATATAACATAACGATTGGTCACGAGACGATTCCAGCTGAAATAACGCTGTTTTCAAGCGATCAAGACAATGAAGTATTTGATTTAAAAAACGAATACTTGTTTGAAGAAACTTACGATATCGACGAAACGAATAAACGCAATTACTTTGTGTTGTTGCATTTTGATAAGCCATTCTTTTCTGTGCCTTATGCGATTATGATTGGTACAAAGTTAGATACTAGCAGTAAATGTAGAATTGCCTATTGGGGCACACTTCTGGAGTCCTGGAGTGATAAAAGTGTCTTAAATGAAATGCGAGTTTATAAAACTTGCTGTAAACATGGTGCTGTGGATAGAATAGTTAACGAGAATACTGTGATAATAAAGAACATGTTCCATAAGAATAGCGATATGCAAAAGTTTTGCAACTTCAATGTCGTATTATCGAATGGATCGACTGGTTATATTGAAGGAAGTTTCGGTAA
Organism: Nicrophorus orbicollis; assembly: GCA_018845635.1. Lineage (NCBI taxonomy): Eukaryota > Metazoa > Arthropoda > Insecta > Coleoptera > Silphidae > Nicrophorus > Nicrophorus orbicollis. The sequence continues at coordinate 23,379 of JAFMTC010000054.1, read as the reverse complement.
AAGCGGAAAGGTGAAGGTTTGCTTGAAAGAAAGTATAAATATTGATGATTCTTATTATTTTTGATGTAAATAAAAGTATTAAACAATGATCTTCTGTTTCTTATTTTATTTTGAATATTATTTATTTCTTTCATTCACATTTGCTTTTTTAATTTTAAAAAATTCGAGGTTTATTATATTAATTACTAATAATATATTAATCTAATAGGGAAAACAAATAACTAATTAAATTAAAAACAAATAAATATTAAAATGAGCGGAAAGACATGATCATAGACCGCTGAAACAGTATCTAAATATTGATATTGAAGAAATACATAAAACACTTTTGTATTTATGATAAAATAAAGTCATAATTAAGTAATATAATATAACATATAAGTCTTACAAAGAGTAGCTAAATAACGTGTTATTATATATTGAAAGAAAAAAAAACAAAATATGATACGAATAGTTATATCAGCATACCGAATTTAGATTCAAACTCCTAATAAGTTAATAACATTATCTATAATTCTTTGAATTGATTTTAAACTTAATTGAACTTTTATTTAGTTATTTTAAGCAGAATTCTAAAAGGCATGTTATGAAAACTTAGCCAAGCGATAATCGTACAAATTGTTAACGAATTGCAACTTCTTTATGTTTGAGTTTTTCGGTTATATCTTCTATTTGTATATAAAGATTGTATTAACTTGTGTCAGAACATGAAAGTACGTTGTAATTGTATTTACTCATCAGTTCATTTATCTGGAATAAACAGTATGAAAAGACGGACTGCAACACCTTGCATAGTGTGAGGAATCGGTTACCGTACTGTTTAAAACCTGCACTAATCAATGACTTTATCATTTATGTACGACAAATATTTTCAATAATTTTTACAATTTATTTTGTTAATTACTTTCTTTTGATATTTTTAACAGAACTGTATTGAATCTGAATTAATCAAAACCAATCTTCAGAATTTTATAATAATTCTAAATAATGTAAATGTATAACAAATAATGTAAACTAAGTTACAGAACTATTATATTATAAAAGTAAATAGTTCGAGTCTTCTATAAAAATAATTGTATCGGACTGTGGTGGTGCAGTCATCAGTAATACATAATAACTTACGTGATATTAATATTCAAAATTTAATTTATCATTAAAAAAAAGGATTTAAATATAATTTAATCAATTTTGCAGTAACAATTAAAATTAAAAACATATTTTAATTGTTACTGCGCTTAATCTAAATGACACCATATTTTCGTTTCATTTACTTGAAGTATAGGAGGAATTAAATTACTATTGATTTATACTAGATCTTTTTATCACTTGAACTAACTTAATCAATTATTTGTTTATATATTAACCAACACAATCCATATAAGGAGTGAACACCTGCACTTTGAAGATGCTTATCTAAAGAGATAAATCATTCTATATAAGAAGTGAACATCTGCATTATATTGCTACTAGGTAAGTTTCGTATTATATACAGAATATGCAAAATATTACATAACTTCATTACAAGTGTTCAATGAACAAGTACTTACCCAAGTTGTTTGTCATATTTAGCATATCGAATCTCCACAATTCATTTAATAGCATAAATGATTAATATAAACATTTCATTTATTATTTTTAAAATATATGTAAATTATTTGATATAAGATTTCAAATATGATTTAGTCAATTCATTTTTCAGGTTTTTATTATACATTTTAATTGTTACTGCGCTTATTCCAAATTATTTCATCATTTTTATTAATTTAATCCCATGTATATTTCCGTTGCATTTAAAAACATCTTTTCAATTGAATTATTTTAATGTATTAATAATAATAAAATTGCAACAACTAGAAGAAATATATAAACTGAATATAATAGGTCTTTCTGCCTTTTAATGAATTATATCTTAATATTTTAATTCATTTTGCTAAAGTCAATTTCTTGTAGTTTTTGACAGTTTATAGTTCCTGTATTTCCAAAATATATATATCAATATATATATATAATATGATAGTGAGTTTTTTTTTTGTAAATGAATAAATGCAAGTTTGCAATTGTTTCTGTGTTTGTTTATGAATATAGTAGCAAATTGTGTTTGATGAACTGAATTATAGATCACATATTGATTAATATTCTGTAAATTGTATTAAGGTCTATTTGATGGTTTGTATTTTCATGTTGTCAATTGATTAACATTTTGTATGTTATATGAATACCTTTAACACCAATTGAATTCACATGTTGACATAAACCCATATGTAAATTACAAATATTTAATTAGAAATGAATTGGTATTAGTAAATTAATAGTTAATTAACAATTATTGAATTGTTGCATATTGGTACTATAATGTGTTATCATTTTTTAAATTAATAGTAATCAGTTGGTAGTTCCTACTGTGCTTGCGTCGATACGAGAAGTGTGACATTCTGTTGTCGTTCGACGTTGATTGTGTTTTCGTACACCCCCGCTTTTGAACATTTAAATTGTTGTGCAACTCGTTCCAATTAACTGTGGTCAGTGAAAACCATCATCGGGAATCACGATCCAAATGAATTTGGGTGTAATCAAAGGTTAGTGACCTGATAATATGCCACCAAAAAAAAAAGATTCGCATTGCATTGCAAGTCTTCAAATTTGTTCGCCCATCAATCGCGCAGGTCGTGTTAAGATTTGGTTGTGTTGGAATAATTAAGAAATTTGCGATAATTAATTGCAAATTGCTTCAAAAATGGAGGACCGACGCGCTTTTCGCTCCTCTCACTTTCTATTGTTTAACATTGATACCAATGCATTTTTATTCTAAATAAATTGATGTGCGTAATAATCAGTGAAAATTTGTGATTTTTTATGAGTTTTAAGTGGAAATTGAATTGTAGCAGTTTTGAAATGTCAATCATTTGTGAATAATTGTATTTGAAGATAGTGATCCGGTATTAATTTAAGAGCTAAATACAGCCTCTGAAGTGATGCCATGCGTTAATGAGTACGTGCACATTTACCTTCACGAGGTTTATAATCTGAATATGTGACGGATCGCTTTTTGATACTATGTTTAAGTTTGCCATTTACAGAAGCCGTAATTTACAGATAACTGTATAACAATAAAATACAGTGTTATTTGAAAATATGTTTAGTTGTTTCTTCGGATTTTGTATCATTAAATGTACTCATAACACGTACCTCATAGGATATTGGCAAACTGCAGGAACGGTACTAATTAGCAATAAATGAATAAAAAACACACTACATAATAATTTAACAAAAATATATACAAAAAATATCTCTGGACATAAAGAGATAAATGGAGCTAAGGTGGAACGAGTGGAACAGGATTTTTTTTAGGAATAACCATTAACGAAAAATAGCAAAGATATTAACACAATTAAAAGCAAAAACGCATCATTAATAGGAGTAATAAAAAGAACAGCAAGGTTTCTACCGGAGAAATATAAAGTAGCTATATACCAAGTGTTTTTACATCTGTTATGGTCTTGAGGTATGGAGAAACACTACAAAGAAGAATATAAACGAACTACAAAGACAACAAAATAAATTAAGACGAATATTATATAATTAAATGTTTTTCTACCAGACGTGGAGACTGTGAGGAAAGTGCAAAGGTCAGTATACATACACAGAAATATACATGAGAAAACAAAGACAACTAGATCTACAGGCAAGCAGTGTTATTCTTAAAACACAAGGAACATAAATAATTTGAAAACGGAAAAGAACTGAACTAACATTCTTAATAAGAGCATAGTGGTACAAGGTATTAGCGATTATAATAGAATTTCAGAACATAATCGAACATAAAAAAGTTATACGAGTACTGGAGAAATGAAAATTAAATCAACAGAGTTCGCTTTCAAACCAGTCCATAGGATTGCCCACAAGGACTGAAGAGGAGGAATATCAAGTAAATTACAATAAAATAAAAATGTATATAAGTTTTTAGAAATAAATTAATTAAAATAAAATGTACTCGTCTATTAAACATTCTTTAAAAGTTTATATTTTTACCTCAACTAAATATACACTTACATCCTCTAACAAAAAATACACATGTTTATCTTTAATTTAAATATAAAATTCTCCAATTATCTTGTGTCGTACTCTCCACACCACTATATTGCAGCCAGGGGATAAAACCTTTCGAAAATAAAGTGTGCATTACCATTTTCGATCATTTACATTTTGAAGTAGGATTATACTACTTTTTACGAAGATTATACTGATCCAAATAAGTTTAATTGTTATTAAACACTTTAGTCTTTCTATAAACATGTAATAATAGTGATTGACAAATTGTTATAGTGAGTATAGTTAAAAATTTGTGGTGATACAATCCTTCTTAGTGTCAGTAATAAAATATATTTAATTAACATTTCTAGTATTTTTGCTCGATATAAAAATAATTTGTTTTAGATACTTCAAAATTTCATTCAGGATAAATCTACAGTATGTTATTTTGTTTATTACATTTTTTTAAACAGCAGATTAAATAAATTTTGACAATATGGCATAAATATGATAATACAGAAGATATTTTGACATTCCAATAGGCAACGGTACATTTTCATTTTTCCAATTGCTATTTCGGTGGGGTGGAATTGAGTAGATCCTATTATGCCAACACAATATCCTTTTCATTCCTGCTCCTGTTAGAAGTTTGACAAGCTGGGTTGAGTAGGTTCGACACTTAGTCTACACTTGTTAAGAAAATCTTATTTGGTTCAAAACATTATTCTTTATTGATGGCGTAAAAATATATAAACATTAATTAACTAGGGTTTCTTGAGTTTGACTAATGGATTGTAGCGATGGCATAGATATAAATGGCACAAATCTTAAAATAAGCCTGTTGTAATATTATAAACATTTACTTAATAGCTTCTTTTCTGTAATTATATAATTTGTAATAGTTATGAATAAAAAATATTAGAAAATTGAACTATTTTCAATTATATTTATACATCATAAAATATTTAAGCTTTACTGATTTTCTAAACAAAATAACTTTTTATTAAAACAAAACGTTGTCAATCAGTTTAAATCTTTGATTCTTAACTTTTTTTCCTACTGTAACTTCTTTTACTTTGATGATAATAAAGTTTAATAAATCTTTAAAAGAAAAACCACCATGTAATATATTTCTAACATTCTTTTTATAGAAATTTTCGGAACATATTGTTTGAGTAATTGGTATATCATAATATATAATTTATTGAATCTTATTTTCTTCTTAAAGTATAATTTCTGTATATATTTTGCTTGACATTTTGGGACTTCACTATATAGAACCTTTGAAGTTAATGGCCTCGGTTAATGTTATCTTTAATACAGTTATGTTCAGTCATCAAATAAAAAAAGTTTTCAAATTATCTTTATATTTTTTATGAATGATTTCGGATTTAAAGTTTTATGAAGTTAATTACGAATTTGAACAAATTATGTAGTCTTTATTTAGTATTATCATTGTTACATTTTAAATGCATTTTTTGAGAAAGAAAAGTGAACTTCTAATGGAGTAAATTAGCACGAATATAAATTGTTTTACAAGTGCTATTTGTAGAGAGAGCAAATGGTCTTTCGAGATTTCTAACTGCAATTAACATAATTTCAGCGGCAGCCACCATTCCATTTGCCATTACACGTGCGCGTGCTATTACCTTAAGTTTCCCAACACTGCCGAAGATAATTATGGTATGAGAGTGTGTGTGTGTTTGTGCATGCGATTATCTGGATAATCAAAATTTCATCTGGCGTTTAAAACTTTTCATATTTACATATTTTTCATTTTCCACTTACAAAATATTTATATTTAAAAAAAAAGAAGTGTATTCCTTCGTGTTTTGCATGACGCGGAAAATGAAAGCAGATGTAGAAGAAAAGCGGAAATTATTAAGTGAAAAATGCAATTAGTACGTAAATTGGGAGTGTGCGGATTTGGAATTAGTATAGTCTGCCGCCTCGCCGGTGCCCCAAGAAATAATTTCCGGTTCTTTTAACCGCGGAGACGGCCGAGTTTTCCGGATAAGGAAATGGAAAATTCTACGTGCAACGCGCCTTATGTGTACATTCCTTTTAAATAAGAACAGCCTGAGATCCTGCACCCTCCTTCGCACACATATATACGAACACATACACATTCTCGCACCCTTATCCTGTCGTTCCCTTCACCCTTCAACACCCCCACGCGCACCCTAAATATATATAGAACCACTTTCTTATTTCCCTTAAATGGCTTACTTATACCGACGGCGCGTAATTTAACCACCCTCCCGACTCGTGCAAAACATTTGATCCACATTTTTTTTTAGATGGAATTAACTCAATTTCATCATGTAATACATAAAATTGCATTCATTACGTGATCGATGAATGCCAAATGCAATTACAAATAACATTACTCATGAAAATTTCATTGGTTCGTTTTACTGAACTAAATAAAGTTACCTTTTTCTTTACGGTCTACTATAAAACATGCGTTATTCGCTACAATTTAGGTTCTTCCAGTAATTTGATTTTATTTCAATATTAAATAAAACTGAAAGATTATAAAATAGTTCTATTATTTATTTATTTACTTAATTATTTATTACATCAAAAACCTATACAAATAAATTATAAATATGACCTTACATTTCTGATAGTAATTGATATTTTGAATTCAGTTCTAACTTGGAGTTTTATCTTTAAATTTGCATTATTATGAATATTAATTTACTTGAATTTATATAGCAACGGTCAATAGCCAGAATATTATCTTCTACTAAACATAGATATGGTATTGCATGCCTAACTAAATGTATAAGGACATATAAATTTTTGCCTATTCGTGATGCACTACTTCTTAGGCGTTGTATACGAAACCTTTGAATAATTCTTATATTGCATTTGGCTACACCACGCAATTGGAATTACTTAATTTATTTTCCTATGATAATTTCTAATAACTACCTAATAATTAATATAGTTTTATAAATGTTATTTTTAATAGTGCCCTCTTAGTATGAATATACTTTTTTCAGGAAAGCATTCTCTCTAGATGTATAACTACTTTACTTTCCTTGATTAGGACACATTTTGTCCATTTAGTTTAATTACCAGGGACTTATTTCATTGCTGTAAATGTGTTATACTGATTTCATGATACGTTTTACATTTTTTGAGCCATTCATATAGCTTGTCTAAATTATTCTGATGCAACTACTTGATTACCATTTGATGCAAAGATTTCTTCTTAAAACATTATTTGCCACTAATAATTATATGGCATTTTCTTTATTTTGTACAATGGATCAAGCCATAATTTGTCTTATACTAATGATATGTTCAAAACGTCAGCCGAAGAGTATCACTTCTTTTCTAGGTCTTGTTTATTAGTAGCACCAAAACAGAATTATTAAAATGTGGGCACAAACAGAATATTCTTGAAGTTAGTATTTGAAATTTAAATTATTTTTTCGTCTAGTCTGTTTTTGTTCAGTTCTGATTACCACAATTGTGATTTGTTAATGATCTCCTTTTACTTTATTCTGTTCTCAAGTAATTTGATTCCAATATTTCGTGTCAATTTTTTTCCTATTGCGTTCACATATGATCTTATTTTTCATGTTTTATTTTTACTTGTTTTCATTTTTCTGGTCAGTGATGTATACATATTATAAAATTATTTACATTTCACAATTCTATTTTCGAATAAATCGTATTATATATACTGATTTTTTTTATTGTCAATATAAGATTTACTTCTGATCCAACACCGGATACAACGTACATGTTTATATTGTTTCAATAAAATTTCTATAAAATGGAATACACAAATAGAGATTTTTATTTACTTTCTCTGCTGCTCCGGAGCATGTTCCCTCTTTTTTTTATACATTTTCTATCACGAAGTCATAACGTATCCAATCAATATTCGGCGGAGAGGCTGGAAAAAGAAACTTGTGTGTTATGCTTATAAATTGGTTTTCGGCAGTAAATCTGCACGCCAGCAAACGAAATTCAATGTGTGTCAACAGTGGACTTTATGAGAATAGAAATCTGCTATGGCAATATAAAACTTATAATGAGATACGTACTTACACAGCCTTATTATATTACCGATTGGCAGTTTTCTCTAATAAAAAAAATACATGAAAATTAATTTGAATACATTAATTTTCTATAGTTCTTTCTATTTAAATTTGAATGTCCATTAAGAAGTGTTTGAAAAACTAAGACATGAAAATCGAACCAAAACTTTAAACACCAAACTTTATTTAAATTGAAAATCATAAAAAATCATATTTATTTCCACTTTACACGAACAGTTTAAGTATAAACAATTTAAAAACAATGTGAAAATAAACATTTTTCTAATAATAATATATTACATATTAACTTTGAATACATGCTTTTCGTAAATCTATTTTGGAATTACTATTTTTATAAGAAACTGTTTTAGAATTTTAGCAGAAACATTATGATAATGTGTTTTTAAAAGATATTCAAAAAATATAATTAATTTATTGAAAACATCATTGGAAATTTTAGAAACAAATAATTTTCTGAAATACCGTTTTCTTCAAAACCTTAATTACTAAATACATTAGTATAGTTTTTTATTTCCATTTTTGAATAATTTTTGAACATGTAATTCGAGTATTTTCTAAATTTAATTGCTCATCTATATTGGATTATTACATTCAATTTACATGCTATATTTAAGTTATGTTTTATGTATTAATATAAAATATACACATGTTTTGATTATGATATACATGACCATCTATATATGTTATACATTTTGATAGGTGGAAGATGCGTACGGGGTTAAACAGTATTTTTTTTCTTCTTCCGTTTCTTCTTATGACACGTCCTCTGGGAAACTGCTCAGCCTGTCGGTTCGCGTGTATTTTGATGTCCGATATATAAGATAGTACGTACGTTTGCTTTCCGTACCTTTTAGAGTAAAAAACTTTACGGTCTGTCGGTCTTAAAATAGGATTTATCTGAGCTTGACAGCGAATGCTGTTTTTCATCTCGGTGTTTGTGTATATACACATCTACACGCATACATGTAGAGACATATAAAACATGAAAATAGGATGGACCCAAAAAATAAAGAGAGGAAAAAAACAAGGATATATCCTAAGCTCTCAAATATATTATTTTGTTGATATATTGTTTGAGTTTGAATCTACTGGTTTCTTTATAAGACTAAATATATAATCGTTACAAAAATTATATGACATATTTGTACATTGTAATACAAGTTCATCATTTACTAAATATATTTTTAAGTCAGTTTTACATTAACTTAATATATTACAAATATATAATATTTTGTATGTCCATTTTATATTGTTTTATTATCTTCAAGCTTCAGGTTTTTCCCTAATACACTATTTTGAAAAATCATGAAACTAACATAATTAAATGTATATATTTTTTTATTTAATAATTTAATATAAAATATATTATTTATACTATTATAATGTATTTATACATTACATTAAATTCTCCGTATAATTTAAAAAAGATTGATTTATTTAAAATATATTTGAAGGAATTGAATTAACTTTACTTTTTATGGGTATTAAGTGATTTTGGTTTTGTAATATGAAATAAATACCCAGAACTTATCAATCCTGAAGTTTTAATTCTATATTTTCTAATTTGGCGAATAATCATGAATACTGGACACTTTATGATTCATTATAGAACAATACTGACACATGCGTCCTTTTAAGAAAAAAATAAGCATAATCTTCATATATTTCTTTTAAATTCATGTTTTTACAGAAATATAGAAGGAAAATTTATCGAATATGTTCATTTTTGCATTCCGTGTTAAAAATGTCCTTAAAATAACAAGTGTAAATAAAATTATGCGAAATTTGCTTCTAAACTTGACATCCACCAAATTTCAAAAGAAAAAAACCAAAGAAAAAATCTTTGAAAAAAAAACCTTTCATTGAGAAAAGTAAACATAACTTCTTTGTGAAATCTAATTAATTGCACGTCAATATGATTTCATTTACAGTTTATTTGGAACAAAATAATGATACTTTTAGTCCAATGGAAATTAATGTTTAATGATAAATTTGTATTTGTACCAATATTGACAATAACAGTGCTTTATAAAACATTCGTTTCTCTATGTAATAAAATAAATAAAGGTGATATCACCGTTACATTTATTTGGATGTTTTTTTCCTACATATGTACTTTGTGAGAACGATTATTTGTGATTTCATATATTTCCTTTTTTCCGAGCCATCCATTTTTTTTTCATGAAATCCGAGAAAATCTATAATCTGTAAATAGCAGCATCTCTGCAGTAAACGTGTTTTCCTATATATCTATATATTCCTCTGTAGGTATCCGCACTTCATAAGATATATTTTCCACTTCTTTGGAAAACATCAATTTTATGTAACAAGCAGTAAATAATGATAAAAATGTTTATGGTTTACTTTATTCTAAGAAATTTACTTATTGCTCTTTACGTTATTTATTAACCTTCATAGGATTTATTTTGCAATAAATCAATGAGTATGTGCCCGGCGCATTCACCATTTTTTATTAGAAGATTTTTATTATGTTATTGATTACGTAAATACATAAATTTCTATTTTAGTTACATAATATTAAAAGAATTATCACAGTTAAGTCAAGTACATAATTTTTATCTTTATTATTTACTTTTTAAATTAATAATACATGAAAAAAATGGAAATACATAGAAAAAGAAAATATAATTATTGCTATTGCTACAAATAGCTATAGACCACAGGTCTTTCTGTTCTATTTAAATTATTAATCTTATAAAACGGTTTGTTATTACTATCTTTTGCTATTTCAGAAGTATTATCTCAACGTGAATAATTTTGTGAGATATTAAAAAATTGGAACTGAAAGCGCACAGTTTTAAGTAATTACAAGACCTGTCTAGAGCATTTTGAGTATGCCTATGTCTAGTAGGCATAATTAGAAGTTTCGTAAAATATATCATTCACAGGAATGAGACGTGATGTACCATTTTCAGATGTTCGTATCTCCCCTCATATTCAAGTTTCTCTTTTCTCATACATTTTCCGAGAAACAAAGTATTAAAATTTGCGCGCCTTATTCCGTACACTTTGTACTTTATTTTTCTGTTCGCGCCTCGTACGGATACAATGCACCTGCTACAATACAGGGGATGTTCCTCCCCTCGTTATACATTTTCCACCGTTTTCTTCTCCCGCTTCTTTATGCCCTTTTTTTCTCCCTGCCGTTTGCACGTTTATGGATGTTCTGCCTACGAATTCTCCAGCCTGGGAAACAAATTATCTAATTGCCAACCTTGTTGCCTCGATGGCACTGATGCTCTATTCACCTTGCAGCCATTTCATGCTTGTTTATTATGTTGGAAACACCTGCAACAAAAGATGCATACACATTGAAATTGAGTGTGACAGGGGAAGGAGAGAGTTCGGAGCCATCTGGAATGCACGATTGACGTTCTTTTTAAATCCATTACATTAAAAATAAAATTTATAATTTCGCGGTAGCATATTTATTAGTTACGGAACTTGTTTTCTTTCTGTAGTGAAACGTTTATTAATATTTACAATGGCGCAGAATTAATTGAATTATTGTTCACAAGAAAATTTCAAACAAGAAAATAATTATTTTAATTTAAAAAATAATATATTTTTATTACATGGACATTTAAATGGAGACAGAGTTGGACAAATTCTGATAATTCATTAATAACATTTTTAATTATATATTGCAAAAATATATAACATTTTTAATATAATTAACTAACAACTAATTCCATTTAAATATATCCATTAATTAATAAAAACTGTTTTGGTATTCCAGTATAGGCAAGAATTCATTAAATATTTGATATATGGGCGGAAAGACCATTGGTCGATAGCCCTTTGGCCAGCCTTTATATTATTATTTTTATTGTTATTTGGATTTATATGTTGTTTTTATAACTGGCCAATAAATTATATATTATATTACAATTTGATATATTTTATTAAAAGTAAGGTAACATAAATAGAAAATAGAATAAGAAAATATTTATAGTGTTATTGACAAATCGTACTTTCAAAAGTCTTTCATTTAAATTATTTAGTTTGGTCTTACATAATCTTCTACTTACACAATATATTTTATAATATCTAATAAGAACAAGTACATTTACAGGTTGACATAAGTTCTTCTAACAATTATTAAAATTAACCAAATTATTATTTATATAATTATTTTCTTCTGTTGATTTATAATTATAATATAAATTGTCTTGAAATTATACATATAGGATGATGTATATTACCTTTTTCTTTATAAATTACTATATTTTAATGAAAAAGTTTTTGGGTGGTCCATCTCCGGCAATTTTTCACTTTTTGCTTATGCAAGGAAAATAAATTAACATACACAAATAGAGTTTTTAATGTTAATTATTAAATAACTAAATATATATTATATGCACATTACTATTTTCTTTTCAATAGATTTTTTATGATTTTTAAAATTATACTAAATTTATTATAATTATATAAAGAGGATATATTAATTTTAAACATCACGAATGTGGCTTAAATATGGAAAGTTTTTAAATGGCAATTTAACACATATCGTGCTATATTATTATTTACGGCTTGTTAATAATAATGAATGCAATAACCAGTGTCATATATACCTTATGTTGTTCTATTAAATTGATTATATATTTATTATGATTATAGTGAAACCTGAAGATTTACGTGCATGAAGACTCTTACCATCCATCTACCGCTATTATTAATAGCTTATGTACGATCTGCAGATATTTTGCACTTGGAGGTGATTAATATCCTGCGTGATAATTCAGACAATAATTGTTATACGATTATTTTGCAGATATCTTTAATTTATCGTTCTATTGCTCAACAAAATAAAAATAATACCAATAAAATTGTATGTAATATTATTGTTTATAAATAACCGTTTTTTTTCTTATATATATATATATATAGTTTAACGTGAAGTTAACAACTTAGAGCGGTAGCGAATATTGCGGAATATTGAAGTAACATATTATTCTTATTATACGAATTATTTGTATATGAATAATATTTTTAGATATCTAAATATGTATAGCAAATCTTTATTTTATTAATCAAAATAAATGATTATACAATTTACCATAATAAATATATGAAATACATACATGACAAAATATTATTTTAGATAATATTAAAGTATGACATATTTAACAGTTAATTTTTTTAAAGGTATAGAGTAATTGAAAATATTTAATAATCTGTGTTTTGTCAAGATATATTTTTCATGTTCTATGAAAATGTTATTTGTTTTATCTAGAAAACACTTATAGAAGTTTCTGACAGCTAATTTATATAGAAGACGACTCGTAGATAGCAAAGTTCCCCAACACCGAATTTTGTTTTTCCATACATGACTACACAATATAAAAAGAAATACAGACAAATCTATTACAATCGCCAATCTTAAATTAATTTTAAAGTATTTATTAATATGAATTATTTTATTTCCTATATATAATTTTAAGTATGAATTATTTTATTTTAAATATGCTATCAACATATACATATTTATTTATATTTATTTTAAAATAATCTATATACAATAAAGCAAAAATAGACAATAAGCCCTAGTTTTAATATTAATTGAAAAAAAAAACATGTGAAAATTGGAGATTGACATCAACCCAATTTCAGTAATAACCCAAAACAAGTTTGGAGAAAGAGAACAAAGCATCACATATGCATGGACGTAGACATGACACATTCACACATATTTAAAACGCCTAGGAGATCGTGTGGTTTGAACCGTTTCAGTTTTCGTCGGTGGGATTTGTATTTGTTAGCTCGGTAGCAAGTTGGTTTGGATGCAGGCAGAAGAGCTAAAACTTATATACGGCAGCAACACCAATATTATGTACCTATTTTGATATGGTATCTAAATAAGTAGTCTAAAATTTAAAAGAATATTGGCTTGGATCTCGGTCCTTTACAAATCTGATCTTCGTGTATTGGTGTATATATTCATTTGTAGAAAATCAAGGTGCATTGGTAATTGATCTGAGCGTTATTGACTAGAACCTCTACATGATATCAATAGTTGTATTGCAGGCAGACCCCAAAGTGTATGGACCACTTCTCCTATAATTCACCGGTTGTCGTTACGCTGAATTAAGAGGTGATCTGTAGGGAACAAACGCCATTTCATCACAATAGACGTACGACTGGAAATATTTAAGACTGCTAATGGAGTCTGAAATTGATCTAAAAATTCCGCTGAAGTCGGAGACGGATATCGATCGTGTATTAGAACAACTGAATTGCATCATCCAGAAGTCGACCTGAGCAATAGTCCAGAAATCGGAAACACTGTCCTGCTCTTTTACAATAACGACCACGGATGAATCTCCCTATAGAATTAGTACGACCAGTCGAGGTGATAGATGTCATCAAGAACTTGAAACCGAGTAAGGCTCCTAGTTACAACCTGATAACGGGAAGGGTCCTTCATCACCCTACCCAGAAAGGCTTTAATTTTACTCACAACAATTTTCAATTCCCTCTTCAGGACTGATTATTTTCCCTTCCACTGCAAAGTCGCTCAGCTCGTTGTCATACCAAAGCAGGGAAAGGATCCAGAGGAAGTCACGACTTGTGACTGTCGGTGATATCCAAGATGTTCGAGAGGTTGCTACTCTGGAGGATCCGTCTAATTTTGTCCGAAGAATAATAAGATAATTAGTTCGGATTCGGACGACATCATTCCACCATCGAACAGATCATTTGTGTGTCGAGCGAGATAAGATGATCCATGGAGGAAAACCAATACTGTTCCTTGACACAGCACTGGCCTTCTCTACAAAATCAAGTGCTCGCTGAACACCAAAACTATCCGCATTACAATGATGTCAAGTACTTGAGTATGTACTTGAATCACCGACCCACGTGGAAGAAGCACATCTCAGTTAAACGCAAGCAACTTTGTTCAAAAAACAAACTGTTACTATACAAGACAGTGCTAAAGCGCTTCCAGTCCTAGTACGGACTAGAAAACCATCCCAATAGTTTCGCGTTATCCCTGCTAGACAACAATGACACCCCCCACAGACCTAAGAAATACAACACCCTCGAATATATTTTATTTCGGCAAAATTATGTCCTTTCAGTTAAATTTACACTTGTTTGGAAAGTTTCCGATGGGAAATCGTTCCGCTCGCCGGTTACTTGTCCAAATATTGACAGGTTGTGAATATTAAATAATAGTTATATATGAAAATAAATCTCCAATTCACGTAGATGAGTCCTGTTCACGCCATAGTCAAATATAGATTAATAATGGCTAAATGTAAGAAAATTTCATTCGCAGTATTTAATTTTAATTAGTGCACATTTTCTTACTGTTGTTAAACAAAATGAATATTGATAATGTATTAGTAAATAATGCATGAAATATGAAGTTAAAGTGAGAAACTGCAAAAAGTTAGTTTCATGTAAATATTTTCTCTTTATTTATGAAAAGTGGCACGAACAAACATTTATAGTTGGAGAAGAAGCACAGACAATTATTCTGGAGGATGGCTTTTCATAAAAATATTCATATTTATATGCCGGCAGCTGGTTCGTTTGCATTTTGCATAATGGCAACTGCATCTCACCTTCGGGATGGAAAACAACACAAAAACAAGGAAAATATAGAAGAGAACAGAGCGTTAATAAATATAAAACGCAGAGGGCGAAAAAAAGGAGACGACGGTGTCGTATGCAAAAAAAAAATAAAAATAAAAGCTAAAATGCTGCGGTGCTACATTTCTCGCCGCAAATATGAAGTGACTACAGCATAGAAAAATACACATGCAACGAGAGAAAGACATTCAACAATAATATGTGGCCTGGTCGGGTGGTATGATTATTTTTATTGCATCGTCGTCACGTAGGAAATTGGTTTAGCCTGTGTGTTGCACTTGAAGCCAGAAGGAATGTTTCTGCCTGCCACTAAAACATGCAATATTGCGTCTCGGCTTTCAAAGTTTCCCATTCAAAACTGAAATATGATGCAATTGAATAAATTTTACATTTAGTTTAGGGCATATCGAGTTTCGCATTTTATTATTCTGCAGTTTTATTTATTTTGCACGGATATCGATATGTTCGATAATTTCTCCTGAATTTTAATTTTTAATTATAACATTTATTGATGTATAGAGAAATTCAATGTTTCAATAATATATGGCAGAAAGACCTATGGCCTATAGCCCTTTGTAGAGATGGTAATAATTGTGTTTTCTTTTTTTTTTCTTATAATTTTATAAATGTTTTATTATTTTGTTTACTGTTCAAATAAAAATAAATAAAAGTATTCATTTATATTTGATTTATTTATAATAAAAAATAATACATTTTTAATTATAATAGCAGATGCTCCGCGTTTTAAAAAAAATATGTAAAATCCTAAATTAACATATTTTCTAATGAAATTAAATGTTTAATTTGATTCAATCCTGTTAGTAAAATTTGCGAAGCAATTTCTGTATTTCTATCATATGACATTAGTGCTGTGTCATTTGTGAATGTAGCGCTGGTTATTTTATTTGGTACTAAGAGATCATATGTGAAAATAACAATTAGGAAAGTACAAGAAGACTGTAATAGTCTATCCATTATATACAATTATAAAATTTAGAAGAATTTAGATCGTCCTAATTTTATACAGTAATCCTGGGTGCCACATTTTATTCAGATAAATATCAAGCGACATAAACTTCTTTGATATGTTCTGGTCTAATTAGCTTCATTGATTTTATTTTGTTGGCATTGCTCATACATTTCAGATACTGCACAATGTTTTTAATTGTATTGTAACAAATACACCTTACTCTTTCTTTACTTTTAGCAATTACTATTGTTTTTACAATATCTTTATACTCACATAGAATATTATTATGTCAACTCTTTATATTCCATATTTCTTCTCAAAAATATTTGGAATGGTCTCGCCCAAATTCCCGACATCCGTTATCTCGACTGTATCAGATTTACGACATCCGTTATCCCACTTATATCGAATTCTTTACATTCATTATCCCGACTATATCGAATTCTTGACATTCATTATCCCAAACATTTTATTGGATTTTGGATATTGAAGTGCAATGATATTGGTAAACAGTAATAAAACTGTACGCTGCGTGTCTTAAACAGAAAATAGTTGTGTTTGGGGTAAATATATCTATAGTAATTTCTTCGAACAAATGACTATACAGACTTTGTCAAAGCAATGTTAACTGCTAGAAGTGTAGTGACGTTGATAAGATGTTGATGCATTCACCACAATCCAATAGAAAACGTGCAAACGATCAAAGCTAATAAGGATTTGATATGTTCAATATTTTAAATGAATGATTAATACTAACAGTAAATTAAATTGGGGAAGTGCACAGAGATCAACACTGCATGATCAGAACATATCATCAATGTTCAACCCTCATTTTGTGGGGTATTTGTAGTTTAAGTGGAAATTATGTACGAATATAAAAGCTGACATGTGTTGTTTGTATTGATGAGATTATGTTAAATTTATATTTATTGGTTTTCTATTACAGTCTGTTGCACACAGTATGTTGAATTCAGTAATTTAAGAGGTGGAGCTAGGTGTTTAAGAGTAATAGTGCTTTTAGTGTCTTTTGCCTCCTTAATAATGGATGTCGAGAATTTGAGCGTCGGGAATGTAAGTTTCGTGCAATCAAAATATACACTGTATACTAACATTGTTGCGTTACAATATCCAAATCCTATAAAATGTTCGGGATTTCAATACAGTCGGGATTATTATTATTGACGGGAATTTGATTTTCGACCGTATTTTTTTGTCCTGACTGTTCCATTCTTATATATTCTGTTTTGTCGTCGAACCAATATTAATAAAATTGCTAAAAGAGGACGTATTTTACAGCAATAAGAGGCAGTTATTTTAGGATTTGAAGTATGCGTTAATATTTGGTGTACATTTTAGTACCATTAGTGGCATAATCAAAGTGACATGTATTGCTGTAATTGGCATGAAAAGTGCGAGACACGTTGGACTTCAATGTGCGATATTTTTTTATGGTATGCAAATAGGGAAATTGAAAAATTAAAAGCGTCGCTCTCGCTCTCGTCCTCTCCACCTCCTCTTCCACTGCTCCCCTTGCTTGCCTTGATTAGGTTACGAGTTTCAGGACGTCGTTGGTTCGTTCGCTCGTTCAAACTGACATAATTTTCCTATACATTTCGATGTTCGCATGTGTAATGCAATCATCCCGGAGGGGAGGGGGTTTCAGGATTTTCTGGACGTAACTGTTCATGTGTATTTGTAATTGGATTTAGTATTGGTTGTTTGATTGTCGAACGCCATCGTTTTTAATCCGTCGAATTCATATAGTAAATATTGGAATATTGAATTGCGCCTGAATTAACGACGGATTATTAATATTCAAACGGATTTCCTCTCCGTTTTACATATAAATACTGAATGCATATGTATGTCCATCTATATATCTACATAGATGTGTAAGGTTTTTTTTCTACTGACATATAAAAAGTTATAATATTCTTTACAGATATTTTATTTTCGATGTCTATTTAATAAATTGTATTTATTTTTTTGATGGGTCCTGCCCTGCATCCCACCCTAATTTTGAATTCTGGAAGCATAGGTTTTCGTTTTCTTGATTTTTCCGTTAAGCTGGATATTACAACTAACACTGACCCCCAGAATTGCATCTATTTTCCTAGATACGTTAAATTCCGGGTCTGCCAGAGCGATTTGTGGCATCTCAGCCTTGCAAATTTTTATAGTATTCTTTGGTGATGTAAATGTTATTTCATTACTGACGTAGAAAATCTCAGTGAAACAATAATCTGTATGACATAACTTGAACTGCGCCTTTGTCTTATACTTAACCGAACGTTGACTTCTAAGAATGCCGCCTACTTTTATCTTTATGTTGCTCTTATGTAACCCTAAAGAATTGCAAAGTGCCGCTGTCAATCAAGGCTCTGGCTGATTTACCTTCCCCATTTGCATTTATAAATGTTACAATAGCTGTTGGTAAAACTTTAATTGTGACAACATTATATCTAGTGCAGTGGCTAGATGTTTCTGCTATTTGTTCATAGCTATTAGTTGCTGAATCTCTGTGTAACAGATTGTGATTGCTACAACGGAAACATTTTTGATTGGATCTACATTTCATTACACTATGTGTATCAGCCAAACAATTATAACATAGATTTAAGTTTTTGACTAATTCGTGTCTCTGTTGCATTCCATATTTCAAAAACTTATCGCATTTGGACAATACATGCACCCCTCTGCAACACTTACAAATATCCCTAACCTGTCCCCTATTACCTATCTCTGATCTGCTTTTGTATGCTTGCTCTAACCCTTCAGATTCGCTACTAACCTTCAAAGCCATCGCCTTATTATTAAGGAATATAAGGAAATCATCCAGCTTAATGTCATCTATTTCCTTTCCATATATTTGCATCTACCATTCCCTACGGGAATTCGTATCTAGACGTTTGGCAGCAATAGAAACTATCCGAAACTCCAATGAATCACTATATCTCCCAAATGACTGCAGTGCCCATATTACTGAACTAATTGAATATGGTTCTTATAGCGTTTGCTTAATAGTTCCCAAGCAATGTTATAATTATCCGTAGTTACCTTAATACCTTCTATAATATCTCAAGCTGATCCTAACAATACTCATGCTAAATAAAAGAATTTTTGTATAGGTGGAAGGTTTGGCCGGGAGTGGACCAATGCACCAAACATATCCCTAAAATACAACCATTCCTCTACATTGCCACTGAACATTGGTAAATCTATTGCAGGTAATTTAACTTGGCTGATGACACTGCTTGTTGTTGGTGTCTACTGTGCTAACATCTCTTGCTTCGGCTGTAATTTAGCTTTTGCCTTGCTTAAAGCTACGTTAAACATTTCAACATACTCCTCAAGAACTGCTCATCCACCTCCTCAGGTTCCAGCCTTGCTGCAATATCTCGATGGTTCTCTTCTAACTCTGATACACATTCCTCTACCTTCTTAATCCGATTCTCTATATCTATTTGAGATGTTGCAACACCATCTTCCAATCCATCCACAATTTTTTTAAATAACAATAATTTCCTGCGATGAATTCTTCTTATATTCGTTAAGTCTTTAACAGTATTCATTTTCTGGAATTTACTTTTGAAAACCAATTGATATTCTCCTTTTCTACTTTCACAAGTTATCACACACAACTCTCGCTGCGCGGATAAGCGAAAAATGCACAAACACTATATTTGTACCTAACCTCACTTTCGGAGGAGTTACTCTGGGTAAAACGATCTGTGCTTTCTTTTTGTGGTACTTTTTCCACCCACAACTATTTTATTTAAGCACTGTATCCGGTTCGATATGGGCCAAATGTTTCGGCGAAGGACCAAGTTGTGATAGTAAAATAAGAAATCGTCAGCTTTTCTATAATTTTATTCTTCTGTTCTCAAACTATATATGTCAACTGTCACTTTTATATACATGGCCGTCACATCCTAGTGGCGCCACAACACTTCTCTCCCCAAATTTTGCATCCCTCATAATACAAGTATCACACACGTACACTATACCAGTATCTATTGTCGCTATAATTATATTCTTTGCCAGAGGCTTTTCATTTTCCTTTTTTTAATATATTTTGTTTCATATGTTATTTTTTGTTTCATATGAAATTCGTTTAAATAAATATAATTTATTGAGCGGAATGACCAATGATCGATAGCCTTTTGACCAGCCTTCTGTTATCATTCTGTTTTTTTTAGAATTAAGTATTTTATTTTTGAATTACCTTATTTTAGATAATATTATTTATATTTAGAATAATATGTTTTATGTTTTGAACAATGAAATTATATTATTATAGAATATTATGAAAATTAAATTTTCTGTTTCGATGTTTCTCAACCTATAGATCACAATTCTAAATTCAGTTACATTACATTTCTAAAAGATTTCAAAATATTTATAACAATAACTATCTATAACTACTTAGCAATTCGATCGAAATGAAGTACAATGTTTTTTTTTTAACTTATTTATTTATATTATATCTATATATTGTGTCCAACCATTATTATTAATACTGTTATTATATTGTATAAATAAACTATGTATAAGAGATCTCACGAAGAGTTTCTCAAGTAGACGCATATCAAGTGTCTTAGTCGCCACGTTTTTTATATAAACAAATATATAAGTGCCAAGGGATTGATACGAAGATTCCTAATCGATGCACATCTTCATATGAACAACTGTAAGGAATTCGGGCCGGTCGTAAACTAAACAAACCACCCAAGCCGAATTTCGTGGGAACGCTTAATCATCAAATATAAACAAAGCCCTACTCTCAATCTCAACTCCCAACCATTGATTAATAATAATAAACTTCGTAAGTAGAGAATATGTATCTAGAATTCGTGTCAGTAAAATCCCCAACGAATAACTAAGTCTTAGAAGATTTTCCAACGAATAACATAGTCTTGAGAAGTCTCATCTACTATTGAATAATAAAGTTATCGTAAAGCGAATTGAATTTACTTAATTCGAACTACTAAGACTCCAAAACGACAACACCAGACATTATTCCACGGTGTCCAGAATTCCATCCCTGGGACACAACAATATTTACATGAAACCTTATCATGTTCCTCCGCTGCAGTGATGGTATTGCATGTGAGCTTCATCTTTTAGTTAGTTCGTTTTTTATTATCCGGCAATTTATTATATTCCCTTACTATTCAAGTCTGGTCTTATGTCATTCCTTTCTCTGGTTTTGTAGTGATGTGCATCTCTATTTCATTCTATTATAATGTCGGTCTTTGTAAATTTGTTTATTAGATAATGTAAAATTATATTCATTTGCATTTCTATTCAGTTTTCTATTGCTTACATGTCTTGATTTGTTTTCCCAAACATATTTTCTTGCTGTCTCTGTAGCGTAATCTTATATTTAGTGGTACTATATTTAAATCTCGCCAATAACTTGAATTATTATAACAAATTGTATAAATTTGTAGCTCTAGTTCCGGTAAGGACAGCAAAAGATACAAAACAAGCGCACACGGATCAGTACATATTTAATTATAATCTTTGGAGTAAACATATCTCTAGTTGAAGAAGTTCAGCTAGAGGTATGTTCATTAGAACATACGATACGTCTTAAGCATGTACGATAAAATCAGAGCAAAGAATATAAAGTCGTTTCGTCAAAATCAGTTAGCAGCAAATCAATGCCAGTTCCAATATTTGGAATAAACAAAAGGATGAAGCAATGACAAAAGACGATAAACTAACATAAATATAGCAATAAAGATATTCTGTCGAAGTTATAAAAGATCGATGAATCCGAAGATCTAATGGATGAAATGCGAGCGATTCAAAATTAAGCTCAATCATTAGATTATTCGAATATCTGCGACAAAGGCAAAAGTGACCTGACTATGAAGATAGTATATGTCAGTCTGGTCAAAGATCTAAACGCACATAAGTAATTGATTCATCAACAAGTGGTTTGTGGATAGAACATATTGCAGATGAAGATGGTATGAACTTTTTGATAAATTAAGTGCGGAGCGCATTCCTCTGTCACGGCGGTATACGTACGATCAACACAAAATCATCAACTTGATCAGTAGTAAATAAAAACGTAATCTTGTAAACGACCATTCACAAATTTCAGAAAATAAGACATTAGTTATCTTTAATACTTCATTATTCATTAAAAAAACTAGAACACTCGGAAACAGTGATTGATGTGTTATTCTTTAATTGGTTTTTGTTCAACGTTTCTTATTTGTTTATATGTTTTTCTGCAACCAGATATACGCCATTTACAAATGCCTTAACAGGCGGTGAAATTTTGAATTAATATTTCCGGGAAATTGAAATTAGGGGAAACCTTTTATTATTATTAATAATAAGTCTGAATTATTTCTATGATTTTTTATCATAGAGATAATAAACATATAATATTTTTGTAACGACTTCAGTCGTTTGACTAAGATTATAAATATTATTAAACTTATAATTAATTTTATAGTACATCTAAATCATATTCTTATTTATAATAATAACAAAAATATTTAGTTCAACAACAAATTACAAGATAAATATAAATTGAATATGACAGAAATACAAAAAAATATAGTGTTATTGCTGCAAAAGGCTATATACTATAAGTCTTTCTACTAACTCCTCTTATTTATATTTTAGCATAAAAATTAATACATATTTTTGTTCTGT
>JAFMTC010000052.1:496949-507947 GCA_018845635.1 Nicrophorus orbicollis | reverse complement strand
ACAGGACAGTATCGTCGAAGAGTACACCAAGAAACTTGAAGTGAGTAGTTATAGTTTAGATTGTTTACTTTAAGATGTTGCAAGTATATTTAAGTAATTGATTTTATTATATATTTTACGTCCTTTATATTATTCATGTGAACATTCAGTAAATCTTATGGCACTTAGACATTTTCTAGTTGGTAAATTTTTCTAATGACATTTTTTTGATGATCATCAGGTCGTGTAACGGTGGTAATTAGTATATTTATGGACAGCAAGTCCACTAGTCTCCTTCTACTTTCTGCTATTCTTAGACCTGCTATTACATTCTTCCATTGGGCATTAGTTCGTAAAGATCTTGGATAGGCTGGAATTTAATTCAATATTCAGTCAATTTGAGGAGGGCCACTCTAATCATTCGGCTAATAGGCGACTATTATTATATTAGGTTAAATTTGTTTGCCTAGAAATTTGTTCTAAATAGGTTCAACATGTATGTAATCAAGTAATTCTTTCATTTTATAATTGTCGTTAGTATTATATTAGCTAATGAAGACAAAAACTGTACAGTATTTTTCGATTTTGTTATTAAAGAAGATGTTCTAACAAATGTTCTGAATACAATATACGCACAAATAAATGAACAGAACTAGAGTACCTGCTAAACATTTCAGAACTAGTATTGCTCAAGAAGTTGAAAATGAATTCGTAATGTAATTTAATATTTACCAATATGTAATATATAAAAACCATTGATTTTGGAAGAAATTTCTATATATTTATATATTTTATCCAATATACATGAAGTACTGCAATTCTTTTTTAACTGTTAATTAATATGCTTAATTAATTCATATTGTTAAATTAGGTAAAACCGTGAAATAGCTTAATTACTTAACAACTATTTTAGATGTTTATATAATTGTTTTTATAAGTATTCAAATTAATTTACGATTAATTAAAATGCTTGGATGTCAATGTGAAAGCTGTCGTTGCACTTAGATTACATAAGACGTGAACATGTAAATACAGACTTAGATGTTTACAAAACGTTTATTTGCCGTTGAAAATTGCGCGCGTTACGTTTAATTAAACTAGAAGTTGAGCAATTTCGCTCAGAACAAGAGCCGTTTCCTTTCGTTCGATGATTCATAACACACTCTTAAGGCGATACGGAGCTTTGCATTCTTAATTGGTCCAGTATCGGGTGGACAAATGAATATTGAAGGAATTCGCGTCGATAATCGGTCCGTTACAAGTCGATTCGATTCGGACGATTTCAATTACGTAATGATGCAATCCGTGTTTCAGCTTCTTGGCCCATACGATGGTTCTCGTCTGCACTAAATGTTTCTCTTTTTGATTTTGTCCAATTCGAAAGTGTGCACCTAGTTCTTCAACTCAATGTAACTCGAGCTGCCTGCCGTAGACTTTCTCGAGGCTACAAGCTTACGACACAACAGCTTCGTGTGACTAATGGATCTCAATGAAAGACCGTTGAGTAGTCTGTTGGACAGGATGCTTTTGAAATTCGCAAATTCTGCTCATTATTACCATCGTCGTTATTTTTTTTTTGTTGTTGTACTTATTTTCCTCTTTCGAGGCAGGATTTCATTTGCAAGATGTCAAACTTGTTTAGCAGTTGCGGGTAATTTAAGGTCTTTGTTCCGTCCTCGCTCTCTAATCCAAACGAATTAGTCGAAAAGTGCGGTTGAATGATAAACGTGAAATAAGCATATACAAACCTTGGTTTTACGAAGCGGTCTTATTGAAAGCGAAGAACTATCAATGTCGATTAAAGCGCTGCACACTTTTTATTTCTTAAGGTCGTAGTCCCACTTCTCGTTTTATTTTATATTTGCAACAAAGAAGAAAGTTTTGTTTTTTAATGTTGCATGAATCAGGTTTACTCATCGCGCAATTACATCATCAACAGTAATAATACGATGATAGTAAATCATTATTTTGCGAATCCGAACTTTAAGTAATATTCAAATTCACTTAACAATCTTTAGCTAAGAGACTTGGAAAACACAAGTTTATATGAATCATAAATATAATTATTTTTCGCGCTGTTCTTGTTTTCTTACTTTCCGTTTATAATAACATCGTTTATTGCAACAGTCATGCAAGAAATAAAAAGTAAACAAATATAAATACATTTATAATTTCATTTTTTATAAAAAGCATTGCAAAATGCTACTAACCATAAGTATTTTTTGTCATTCATAATTGTCAATTTTTAAATATTTTTGAAAATTCATTAACAATCTACTGCTAACATCGTTGTGGTTGAAATACTCATGTTTATATACATGAATGAATCATGAATTTAATGGTTTTCCTTCCTGTTTCATTTTTTTCCCTCACTTTCTGTTTATAATTATTGATTTTTAACGATGCGTGTTAGACTTTTTTTTAACAACCAATAAGAACAAAATACAGAATGCTGTTGACCTCGTCTGAATCTTAATGTAGCGTGGGTCATTTTATTCGTGAAATGTCAATGAATTATTTACTATAAATTTTAGTAAAAAATAATAAGGAAATCATAAAAAAAAACGTTTGTTTTAACAGTAAATAAATAATGTATTGAACAATATTGAAAATAGTTGATAATTTGAGAGTACTATTAATAATTACGTTGTTGGATATTTTATGTACAAACTAAGTACATTTTATTTTATTGAAAATTATTTATAAAATCTTTATAATATTTAATTTGAATTAATTATTTTCTATACATTTTTTCTAATCAACCAAAAAGTAAATTATTTACTTACTTTCTTGTAGAATTCTATTTACAGTTTATCGGAACTAGAATTTCAAATTATTATTTAATTATTTATATTTCGTGAATAAATTAAGTGCATTTCATATAAACTCTTAACTTATGTTTTAAAATTTTATAAGTTAAAAATTACATTGTAAATTAAATTTCTGTTCTCTTGTATTATTACGTGCAAACATTTAAGTTTTATTTACATTTATGGCATAATTTCACTTTTAATTATTCATAATAATAATTTGCGTTTAGTATGTTTTAATGAGGAAATAATAATTGTTACGTAAATTACTGTTATTTTTTTTTATTAATTCATCAAAGAAGAATGTTTTATTCAGAATGAATGTTGTTCTTGTAGTTTTAACCTTTAAGATCATCTACGTATAATCTATTCTTCATTTGAATATTCGGAATAGAAAGATAGGTTGTTTGTAGTCAATTGTGAACGTAATATGAGATATTTTATAAAAGTTAAGCTATCTGATTTTTATGATTTTGTTTTTAATATTATAATAATCATGTTTAATGAATCACCAAAAAGTGACTAAAGGGCTAACGACCTAAGTCATTCGGCTCAGTTTTTAATATTTTAAATATATATTCTATAAACAATATTTATTTGTAAACAAAAGTTTGAATTATAATATTGAATGTATTGCTAGTAATATATGAAACAAATGATATGTGTGAAACGTGAAAGCCACTCGACTTAATACCAATGTTTATGGTGAAACCAAACTTGAATAAAAACCAAACGCATTGTTTTTAATGTTAAGCAACGCAGATTTCCATCAATTTATTTGCTGCGAAAGCACAACGCCGACGTGAATCATCTATCATTTTTCCTTCTAAATCCATTGAATGCAGCGCACAGTTCTCCTGATCTACTGACCATGTTCTCATAATGCGCAACATATGTCAATTTACTCAAAAATATGATAAATTCTTTGATTTGTTGGTCTATAAACTATAATTGCGTCAATCTTACAAACCGTTCAGTCACTAATTGAATTGAATTCGTTTTGAAAAACTAGATGATTTGGAAATTGCTTTTAATTGGGAAATGTTATAAAATTGCGTCCAATTTTGATTCAGTGACAAAGTATGTCGAAGACTTTGTAAAATCGGTTTACTTTATTCTATCGTCATGTGGTTTACAATCTATTATAGTGAATGTTCGTTAAATTATCTTGCGATTGATAATTGCAGAAAAGCGTGACACTTTCATGCAATTTTCATTAGTTATATAATAATAATGTACAGTGCAGATGGTGTTAATCAAATTTAAGTATTGTGAAGTCGTTTCCAATATATTTAAACATGTGACTTTTTCCATATAATAGTTTATCAATTATAATTTAATATTTTGAAAGTTTAGATAATGCTAATAATAATGATTTTAATAGTCAAAGCAAATAATTAAAGTAATTAAAAATGCAAATTGTAGAAAATTGCAAGCTGCATCAACACTTATTGATTTAATAAACATTAACTAAGGTAACTAACTATCGGTGAATCATGCTGGTACTTCACATCACATAATGTTTGTTCAAATAATTACGAATATGATGAGATTAAAGCATGTATTGACACACTTACTTGATATTTTTATATAAAATTTGTAAAGTTGCCTTTTTCATTTTGTTGTATTGAGTTGCCAATTGTTTTTTTTTCTGAAACGAAATAATATTGTTGCGTAGTTTTGAAGATACAAAAAACGATTTTAACAAAATATTGTAATATAAATACAATATTTTACATGAGAGATTCCTTTTGTAAAATACTTTTTCATAGTTTTTTTGTAGTATTTATTTTAGATTTTAAAATGAGCTTCCAGATGGTGCATTTTCAATCTTATGCCTTTTTCTTAGTAAAAGTTGCAGAGCAAACAGCAAAGATTTCTAATGAGTATGATAAATAAAAGGTTTGGAGATTTTAGTTGTGATTCTAACTCGCAGTTTAAAAAGGAAAGAGTACATAATTTTTGGTCAAATAGTATATTTTTTTAAATTTTTTGTTTTTTTGAAAATTAACTACTTGATTTTTTAGTAAAAATAACAGTGGAAATAGCAAAAAATAATTGTGATAACTGTATCATGAATGCAAGAATTTGTATCATTCTGTTTGGATATTTTTTGCCTTAAAGGTCGTAAACTAATAATAACCATCAAATCTATTAACCATCAAGTTTAATTACAAATAATGCAAGCAATAGCACTCAACAGATTGTCGAAATATTACTTATCGAATTTAGCCATGTACATTTTTTGCATAGAATGATGTGTGGATTCTGTACAACCTAAGCACTTTTGATTCATTGCAAAAAAAATGGGATGCACTTGTTTTAATACAGATATTCATTAATATCGATACAAAATTGGTTTGATTGTTTTTATAGTGGCATGCAAAATGCTCAAAATATCACAGAAAAAGCGAACAAATTTGGAATTAGAAATAACAAAAAGTTAGAGAACAACATTGTCTATATAGAATTGAAACATATTTTCGAAGTTAATAGAAAAGTTTTCTATTTTTTACCGAATGAAATGATAATATTTTGGCACTTTCAAAAAATGCATATCAAATTGGAAGATTGCAATTTCCATCGTGTATATGAAAAGAAATTTTAATTGTTAATTAATTGGTAAGATTTGTAAATGGATCGAAATGTTGCATGATTATCATCAGTGAAATTATACGGTATTTACTAAGTACTAGAAAACAAGGAGTGCGTTTAAACATTTTAATATGCATGAGGTAAATAAAAAAAGAAAGAAGAAAATAAGAAGAAACAATTGCAAAATCACTGTTTTACTCTCAATTCGATTGTTCTCGAGAGGAAGTGGCGCAATTTACCATTTTTTTTTCTGCGTACGCCTCGCGCCAAGGCACTTTCCGGCCACTGGATATGAGCACGGTAATTGGGCGTCTTCGTACACATCACGACTTCGGAAATTACAGCAGGGTAGTGTTCTTGCTCAGGGTATCGTAAACGCACTTCTTCGTCTGCTCCTCGACGCGTTTCGGAATCTTCTTAGGGACGACCTTGCTCCCGAGAAGCGGTTTCTCGTTCCTCTTCATCTCGACCATTCTACCGATCAAAGCCCTGGGCGGTTCCACCCTCTTATACTCTGCGTACAGATTCTTCTTCTCCAGAATCTCCTTGTCGAATTTGATGATCGCAGGTATCTCATTGATGTCGATGGGCCCGCTGTACGACACATACTCGGTCACTGGTCTCTTGTCGTAAGGACACGGAAGTCTCGGCGTCTGCCTGATCTTATTGTACAACGGGTGAAGCTTTCGATCGTTTATCTCGATCATCCGCTCGGAGACGTTGTGGAACTTCGGCAAGGGATCTTCGAGCAGCTCCTTCAATTGCGGATGGGTCTCGATCTTCCGCACTATTTTCTCCTCAGCGGTGATTGCCTCCGACCCTTCCGGAAGCATGTCCTTCTGGATGACGTAACCCCTTCCGCAGGTCCTGTACGCGGTGCCCCCGAAGCGCGACAAGTCCGGATCGATTTTGTCCTCGGTGTAATACTTCACCTTGCAACATTCAACAGGCGGCCGTTTCGTTTCTTGGTACTCGAACAGGCGTCGCCAGAAGGACTTTTTCTTCTGATTGCAAGCCCTCGAAGGACACGGATCCACTTCTGTCGATCTCTTCGCAGCTTTCGCTGTTTTCCCAGCCTTCGTTGCTAAAAACCGGATGATAATCAGGCAACTGTTCGCGTTGTCCTGCAGCGTTTCGTTCAATGCACACGGAATTTTCTGGAGACCTCTGAAAGCCATGTTCTTGGAATTTAGAAAACCACACGAATTTTGCACTGTCAATTTGACATTACGGTTACTCTGATTTCGGACGCAACTGAAAGTTTGTTTTTTTAGCGTCGCTCTAGAAACCACGCAACAGCCCATGCAGAGCACAACATTCATTACATTTTATTGTATTCTCTTACATTGAATATTCATTCATTCACTCTGAACAACTTCAGTTCGGTCGACCGCCTTCACCATTTGTCATTAAACATTAATTATCGAGGCCACGATTGATCGTGTTTTCCTTCTGCAAATGCTTCAATATTTGATTCAAATCCACACCATTCCTCACCTTTCTATATACCTCAAATTGTAGTGGGCGTTCGGTCAGCGTTAGTCACAAACCTGTCTCGTGATTTGTTCCTTTATTCTCTTTCTTAAATCCTTTCCTTGGGCGCAAAAATGAATCGGCGAAAACGTCGTTTCGCGACACACTTTTACCTCTTACATCATCGATTATGGAATTCGAAGCTTTTTAAATAAACCAATTTCAGTCTTCAAGCTCTGATTACCCCAAATTGCATATGTCTCTTTCAAACTTCGATTCGATTCATAAATTCATAGTTTTGTTTATTCCAATTTAATATTGTAATTTAATTGGGTTCACTAGGTTTTTTCGCAGGAAATGAACGTTTGCTATTCCCACGGATATTTTTTTCAACAATTGTTGGAACACACACTTCGCGGATTTTTTTTAATGCGGATTCCGATTCATTTTCTCCATAAACACACATATAGACACGATTGAAACGAATCCATTCGCACGCAACCCATTGCTTTAATATCTAACGAAAGCTTTCAAGCTAATTGCTCTTTTCCCGAATATTAATTAATTACATCAATTAATTCATTTAAAGTATTATTTCCACTTCATATAATAGTTTCATTAATTAAAATTCAATTTAATTGCAATAAATACTTTGAATTTCTTACAATTATAGATTTATTAAAGAAAAATAATACAGCACGAACTCATTTATAGATTATGACACAATCCTAAAGTTAAGTAAATTTAAAGATTTATTTACATTTCTAGTTATAAAGAATTATGAAGAATCCTTATTAATAGAAGAAATGTCAAACGAATACATATTGTATTTATTTCGTTAAGATTTTCAAAAGCGGTGAATTTTAATCATAAAATTTGAAATCCAAATCAACAAATTCAAATTTCTAAATTATGAAGAACTTATCTACCAAAATTAACTGTTATTAATTAAACTGAAATTACTACTAATTGTCATAGATCAATTTTTAAAAGTCAAACCGATTTAATTCGTTCAATTATAGATTTTACATAAAATTAAATTCATTCCTAACAATTAGTTCGAAAAACGTAATTCACCGGAATGCGAAATGTAAATCACAGACGTTTCTCTTCTCTCGATTAATTATATTATTATACAGTCGAGATTCACAGTTCCTGCCGCATTGGGAATTAACTTATTTGGGACGCTGTTCTAATTCCCATTGTATGCAGATTAATTAATTATAACTATGCATCATATAGTTAACAAAAATAAATAAGTGGGGCACCAATTAATAATATATCTTGCAACAACATCAACAAATACAAACTAAATATAATAGAAATACAAAGAAAAGAAAATAAATGCTATTACTGCAAAGGTTTTTCTGCCCAAATGATAATGTATTCTATTTACTTTAGACGCATATAATATTGATTATTAATTATAACATAATCAAGAAGCAAACAAATTTATTTTATTAGATTTAATAGATTCAAAGTATTCAACTTATTAAGCATTGACTTGGCTATTATTATTGGGTCTTTCTGCCTCATCCTTTGTCGTTTACTTGTCTGAACTTTTGAACAGCAATTTAACAACTCAATTTAAATTCGTGAATTCATTTTAAATGATTTTTATTGAATAAGTAAATTAATTTCGGAGCCCCTCTATTTCCAAGGACCCATGGTTGTAGGTACTTCCCAGTTGAAGACCTTCGAAATGCAGTATTTACGCTACTTCTAAAGACTAGATTTTTTATTAATTTTTGCAATTACTATTATGTTACCTTAACTAGTAATATTGTGTCTTGGTGCAAATATGGTCCTCATCTCTCGCCGTTTAAACACCAAACTTTCGGACAGTAACTTAACAACTAACTATGTATTCTTGAATAAATATTCAAATATGTTTTAGTAAACAAGTAAATTAATTTCGTGGTCCCTATTGACACTAGGGCCCCACACTCAGCGCAGCAGCAAAGCTACTTCTTAAGACTAGAAATTTACTTAAACTTAAGTTTTACAATTACTATTATTAAACTGATTTTAGATATAATAAAAAAATAAGTCAAAGTGATCGAATTTTAGTTTTGGTAATGCAGGAGAAAAGAATAATTATAGGTCTTTCAATTCTCTATTATTTTCTCTTAAAGATCTAACTTCATTATATGTTATAAATTTATTAATTTTTGATTAATTTAGTAAAAAGCATTGATTTTAGAGGTATTAAATTAATTTATTCAAATTGGATAACTTGTTGCATAATAAATGCTAAGAACATAAATCATAACTCATTCTATTCTTTATAGGTTATTCTTTAAAATCCATATGTTCAATAAGTATATCTTTTTAAATATTTAAATAAAACGAAAATGAAAGTAAAAAAATATTATAAAAATATTTTTTTATATTGAGAAATAATTGTTATAAGAGAAATAGCAGTTTAAATGTGCTATTACTATTAAATCTACTACTTTTGAGTACAATCATTATTGTAATTTGTGTGTATTAATTATATTAATTTTTCTGCATATTTGCTCAAACTCGAAGAAAATAGCTTTTTCCATTAGCCATATTACTTTAATTTACATAATGTATTTTATTTCTAAGAAACAGCAATAATTATCAAGAAACACCTAGAATTATAAAAAGATATTTTGAGTACATACAGAAATGTTTCACATAGATCGGCTTTGATCAGTGCGAATTCATTATAGTACAGATTTAAAATGTAAAAACTAAATAAATTCTAGAGTACTCCAAATGATTTTTTTCATAAATGTTCATATTTTTTCTTTAAAATCTCTTTTTGTGTTATATATTTTTATACGGTTTTTAATTTCTCGATTAGTCTCTGTTTCAAAGACGGAATAGATGTTATACATTCCAATACTCTGTTGTAATTATTTTCCTTAACTTTACTAGCAATTTCTATACATTTCTAATGATTTATTGCCGTGTAAATACATAGAAAGCATGTTTTTCTATTGATAATAAAAATAGTAAATAGGTGTTTATTATAATGCAAAAAAATGGAAGTAAATAACTATAATTAATTAAACACATATAACTAAGATAATGGGTTAATTTCTATTGTACGAACGGTTTTATGTGCGAAGTCGAGAAACTTGTTCTTAATAATGAATGGGATTTACTTGAAACCATTTTCACCATTCACGTTTCATCGACGTCCGCATGTCGCTCTTGAGCGTTTTATTTGCTTTTCGGTTCCGGGGAGTTTTCCCCTCGTAATATCCGGTGCGAGTGGGTGCAGCGAAGAAAGAAAGCAAAAACAAAGTATATGGGTAACGGAAACACGAGATATATGCCCCTTTTGTGTGTACGTATGTAGTGTGTGAGAGTGTGTTTTGTACACGCACAGAACACACCTGCCTACCAAATTACGTACGACCGTCAAAAGGTGGGAACTCTGAAATTGGGAATCGATGGTTCGCAACCTTCGCTCGATGGTGGACAACCTCAACGAAGGCCGCACTCCTGCAATATTAATCGCTTTAATTGAGCCACTATTTATGGGAAAACGAAGTGCGTCAAACGAAAGTAATCAATAATTCGATGTACGTTCTGTCCTGTTCCATTGATGTACACAATATGCGTTCGATAACGTATTGATATTGCAGTTTTTGACTAGCTAATTTATTATTTGTTCAACTTTTTTTCTAGAAGAGATGGGGTTGGTGGCTCAAATATTTAAATTATTAACATTTGTATTGAGTAATTTCGATAAATTTTAAATTAGATGAAACTTAATATATTGCTCTTTGTAACTAACTTATTTTGTATTTTAAATTGCTTGAAATAGTCTATGAATCGGTTTCAGCATAATCTTTCTTAATATTTGAAAGCAAAATTAAAATATAACTTTAAATAGAAGATAATTTTATTCCAACGAAAAATATGATTATATTAAGTTTTAATTTCATTTTACATAAATATAGAGTGACAACATTATTTATTTTTATCAACAAACACAATTAGTTCATTAAATAAAGTGTACAATACAAATATAACCGTTAGACCGGATGTATGAATTTAGTAAAAATATTTGGGGCTACAAAATGTGGGAAAAAGTAATGGTTGGACTATTTGTAAACGTTAACATTCGTTAAGGGTGAGGGTGGAAAAGGATCCGTTAATG
>JAFMTC010000052.1:470565-481298 GCA_018845635.1 Nicrophorus orbicollis | reverse complement strand
TATAATAATATTTACTTTTATTTCTTGTATTATTTTGTGTTTTAAATAATATACAATATTATACACACATATATATGTGGATGTGTGTGTGTGTATTTTGTGTTTTACGGTTGGTACGGCTTGTATCGACGCATATATAATGAGTTCCACTTTTTTTAACACGCAACTCGACGTACCCTGGCACAAACTTAAATTCAAATATAAACACAAACTATACATAATTTTAGGTTATATCAACTTATTTAAAGTGTTTATTAAATATTATAACATTCCTTTATAGTACGTACACAGTTTATTGAAGATGATGACTGAAGAAAGTGTGAAGAGGTCTGAAGAAATCCTGAAAGGTTTCCAAATGTAAGTACAATAATTTTGTATAAATAATTGTAATGTATGTTATTGTGCAATTTGTAGAAACTGGACTTGCCTGAAAGACTTGGATGGTGGTAAAGTATTTTGGCAGGAAACCAAGGATATAAGTTTACCCGATATTGAACATGAAGCAAAAGTTCCAAAGAATATTTTGAAATGCAGAGCACTGTCGAGGGAGTTCAGCTTTAGCTCCAAGGAAGCCATAGAGAAATTCAGATTGGAACAGGTAAATTATTTACGTTATTTGTTATAATTTGTCAATGACTTAACAAATAGTTTCTATTGAATTTTACTATTTTACCAATACAAAGGGATATTAACTGCAATCTTTCGACCTATATTACTAGATTTGTATTAAAGCAAATTATAATAATTGATCGTTATTGCAAGATATTTAATGGTTTCCATTTTAATGTAACTAATAAACATATTTTTTGTATTTTATGATATTATATAATGTAACTTTATTATCCAATAGTGTTTATAGTGATGGCTAAAATCGTAGGTTCTATTATACCTAAATGGACTTGCCTCACTTTCAAAAAGAAATAATTCTAATTAAAAGGATAATCTAAAAATAAACGACTCAATTAATGTATATAAAATATAATTCAATATATTTTTTTTTTACAGAAAGTTACATTTAAAGGAAGATGT
Source organism: Nicrophorus orbicollis (assembly GCA_018845635.1). Taxonomy (NCBI): domain Eukaryota; kingdom Metazoa; phylum Arthropoda; class Insecta; order Coleoptera; family Silphidae; genus Nicrophorus; species Nicrophorus orbicollis. The sequence goes on along the minus strand of JAFMTC010000052.1, from coordinate 480,269 downwards.
CTTGAAGAATGGTACTTTGATTTTGGTTACGTTATGCCAGAATCCAATAACACTTGGCAATCAGTGATGCAAGCAGCTCCAGAATCAGAAATGATGCCAGCTTCCATATTAAAGTAATACCCGTGAAAAGACGAGAAAAATATTCTAACTAACGCACATTTCTGTTATTTCTAGCGGCAACATAGTTATTGAAACCAAATTCTTCGACGACGATCTTCTCATAACCACGTCCAAAGTGCGACTATTCTACGTGTAACGTTTACTCAGCAAACATTAACGTTTCCATAAATATTTTTTGTAAATATGTATTTAATTAATTTTAATAATAAAAAAGACAATTGTAATTAGCCTATTCGCAATTGATGTTCGACCAATCGAAACCTTAATCCGTAAGACGGATGAGCGCCATCTATCAGATCCATTCCCCGGCTGAACACGCTGGGGATGACCCACCCTCTTGATTAGTTCCCATCAGACTCTTGTGTGCAATAGGTTGCAGTGTCTTCATCGTTACTCCTCATCGTATCATTTCATCTTAAACGCATTGGTTTAGCTTCAGCGCAGCCCCAATTAGACTGAATTATTTCGTTGCCAATCTAAATTTAAGGGATTATTTACTTCGTAAGGTAAGAAACATGCGTCCATTGATACTCTGAATAAATATTCATGCGCTTACTTTCAACAGTACCCAATGTATATGAATTGTCAATAACATTTTCAATAATAATTATTAATAATCATAGTTGGAATGATTTAAATTATGTTTATTTTCCATGTAACACCTCCTCATTAATTGATAACCACGAATCTGACGTTTGGAAACAATTGTTTTTGCACAGGGCACTTCAATCAACAACAATATACACAATGGTTTCACCTCTTATTTGACTATATGTAGGTCACCCTACCTGAGAGTTTACATACGAAACAGTTACTTTACTGATCACTTTGATATTACTTCAATTGATTTGATTACTTCAACGAAAAAGTTAGTTTAGAATAATGTGGTTATCATATTTTAAAATTATAATTAAATGTTTTACTCTGCAGAGTACTAAATTTTTGCGTTCGGTTCTTTGATTGGACCATATTGGATCTCGGAGGGTGGGATATGCTCTCGACAGCGCTAACGTACACAAATCTAATTGACCTACTGACTGGAGCATACCATTCGATGGTACCAAACACGCTTTAATTATTTGTAGACTAGAGTATACATGGGAACGTTGATGATGATTAAAGGGAAATACTGATGATAGTAGACAATATAATGAAAATTAATTTATGTTCATTAAAGTCCATTTATCTTTCTGTTTTGTCTACTGAACATATATTTCCATAAATAACTCAATCATTTGGTCCTATAATCATGAATACATTGCTAGTTTTAAATCATTTGTTTTCATTTAAACTGATGATTTAATTATATATTTTGAAACAATTTTTTAAAATTGATAATAAAAATATGCTCTAAGAATGAAGAACAACAAATGAGAACTTTCATTGAATACTGGAGTTGTATTATTCACCAATTCTTCAAAAATGCATTTCAATTTTAAAAGGAAGCAGCATTTATTTTGAACCAAATTTAAATAGAAAATTTGTTTCAATAATGCAACAATAATAACCTTAATTAGTAACAAATGTGATCAAAGGGTTAACAAACTAGGATTTACTAACTGTTTGATACATTTATTTATCATTAATAGTAATAATCAAATATATACAGTCAAATAAATAAGATATATTATTTTCTTATACCGAAAATCAAGAAAAATACATGAATTAAAAGGACTAAACTTTGTAAAGTAATATACAAATCTATATTAACTAATAAAGAAAGAAATATCATGGTGTTTAATCTATAATATTACATTCAAAATTTATAGAAAATAAAACAAAATATTAAAGAAAAATTCTTGAATAATCGAAAAAAAAATGTTGATAAATAAATTACAGGTTTGCAATACAGTAATTTAAAACTGACAAATAATTATATAATTTGTTTTTGTTAAGTATCTTTTCACAAAATATCAAACATACTTATTCAGGGGTGAACCAACTCATGGTCTTAAAAAACTGCAATTAAAGGGTACCGTACCATACTTTTTTTTTGGATTTTCTAAACTTTTGTAAACCACGAAAAGTATTGTTCAATCGTAATCTATTTAACAGAGCACTCAAACAGATTTTGCACAGTACTCATAAAGTTATAGGACCGCCCCTGCGCTTTCGTATATATAGTTGAATATAGTTCTGGTTACCTACGTCATTGCAGTTAATTAAAGCATTTCCAAAAGTCCTTTCAAACTTTGATAAACTCTGCACAGCATGATTATATTAATTTCATTCGTGTTCATTCTCAATCTATATATTGCTAATGAAACTTCCGAAAAGGTAGAATACGCATGGTTCATGAAAATAATACAGGTTTTCAGAATCGTTTTAATACATTAAAAGCTTATATATTTCGTGTGAAATGTCCGTTTTCTGACTGTCTATTTGGTTTATTATCTCAAGCAAAAACCAGTAAAATTAATCAAAATGCTGCTTAAATATTTATATTTTTCTAATAATAATAGGTTATTCTTTATTATACTAATTCATTACTGCTATTACTTAAAGAATTATTTAATTATCATTATAAATCTCGTAAATTAAATCGTTGGTGGATGCGCCAGGTAATATTCAACTAAGCTCTCGGATCCGTTTTTCTTCTTCTCGTAAAATGCTTTTAAGTACAAATCTTGGATACGTTTCAGATTATTTTCTAAAGGCCCGAGGCTATGCATTCATTACAAAAGTATCATCTCGACGTACTAAATTAGTAATCGCAAAGACAAAACATGCAGTTTTAAAACTTTCAATGCAAAAAGAAGAAGAAAAAACACTAGGAATTTGCAACTAGGGAGCAAAGATGAGTTAGGTTTATAAATCTAGTATAAGGAAAATATTATAATCCCTTGCAAATGTTACATATTCTTTATATTCAATAGTTAAATATTACATTGAATAATTTATTAACATTTACAATACATGTAGTTTCAAACTTATTTAACATTAAATTGAAGCTCTATTTTTTTTATTATTAAGTTTTTTTTTTATTTGAAAGTGCAGCAATTGAATTACAACTTTCTATGAACAATGAACTACTTCAAACAACAGTAATAGTAATGATTGCTCCCTCTTAGATTTAATCAAAGATACGAACTTCTAAATTAGAATCTAGTGGATTGAAACAGCTTAACTTTAGGTTTCAATCTGCAACTCGATAAAATCTTAAATTTATATTCCAATCTTATTTTTTTAGTAGTATATTATTTCTGTTACATTCTAAATCCAAACAATTTTCAATATTCCTTATGCATGTCAGTAATGTATCAAATGTACATTGAAAAAGATAAACAAAATAGATGGAAATTTGTAATTTGTAAACAGATGAAAACGAGGTTTATAACTTTTTAAACTATCTGAATATTTAAGCGATTATTGTAAATATGTTTATTTTCGAAATAATCTAATTTATTATCTTCTCTTAGTTAAATATTGTAATAAATATTGAATAATTTGTTAAGATTTATAACGTCAATTACGAGATAAAAGCTTATTTAATACCATCATTCAAACTATTATCTTTAAGAATAATTTTTGTTTTTTGAAAGTGTTGCAATTAAAAGTTGAACCTTAAAATCGTTCTGTGAAGTATAAATTACTTAGATGGTCGAAAGGCATAGGTCGGTAGCTTTTTAGTCACTTTTTTATGCTTAATAAAGATATTTATTATTATTACTACTTAGATTTAAACAAATTCTTTATTAGAATATTGTCTGCTGAAACAGTTTAAGTTTTTCTCTATATATTAAATACACTTGGTTCTCTATTTATGCGGTAGATATGTTCCACAGGAAAACGCATAAAAATAAATCGTACAAAAAAGGACTAGGCACACGAATAAAAATGAAGGAGTTACAATATACAGAAAATCGCATAAAAAAGGGTTTATTAAATTTCAGAAAAATAATTAGTCTTTCTATATTCTTTCTGAAATGTTTATTCATAATTTTATAAAAACGTTTACAATAATAGACAAGTTTATTAAATTACAGAAAAATTTTACAAAAAAATACAGATTTTTTTATGAAAGTTAATCTTTCTGCACATTTTTTCTTTAAAATTATCGTCATCGCATATGAGAGTGTTCGGCATAATTTGCGAACTGGTTCGAATTCACTTTCATCACTAGAAGAGATAGTCAGCATATCAGATCTATAACAATATAATTAGTGATTAAACTTTGCGATGGCTTTGCTATTTCTTTATACAATTATTGAAATCCAGAAATGCAATTCTGAAGCTCGCGTTGAAACTTGAATTATCGTTCAGAATTATCATCTTTTTCGATGAAATGGTTTGCCAATTTACTGGAAAGTTGAAGACCTTCTCGAATTACACTTGCAGTGAGTGTGACTGGAGTTTTATCTTCTTCTGATCCATTTTCGTTTTCTTGTTCTTCTACGGTATCAAGAGTTCTACCAATGATAGCATTGTCATTCATGACATTATCCTCAAGTAATTAATCTAAATTGTTTTGGGTATATGTTTCAAAACCTTCCCCACCAACTTCATGTGCTAAAGAAATTATTTCAGCTAAAGCTGTCGACGTTTAAAAATTCTTCTTGAAATAAAAACCGCATAAAAAGAGTATACGTACTAAAAGAGGATCGAGTGTATATTCTTTTTTTTTGTATCGAACTATTCCCATTCATTTCTTACTTATTATTTTGTAATATTTCTAATGCACGTGAATATTGTATGAAATTTACATATTAAATAATTTACATTGAAGGAAATATAATTATTTTTTTCACACAAAGAAAGATAGTGATGAATGCACATTATATTCTCAGTTTCTTTCAATTGTCCACTAAGTGTAATTATTTTTCAATTTGCAACTTTTGAAAGCAGACTACAAATTAGGGATATGCATCAATCTTCCAACAAAGATTAGTTCGTGATTTAGAACTAATTACTTACAAAAAAGAACATATATACATTTTCCAAACAAAAAAAGAGACAGTGATGGATTCACCATCGAATTTTTGTTGAATTCATTCATTCATTAATTTATCCAGTGGCTGTAATCATTTATTTCCAAGTAAGAAACATGAAATTTATTTTCTATTCACTTGCTAATTTGTATTATAATTAATGAATTTACGTTAGAGTTCGTTTTGCATTAGATACTTTACTTTTTAATGAAATAAATAAATAATATATCACTTTATAAGTATTATTATTAAGCATAAACAATCAATCAATTATTAAAATTTTGTATAAGATCATCATATTAGTGATGAGAAATATACAAGAATTTAGCAATTTTGAAGTGTTTAAAGATACAACAATCATAAGAGAATTATGAGAACAACATCGATGTGTATTTTTAATCAAATACAATTATGTGGACTGTAAATATTCTGCATATGAAAATATGTCCATCAAAGCAGACTTTAAAATAAACATGAATTTACATGAACTCTACATACTTGTGTTTGCATAACGATAATTTGCATAGCATTTAAATATACGTATAGTTTCTGGGTTAATTTGTGAGATTGATTACTATGCAAGTGCGAAACAACGGCTTCTCATCACTCCGTGTATTTCGGCATGCAAATTAAGATGCAATTTTGTTGTAACCCTTTCCGTATTAATCCAAAACCCTACGCATGGACGATCCCACCCATCAGCGGTTCGTGCAATTTCGCGTCTCCACTTTAATTAATCCCTACACTTTGCTGATTTTATTAATTATACTTGAAATTAATAACACGAAATTACCGCTCAAACTTTAAGCTGTCTCCAAGATGAAGAAGAAGCAAAAAGTAATTCTTCATTGGCTCATTTAAAAATAATAACATGAAATTTATTTGTATTTCTCAACTTGGAATAAAGTGATTATAAATTAGCTCATTAAAAATATCGTTGTTACGTTCTCTTACTTCAGATTTGTTTATATAACATGTTTTTAATGATTTTTACGACTATAAGAAACCTTTTTTCGTTTTTTTATTATTATTGCCGCTCTTGTTAATCAAATTACGTTATTAATTTACTAAATCTATTCTATTTGTTGTTTTGTTAACAACATTATTATTTAATTCCAGTCTATCATTATCTCATTCATTAATTAATGTAACCAGTGAACGTTATCTTTTATTTTGACATTGGAAACATTCAATTTATTTCTATTTACTTGGTAATTGGATTCTGAACAAATTGTTTACTTTACTTTAATATTACTATTCAAGTATAAATGAAAGATAAGATGAGAAATAAGCGAAGTTTCGTTTCCTCTCTAATGAATAGTCTACTATTTAAGCAGATAAATATATGCACTTTAATGTGCACATATCAGAGAAGAACACAGAACAGATCAGAAGAGTAACAAGCAGAATTTAACCAAAACAGAACAACGAAAAAGCCTTTTTAAAAATCTTATGTATATAACAAATGCAAATGTTATGAAACATTTACTTGACTTTTAATATTAAAAAAATGTTAAAAAAATGAAGTGAAGGAACACAGAAAGTGAATTTTCAATACATATTATGGAGATTCAAGTACAAAATAAGATTAATGACATATTTTCCAATAGTTTTTTTTTATTATTGTCTGCAAAGAGTTTTGTGTTAAGTTCCAATTTATTTAGCTTTAGTCTCCTCGTTGTGTTATATCAAGCCAATTTCCTTATTTTTGTTTATAACTAAATCCATGTTCGGTTTTTACAATTGCTGATATCGATGGTTTAATTAAATACTCTCCTATAATATGATTTTCCCCAAATTTAGCGATAAATAAGCAAATTTGATAACTAGTCTCAAGGGTATAGGTTCTAGTAGAAAAGTTCAATGTTGTTTTTTTCAAAATTTTCGAATTGCCCCACGTTGTGTAACACCGATTTAGTCAGACTGTTATGCAGGTATTATTCTTTAATTCACTTATTATTACATTTCATTCATCAAAATACTCCATGTTTTTAGCCACTTCTGTAGCTTACCTAAAATTTCCACCAGATACTTAATATGATGTTAATATTACTGTATAATCAGCTAATGTGGCAATCTTCATAAACCGTTTTTCTTATAGTACCATTGATTCTATTGGATATAGATCAGTTAATTCTTCTTCAAACTTTACTTGAAATATTCTATTCTTTCTTGTTTATATCTATATGGGTTAATTAATTAAGAAATCTTCTTTTATTTTTAGCAAGTGTAAGTCGTCCGGGATGGAGCCACCAGGCACGGAGATAGCAATGGAGTATTCCAAGAATCCGCTCCTCTGTCCGATATGCCATGATTACTACACGGAGCCTTGCATCTTGAGCTGCTACCATACTTTCTGTACTCGATGTCTGCGAGGTCGCGAGCAGGAGCGCCGATTGTTATGCCCTTTCTGCAAGTAACACTTTACATGCGAGCGTCCAATTATCCCATCTACTGTCTTTCTTCCATCCGATTTTCAGACATCCAACGGCTCTGAAGGATGGCTCGAATCTGCCTCCGCCGGATACCCTGATGCGACAGCTGATTGACATCGCGAACAGCGAGAATCCGCCCTGCTCGAACTGTGATAAAAGGGACAGAATGAACATGTACTACTGCAACACATGCGGTGAATGCAAAAAACACAATTCAACTACAATTATTTATGTTTTACGTTCGTAGGTTGGTTTTTAATTTCCGTTTCCCTTATATTTCTTTCATTTTTGTTCTTGTTACGTTAGCATTCGCTTCCGTTTTTATTTTTCAAACTTTTACGTAATGTGTTTAGGTCAAGCGCTTTGCTCGCACTGCAGGGATAACACGCATCGCGCCAAAATGTTTTCCGCCCACGACATAGTGCACATGTCCCGGTGCACCAAAGAGCCCAAAAGGGTGAGTAATTACCTGCCTACTAATTGCTAATTTTCAGAAACCCCGGTTCGCGGTAGACCTGTAATTAAACGCAAATCATATTCGTCGCTCGATTTCCTCACGGCCGCAAACTCGAAATACTCAGTTTACACTCATTTAACATACGTCCTATCGACGATATTTGATACGTGTATGCAAGTATATTCGAATACATTATCCAATTAACTTACGCTGAGCCAATTGTACAGACAATACTAAATACAATTGGCGCTCGTTTCCTGACCTTTGTTTCTACTTCTACCACTTTGAAAGACAAATTATGTTCAATCAATCCCCAAATTGCATATATTGCAATACACAAATATCGTCACTAATCAAGTGACAGTTTCTCCTACTTTATATTTATTAACAAAACAACTCTAGAATCAAATCAAAAGTTTGCCCTTATGGTATATTTCATAATCTATAATTCGCGCATCTCAAAAACAAAATATAACAATTAAAACTTTCAAATATAGCCGGTATTTATAGTTAAATGTTACAGTTAACAAGTAACTTTAATTGTTCGGTAAATTGTTCGTTAACCGAATTTGTTGTACAATAACAAAGAACACCTTCGCGAAAACTTTAGCGATAGTGTTCGTTAACCGATTTGTTCATAAACCGAACTGTTCGTTAAGCAATTATTGTATTTATTTTTTAGAAATGTCGAACTTGTATATTTTTTTTTATTTTGTTCGGATTTAAACGAACAATAGTTAACTGTTACAGCTATTATAAATGGCTATTGACCGTAGTCTTTCCGAGTTAATTTTAGTATTAATTTAAATTACGTAGATAGCCTGTAACTAGACGAGCCTCCTATATTAACGAATTATCGTCAATTCTGTATCCAAGCTATCATCAGATTAAGTCTTACGTGCAATTAAGCTGTTCGAATCCCGGATGATAAATTATCCGAAATGTAATTAACGAAATCGATCTCATCAAAACATCATCTTGAGATAACATCTTAAGTGGATGCGCCGGGTTCATCATGAACATCACAGGATTAGTAAAATTAAAGTAATGTTCTATAATAATAATTAAATTTTCAGTCTTTTATTGAGAATAATTCTAGAAGATGAAGTCAGAGAAAACATATTGATGTCTGGGTTTAGATTGTTTTTTTTTTCAATCCGAGATATCATTTTATAGGGAGGGTCCGTTTGTTTGCTGATGACTGTGTGCTGTAGCCGACTAAATTAGGGCGCGATTCTAAATTTAGTTAAACCTTTATGTTATCGTCTTCTATTGATTTCGATATATATAATGTGTTGAGAACCAATGAGTTAGATGAATTTATTCTTTTTAATCCAATAATTTGGTAATAATTTATTGTATACTCAAACAAATATGTTAACAAAATTCCCTGATGTACATGTTCACTTTATTTTAATAATATAATGTTGCAATTGTTACCAAATAGCTTGATTTTTTTATGTTTCATGGTAAATATTAATGGCCAAACAAGTTGTGGTAGTTATGATGCTACATATCTCATAAATAATATATTTATTCCTTAGCAATTTGTGTACACTGTACAGTATTCAGTCAAACACGAAAAATATTATAGTAATAATAGTTAAGACTAATGTATTCGTTTTTGCAGAAGTTATTTTGTAGATTTTGTTAATAACCAAGATACAAACATATGCTATGATGGATGTTTGGGGTTTATGTTGTAGTGTCCGCAACACGGGGAGCAGTACATCATGTACTCCCCGATGCAGAATGCTATGCTAT
>JAFMTC010000052.1:453667-470096 GCA_018845635.1 Nicrophorus orbicollis | reverse complement strand
GCTCAGTCAGCCCGTGAGGTGGGTGGTGAAGCGTTAAGACATCTACGATTTACTATATTATTGATTCTATTGTTCTGTTTAGATCTTTACAATCTTCATCAATCAAAACCAATTACCGAAGCGAATTCGCACAATCGCTTGAACCATGGATCGGACAAACCGCTGTTAGTCAACATCTTGCAGAACTTGCAGGTAAGATATTAAGGGTGACAATGCAGAAATCTGTAGTTAATTAACCATGAGACTGAAGTGTAGTGTACTGAACATTCGCTAAGTACTATTCAAAATACGACGAGGTTCCAGAAATGTCTTTGTAATCACTCTCAATGCTGATGATCTCGTGACATTTGGCAGACAAATCGTATATAATATTTGTCATTTGTCTATGTTTTACCTACATTTAGATCAGTGGTCATCAAACTCCTTCTTACTTTCATCTTGAAAACGCTGATGAAAATCTCAAAAATTATCCTTATGTAAAACAGTTATATAAAGAAAATTATATATACATTGTTAAGATGCGAAATCGATAGACATAGATAGACACATTATTTTTTAGTACAAAACTGTCTATAGACAGCCGACGCTTCAAATTTTGTACGGTGCACAGTTACAGTAGCCGGAAAACTGAGTACAGGGAAAATACAGAACATTGAAAACAACAGGACATAATAGAATTTTGCCAGAATACTTCTTAAAACTACATTAATTATGAACATTTGTTCACATCTGTACACTTTCTGGTTTACTGAAATAAACTCACGGAGATGATGACGAAAATACTTGGTTATTGAAATTTTAATAGTAAAGGGGCTTCATTTAATGAATTAAAAATGAATTTAAAAGACGATTTTTATATTCATAATCGTCTTGTTGGAACAGGCTATACAGTTTAGACATAAATTAACATCGTACAAGATCAACTTTCTTTATTAATTAAACTTTTTTCGATGTCTGTTGTTAATATAAATATAAAAGGAATTTTAATTAAATAATTTTATTTGGAATAAATAAACACATTACATGAAATATATAGAATTCATCTTTGCTATTTATGTTTTTTTATTTCGCAATTCTCTTTTTAATGTATTTTTTCATATATTTTAGGATCATCAAGTGGAAGGGTGTACGAAAGTGCACCGCCTCCGACAAAGAAACAGCAAAACGTTCTGAAATCGAAACTGCTAGACTCTGATACTTCATTCGCATCCCACTGCCGTTCATTTGAGTCGCAGATCAGAGATCTGAACCAGCAATTCAATTCCGTTAAAGACAAGGTCAGTGAATTGCATAAAGATATCACGGCAATTCGTAAAGCTCAAAATCCTCCGCTAGCAACTCGCTACGAAATGTTAAGTATTGATTGTAATATGTTGGATCAGAGTTTGGAAAGGCAACAGCAGGAATTGGATCGCATGGCCTTGGTTTTTGATAAGTCCTGGGAAGAGCAGCTCTGGCGTTTGAGAGTCGAGCAAGAAGTGTTCAATTGCCAGAGGGCCGATGTGATGACGTTGAGAAACGAACTGAAACATCTCAATAATGTTGCTCAGCAGTTGGAACCGTATATAAGGACGCTTACGCCGGCACAAGCCTCGCAGAGCGAGCAAGCTGCTGAGCAGGCTCAACATCTGCAGAACATTTTGGAGCACATCGGTAGGCTGCAAACGGAGGCAGGCAAGATACCTCGCTCGAGGAGCAGGCTGCTGGGACAGCTCATCGAGAAGGTGAGACCGAATCAACCAGATAGAGAGCGCAGCAAGTCTACGTCGCAGGTGGAAAAATCCGCGACGACGACGCCCTCAAAGCCGAAGAAGTTTTCGGCGCAACAGCTGAACATCGATAGACTGGAGTCACATATCAAAGAAAAGATACACGACATCATGTGCAGACGACAGTCGCAACCTCAGCAGCAGCACCAGCAGGAAAAGCAGTCCTCATCTAAATCCGACACAGAAATAGATCCGCGGAAATTAAGCAAAAGCGATCTTGAGCAGATCGCCAAGTTGGGGCAGAAACACCACAGGATTACGTACAAGAAGATAGGTAAGAGCTGTGATAAAATCAATTGTACGCAGGAAGCCAGGAAGTGCGACTACCAGAGGATGCCCACGGAGGGCACAAAAAACGTGAAGGCGCTGGTGCACGAGACGCGGTCCAGTCCCAGCAGTCCCAAGTGCCGCAACAAATCCAAACTACAGACGCAATCCAAACAGAGAAAAGCCACCAAGGTGTATCCGTACAGCGACGGCGAAGATAACGTTTTTTATTCTCTGCACGATTCCGCCGATTCGCTCAGCACTTCCAGCAGGCGCTCAAGTTACGACGGTACTGATAAGACGCTGGTCGTCGTTATTAATCGGAGAAATAAACATAAAACTTTAGCACAGAAGCAACGCAGCTGGGAGACTTTTCCACCGAAGAGACGACATCACGCCTGTCCCAAACTGTCTGCACCGGACCCGGTCCCCATTCGAAAAGCCGATAGCTTCGAAGGGCATGAAGAGGCCGTCAAAAGCTTGGTCGCTGCCGTTCAAGAAACCAGACGCAAACCGAAAACAAACTAAACATTCCTCCAGCTAAAATGTTTACAATTAACTTTAGTTTATAATTTCTGTAGGACTTGTGAATTATTCGCAAGAAATTCAACCAAACTTGTTTTTTTTTATTTCAATCCATTTTCAGTTCACGAAGTGTATTTATTAACAACTTCAATTTTTAATAATATTAACATGATAAATATTACCACGACATAAAAAGGTAGCAATTACTTAATAATATATATGCATAAAATGCTAAAAGAATGTGTCATAATATTAAGAATAAAAGGGAAAAAATCTGCCTAAATTAATGACAATATCTTTTAACTTTTTTATTAATACGCGAAAAGCGAATTTCAGTCTCAGAATAATCTAAATTACCTTTTTGGACTGATTCATATATAATGACCGAGTTAAAACACCAACGAAGCATACTTTAACTGATTTCTATAATGATATAACATAATATACTAAATATTATTAAAACTCACAGAAAGACCTATGGTCTATGGCAGTTTGCAGCGGTGGTAGTAATTGTGTTTTCTTTTTCTTATAATTATATGAATGTTTTATTATTTTTGTCACTGTTACAACATAAATAAATAATATTAATAAAAGTAGACCTTTTTCATCAACTGAAGCGCAAAAAGCGAGAAGCACGAAAGACGGTTGTCGTAACGTTACCTTTCTTCAAATAAAAAAGAAATATCTGCCAATTTTTTTTAGAAAAATTTATTTATATCGACGTTTTTTGGTTTTAAGACGATTTATACAAATATATATGTTTGTTATTTGTAAGACGTTTTTAACATAAAAGTAAAATTATATATTAAGATTATCGTTAAAACTTATTAAAATTATAGGATTAGTCATTGATTTTATAAACGTATATTAAATATATATTGTGCACAAAATCCAATGAATATATGGAAAACAGAACATATTCAACACGCATAAATAGATCAATTAATGTTAACAGAAGGAATGTAATGATATAGGAAATCCAATTTACAGATGTAATTCTTGTTAAATGTTGAAACAAATAAAATTTCAGAGTTAAAAAGTTTTGTCGTTATTTTATCTAATAACTTCATAAAAATCCTTTTTTATTTCGTTTTAATTGTATATTATAATAAATCAATGCTGTACAAAAATAGCAAATTTATAAAATAATTTGATCAACGATTTCTGAGTAATAATTATTTTTCTTGTATGTAAAGTTGCCTGGTTTATATAATATTTCGCGATTTTTTTTCTATTCCGTACATTGCATCTTATTTTTTTTTTGGTAAGCAATTTGATAATTAATTATATAAAAAACACAAATACACATTTTTGGTTTGGGATACACTGGACAAATGAAACGCGCATGTCTACAATTGTAGGTTTGCATACTTTTGTTATTTTTCATCAAAACAATTGCTTCTGACATATTGAGAAATGGTAAGTGGTGTTCTTAGTAAGAATTAAGGAATATACATGTTCAAGTGATATTAAATGCTTGTAGATGTTATAACAATATTTAAATCTTATTATTAAATTATTTATCTTAATCCTATTGCTTGTAATTCATTATCTTATTTGAATGCCTTCTAGGATTGATGCAAGTCTAAGGTAGAGATCTATCGACATCAAGTATGCCTTTCACTCCAGACACAATAGCTGCTGAGCAGGTCCAGGAGAGGCTCAAAAGCCTTTTTGATTTGGTCCAAGAGATACAGAAGAGACGAACACAATGTGAGACTGGAATTAATACAATATACAAGCATCAAACCAGTCCTGAGGATGAGAAATCTGCACAATACCAGGTAATTCAATATTCTAAGTAAAACTAATTAATTAGTATTTCCTTTTATTATTTGAAGTAGTTACAATAAACGTATTTTTTTTATTTGCATTTTTTTCTGTATTTCTTCTTCCTGAATGTTGTGATGCAAGACTTTTCTCCTTAATCATATTAATATTATGAATAAATTTATTTAAAATTGCAATAGAAACAGCTTTTAACTATTGTAATGAAAAAATAAATGTTTAATTATGATTATGCTTAATCTTTTTTACATCACAGTCACACAAGAAATTGTAGCATTTGCCGAATATGTAGCAGTAACCTCTGAGAAGTTTCTCCCTCATCTTCTGCTCATCATCGATGAGTGACTTGGTACCCTCTACATTCAGTTCTACCTGAAAATGCTTACAGTTGAATATTATTTACGCATTGCTTACTATTTTACTTACCAAGCTACCTATTATCAAAAAGATAAAAACGTATGTTAATGCTTTCATTGTGATTAGTCTCTAAGTTTTCTTATTTATAAACCTTTCAAATAAACTGCTTTGCTTGTCAAATAACTTGGGCTCTTGATTATAATTATTGCTTCCTTAGAATCAGTCATTGTTATTGTTCAATAAAGATTATGTTGAACAATAAGCGAACAATGACTCATTTGATGGTTGCCTTTTTAGACGAAATTGAAAACGCTGTACAAAACTGCTATAAATCATGCAGAGCAGGAAGAGGAGATGCTCAGGGAGGCATTGAATAAAATCTCTGAAATCAGGAACATCAAAAATGAGCGTCGCATTCAAGCGAGGCAAGCAGGAAATAAGGAGAGCATTAGGCCTGGTATTTGCATGAAGATGCTGAAGAATAACGCTCAGACGATGCCCCTGTTTGTGGGTAAAATCGGTGAAAAACCGCCCCCTTTGTGCGGAGCAATACCCGCAGATCCTCTATATCATGCCAAGGTATTTAACATTTATTGTTTTAATCGAATTGTTAAGTTTGTTCCCTGAGGTCGGTGACATGGTTGTAAGTTGGGTGGAGGTTGCTGACGACGGCGTCAATTGGATACTTTCGGAAGTCGTCAGCTACAATGCGAGCACAAGTAAATACGAAGTGGATGATATCATCGAAGAGCGCAATCAGATCAAGAGACACGTGGTGGCAAAGAAGTTCGTTGTGCCTCTTCCCCTAATGAGAGCCAATCCTGAAACGGATCCGGAAGCGCTCTTTCCGCAAGGAACATTAGGTAGTATCTATTAAAAGAGCATTTATACATTGATCGAAATTAATGAAATAACATGAGTTTATTAACTTTAATCATTATGCAATTAAATGCACATAACAAACGATTTTAGTTATGGCACTGTATCCGCAAACGACTTGCTTCTATAAAGCGATAATCAACAAATGTCCAGCCACACACATAGATGAGTACGAGGTTCTCTTTGAGGATACCAAATACGAGGAAGGATACAGTCCTCCGTACTTGGTCGCCCAAAGATACGTCATTTCCGGACAAGTTAAACAGCAACAAGCGGGAATAGCAGAAGGACAACGTAACACAAACTATTTCCATAATTGCATAATACTAAATCATATTTTTTTAGGATTACTGTTGTAGTTGCTTTCATTTAACTGAACAATTGTATTATGAAACAAATATAATTGGGTGAGGAGATATGCATTTTCGACCAAATCCATTTTATGATTTTACGATGATTAAAGGATTTCCTTTTTCACAAATATTTAATTGAATAAACATATATCCTAAAACTTTGATATTTATTAATATTACTTAATTATTATTATAAAATTAATTACAAAAACAACTACAATAAAAATACGAACTAAAATAATGCAAATACACAGAAAAAAAAACACAATTATTGCCATTGCTGCAAAAGGGCTATAGATCATAGATCTTTCTGCCCTTATTTAATTATTTCTTCAATTTAAAGTTAAAAACACCTAATATATTCAAGTTCTAACAAAATATATAAAATAATATGTTTTTTTGTACAATTAAATATTAATTGTTGGGGAAACACAGATGAATAACCATGACCTATCTTATTTCTAAACGCATGCGTACGGTTACCAAATTTTTTATCAAAGCACTTCATTTTGACATACTTGTTTGTAAACAAAGTAAAGGTTAGTTTTGGAAATATCAATACATTCAATGTTTTTACAATTACGTGTTAAGCCTGCGAATCTCCTTGATATTGTAAGAGAATTAAAATCTTTTAGAAACATAAACTAATTACTCTTGATTTTTGTATAGGTTCTGATTATAATTGTTTCACTATCCTGGTGGAATGCAATTAGGATTAGCAGAAGTTTAGGACACGGGGAATACAAGTGCAACATTTAAATATGCCTTTCACACCAGACACAATAGCCGCTGAGCAGGTGCAGGAGAGACTGAAGTGTCTCTCCAATTTAGTCGAAGGGATAGAGAAGAAAAGAAACCAATGTGAAAGTGGCATCAATTCAATATATAAACACCAGACCAGTTCTGAAGATGAGAAGTCATCACAATACCAGGTATTATGATTTTGAATTATAAATAACGTTATTTTCTTTAATTACTTTAAAAGTAGTGCCAAATAATAATTTAGAAGCAACATATTAATTAGAAATTACTTATACAGACGAAATTGAAAACGTTATATAAAGCAGCCATAAATCATGCAGAACAACAAGAAGAAATGCTTAGGGAAGCATTGAACAAAATTACGGAGATTAGGAACATCAAAAATGAGCGTCGCATTCATGCTAGGCAAGTTGGAAATAAGGAGAGCATAAGGCCTGGCATTTGGATGAAAATGCTGAAGAATAACGCTCAGACGATGCCCCTGTTTGTGGGTAAAGTTGGTGAGAAGCCTCCACCGTTGTGTGGTGCAACACCAGCAGAGTCTGGTTACCATGCCAAGGTATAACTCGATACTTGTAAGCACTGAAATTCATGCAAATTTTTTTAAGGTTGGTGACATGGTTGCGAGCTGGGTGGAAGTAGCTGGAGATGGAGTTAATTTGATATTGGCAGAAGTAGTCACCTTCAATCCAAGCACCAACAAATACGAAGTTGATGATATTATCGAAGAGCGAAATCAGATCAAGAGGCATGTGGTTGCAAAGAAGTTTGTCATACCTCTTCCGCTAATGAGAGCAAATCCTGAAACTAATCCAGAAGCTCTGTTTGCACAAGGAACATTAGGTAAGCAAGAAGAGAACATTAAATTTAATAAGATTATTACATTGTTTTTACTTTTTCGTAAACATTAATTTATTGCTACGTTATTTATGCAACTAGTTATACTCAAAACAATGTTTGTAATTTCAGTTATGGCTCTGTATCCACAAACGACCTGCTTTTATAAAGCGATAATCAATAAATGTCCTGCAACGCACATGGACGAGTACGAGGTTCTTTTTGAAGATACGAAATACGAGGAAGGATACAGTCCACCCTACTTAGTCGCCCAAAGATACGTCATTTCCGGTCAAGTTAAACAGCAACAATCGGGTATATCAGATGGACACCGTAATAGAAAAACGATTTCAATGATTCCTCAAAATTAAAATAATGCTATAGTTATATAAGAAATATTTTCTTGCACAATACCAATAATGCCTTAATGAATACAAAGCATTTCACCAATCAAGAATTTATTTATATTTTCAGGTTTAATTTTAGGGTTTTTTTGTTTTAGTAATCAATATATTTTAAACTTATTATTTGGTTTTAATGAACTGATTGAGTAGTCCTAAATCATCATTCAGTGTAAACATACTTTGTTAAAAGTTGTTGTTTTTTTGTTTGTTTATACACAGGGCGATCAAAATAGTTTTCAATGGATGATAAATTTTACAAATCTTATTTGTTTATTACATAATAATAAGAAAAAAATGCGCTTTCTCATTTGATATATTTCGAAATAAAATGGCGCACCCTGTATGTAATTGAAATGTTTGAATTTTATGAGACGAGTGGTTGATTTTAATTGTTTTGTATAAATACTTAAATTGTGTATTTATAGCTTATATTCTGTGTTCAAGAATGAGACTTATTTAGAACCACACAATGCGAGCAAAGTTGCATACTTCCGCTCACTTAGGACTGGAAGAAACGAAATAGAAGGTTGCGTTGTTTGTGTTCGAGCTTAGAAGTTGAATACAACTGGAATATTCTTCGGTAAAGGCTATCGATTAATGCGATAAGTACTCGGTTTGCTTTTGCGTTCTTATTGTTGGTGATTTTGTTTTTAAAATTTAGTACCACTACCACGTCTCGTATTACACTTCAGGTCGGTGGTCCCCACCACCGCCGCCAACAAACGCTTTCGATAAAAACACCGGCTGCTTTCTGGCGTCAGTGTCCTCAATTTTGTAGCACGTTTTTCAAATAATTGTATTAATTTGTGTTCTTTTTTGGTAAGTGATTTGCTTTATTTTTACGACAATTGCTCCGATACGTCAAAGGGGTCCGCGCCCTTCGCGTTCGATCTGCGCCGTGCTTGAGTTCAATTCGCGGATCTCACATTCAAGTCAGTCGATGGTGATAGTTTTCGCCACCATCGAGCGTGGCCAGACGAATGCACCTTTAACCTCATTCCCCCTCATTCGCTGCGGGCAGAAAACCAACGGAAAAACACGGTTGACGTGACCATCATATTATTTATTCGCGGCGTCGGTCGTAGCGTCACTTTCTGCAAATGGCCCTTTTCGTAACCCGTAGGTTTGTTACTAGTTCGTTATTATATTACTCTAGTTATTGCTTTAGATTGCACAGTTACTCATAGTAATGGTTTTTATGGGAGTTGCACAGTTTGTAATCTGAAACAAAATCAATGAACATTTCACATACAGGGGCAGACCTGACACAGCCAACTCTGCATGTCTGCTGCTCTGCCTCCGCCGTTGTCGTCATCCTTTTAGAATTCCATTTTTGTGTGCTATATATCCAGAACCATTATAGCCTGGATATAATCTTAGCATAAATTACAACTGATTAATCCTTGAATCTCATTAAATTGTTTAAGAACGTCTCGTTAATCACATTGGAATGCAATTTGATTCTTTGATACAAGTATATATATTCGATTGTAATACTATTGTTATGGTTTTTGATTACAAATATCGCAACTGGAACATAAAACCAATTGAAATTGTAATACAAAAAAAAAACAATAATTATTTGATTTACTTATTGGATTTAAATTATTACCGTTTTTTGGCAGCATAGAAAAGAAGATCAATTCGAAAAGCTAAAGCAATATTGATTAGGTAGTTAATTTTATCTGTACACATTCCTTGTTTAAGGTGATGGCAGATAATGAGGATTTGGGTCTAGGTTCTGAGGATCAATTGGACTCTCTGGACGACACGAACGGAATCAACGACGACGCTTTGCTCAACGACACTGACGGAGATGGCGCCGGTGGCGACGATCCTGAATTAGAGGCGATCAAAGCTCGCGTGCGGGAGATGGAAGAGGAAGCCGAAAAGTTGAAACAATTGCAAACCGAAGTTGATAAACAAATGAACATGGGTAGCCCACCGGGTTTAAGTAAGTTGTCATCATTCATTTAACTTAACTTTCTTCAGTATTTAATTGTATTTTGTTTCCCCCCTGATAGCTAGTCCCTTGAATATGTCTTTCGAAGAGAAGATGGAAGTAGATAACCGTAGTATCTATGTTGGAAATGTTGATTATGGGGCAACAGCGGAGGAACTGGAGAACCACTTCCACGGTTGCGGCTCCATCAATCGTGTGACAATCTTGTGCAACAAGTTCGACGGTCACCCAAAGGGATTCGCCTACATCGAGTTCGGTGATAGGGATTCTGTTCTGACTGCAATGGCAATGGACGATTCGTTATTCCGCGGCAGGCAAATTAAGGTATCAAATAGCTAACGAAGACTCGAGACGTGATATTAATGTTGTTCTGTCTCCCTTGTAATTATTTGTAGGTGATGCCGAAGCGGACAAACAGACCTGGTATGTCTACGACGAACCGTCCTCCGCGCGGTCGTGGAACGTTCCGCGGAGCCAGAGGTACAATGCGAGGCATCTACCCCGGATTCAGGCCTTTACGCCGACCAAGGTTAGTCTGAAACGAATTTATTTCTGTAATTTCATTTGATTGCCTCTAGTTGGTAGGTCTGGCCGCATCAGCCGAATTAATTTTTAACTCTTGTATACATCAAAGTACAGTTATTGATTTCTTCATTTGATTCAATTAAAGAAACATAGCCATGCTCTAAGAAGCCTCGCATTTCGGAGGTCTTCCCTGGACTGGATTGTTTCATGTTTTTTTTTAACGATAATCTGTGTTGGTAGCATTAATTCTCTTTCTTGGCGTATCAAATGTATGCCGGAAAAAAATATATACTGTACATATTTTTATGGCTTTTAAAAACTGTTTCTCTTGAATAGCCTTTGTATCTTTTATCTATTGAAGAAAAATCTTGAAAAAAAAAAACAAATATAATAATAGAAACAATGTTCTCTAATAAATATTAACCATAATTTATGAACTGGCTTTTATTTATAGATTTGTATATATATATGCAAATTTGTATATACGTATGCATATTTGTCTTTATATAAAATATATACATATATTATTATGATTATTATATAACTTTTATATCTTATTACTCGTTATTTTTTTCATTTATTATTTATGGATATTAATATTTATACGGTTCCGTATTTTCGTTTCGTTGTTATTTGTGTGGAAGGTGTTGAGACTTTTAGGTAGTTCTTACAACCCCCACACGAAGCCCAAAAATTATTGTATGGGTACAATTGTGTGATTCTAGAAGTTATGCTCGCAGGGGTGCCTATTATGCCCCTTACTGATAGTTGGAGTGTTCCTGGAGCCGCCCTCCTCCTCCGCCCTCGTCCATCTTCTACCCCCCGCACGAACCATTGCCGCCGCAGCCCAAGCAGCCGCCGCCGCATCACCATCCAAAACATCGTAGTAGGATCCACGCCAAGTCCAGCCGCTGTCAACTTCAGTCCATTGCTCTGTGCTCGGGGAGGGTCTGCGCCAGTGCAGGTTTTTATGCCTTTCACTGTTTATTTTTTACACACAACTTCTCATTAACTTTAAAGAAACAAAAAAAAAGAGTAAAAATACTTCAACAACAACAACAGCAACAACAAAAAAGAAACTTCAACGCAAAAAAACATAGTGGAAACAAAAAAGAACATGGACAAAAAATGTAGTCTCTAAGAAAACAAGTTGATTGTATAAAAAAAAAGAAGAGTATTTTTTGATTTTGGTTTAGTACAACTGCATGACTTGATGAAAGAGTGATGAGAACGAGAGTGAGCATAGTTTTGTTTGTTTCAGTTGTTTTGTCTTCTAGGATTCATTAACGTATATAAAACAAAACGCAAAAAATAGCAATTGGTTTATTTATATTTGATGCAATTTGTTTTGTTTGTTTTTTAATTCTAATTATTTTTTTATTTCTGGGGGACAATATTTTCTTTTAACATTTTTCTATATTTGATTTATAATGTTGATGAGATTGCAGGTACCTCCACTTTCAACTCAATTGAAGGGTTCAACCATTTCATTTCGTTTATTTCGCATTTGTTTTATAATTTTCTCTTACGTTTATTTGATTTAACTTCTATTATTTCTTTTTTTTTGACAAAACAAGACACAAAAAAATATAGCAAACCAGACACATCCAAGTATTTATATATATATATTAATCATTGTGTTAATATAAATAACAGTAGAAAAATAACTATAAAAAAATAGTAAAAAGAAAAGATGAAATGCAGATTAACTAAAACAAGAAAAGAAAAAACAAGTTTTTTTTGCGGGGCTTACGAAAACACAAAAGAAAGGAAAGAAAAAGACGTACTCGATGAGAATTAGATTTTTTTCGTTTAATTCGGTAAACATTTTTTTTTGGAAAAGACAGCAACATTTAATTTAAAAGATATTTTAAAAAGGAAAAATAGATATAATTAATAACGTTTTAAGAAATAAAGTTGGTTTGTAAAATATTGGCTTTTTATTTATCTGGGATTTGTGTGAACTCTTCCTTTTCTGGTTGGTATTCGTCCTTAGATTGTTATTATTAGTTTGCATCAAATGAGAATTTATTATTAAAGTTAACTTCTTTTGTTTTTGAGTATTTAAGCGAAATGTATATGGATTGTTGTAATTCGTGGATTTTGTTGGATTTTAGACTTTTCATTGGTGAGTATTCAAGTAAGGTAGTTGTGTTGATTTATAGAATTGATTATTTTTAATGTTTATGTTGATTTTGTTAATGTTTATTCTTTTCTTTGTTGTCTTTTTATTTATGTTATATCCTGTTTTTGTTTCTGTATGTATCTATTTCAGATGTTTTCAGTTGTTAAAATACGTGGGGTGATTATTTTGTGAGGTGTAAGAGGTAAGTATCTGAAGAGAATGGCTAGTAAGACAACTGAATTTTTAAAATATTAACATTATAAATTTGCGTAATTAGTGTATATTAATATAGACATAAAATAAAAAAAGAATATACTTATTTCAAGTCTTTGTAGCGATAATGTAAATTTGATATTGAAGTGAGTATTGTTAAGTTGAATAATATATATTGGTATTCTGCTATTTGATAGAAATAATATATGAATAATTTAAGTTTACGGTTACAGAAGTACTTAAAATAATGAATCGGAGAGATTTTAATGATATTACAGAACATAATTAGAAATTTATGAAAGTAAACAAACTACAAAGTATCTAATATCTTTACATTTTGTGAAAGTTTGTTGGTCTAATTCAAGATATATCAAGTACATAATTGCCAATAATGAATTTATAATTAACTTTGATCGTTATAAATACACATTGTTAGAAATATGACAATTATTTTTGTTATAATTTCAAATGAAAAAAATGGTTAATTATGAAATTAAATAAGAACATCCATGTTGGAATCTATATTTGTGGTGTTGCCAACTGCTGCGTGGGGATAAAAAATTACTAGCTTTTCCAAAAGTATTATATTCAAAACATTCCAAATTAAATTATTTAAATGATGAAACTACTTAGAGCACTGGGTTAATGATTAAATGGAAACTTTTTTAAATCATTATTTTTTTATATTCTTGCCTTTCGGTTAAATTTTGCTTCCGTTCTTGCATGGAAGGTTGATAACCCAATATACATACAAGTTATGAATCTTATAATAACCAGATAGCCAAAGTCAAAGAAAAAAATTGACTGGAATAGTGCAAATAGAATTTGTATTGTCCTTATTCTGTTTTCTTTTATGTTCATTTTCCGAATGATCTGATATTCATAATTCTGTGTTTTTGAGAGAAACCAAAAATAACGGGTCACTGCTCAGGAGACAAATATAGTTACAGGGCATTATTATTGTGGTCCTAAGTGTCTTTTTATGTGGGTTTAAAGTCCTCTCTCCCTTATTTATACTTTATATATTTATTATTGTCTCTGAAATACAATTGCGGAACATTAAACAAAAAATAGGGATAAATCTGAAAAAGTCTGAAAATTAATCATTATTTGAACAATGTCATATTTGTCTGTATTTTACTTTGAATCAATACTCGCATTTTAAACTTTTTTGAGTAACTGACACAGCAGTATTATTATGTAGTGGGATATTTTAGTTACATGGGTGGCACCAGCATTAATGTCAAAACTCGATTACAATTTGACGTCTCCACTTGAAAAATTGCAAATTTAGGGCGTATATATTAGCCGAATAGATGAAAACTTATTCTAAAGTATAATACATTGCGGCAGAAACGAGGTCTTTGATAGCCCTTTGGCCTATTTTGAGATCAATATACTCATCATCTGGATCGGTCCCGTTCAAATTCCAGACATTCGAAGTCCCGTCAATCATTTTCCCGACGCTCAAATTCCCGACATCCGTTAACCCAACTATATCGAATTCCCGACATCCATTATCTCGACTGTAATTCCAGATATTTGTTATCCCAATCAAATAATTTAACAATAATACATGGTATTGCCATAAAAATGGCCTGGTGAAGATTGTAATGCAAGTATGCATGGCAGTCACCTTGTTAAAAGTGTTGTGTCCAACCATTATTATTATATTGTATAAACAATCTATGTATAAGAGATCTCATAAAGAGTGTCTCAGTGCACATTTTTATGCACATGAACTTCTATTTACACGACTGAGAACTAACATAGTTTTCGTAAAAAAGGTTGTTCCCTTATTTAAAGGAAAAATTGCACACGCGGAGGAAGCTGCTATAAAAATTGCGAAAATTATAGCAGATGGTTTCAATTGCAGTTATAGAATTGCTAGTTGACAAACATCGTAAGGATGATGAAATATTGAGGTTTGTGCTCCTTCTGATCTGTTGAAATTAAATAAGATGATGACAAAAAGACTGTTCACTGCAACTTTAATGAAAATGAGAGCATCAAAAATCATATTTTTTCGATATCGCGAACCAATCTTTTGATTCTGAAACTGTGCACGATATATTTTACATGGATTGTTCAAGAATCAATCTACAGTGTAAAAGCAGGATTGAGTACATTATTTTATTAATGTTCTATGGTGAACGATTTATCATTAGAGTTCTTGCAGCACACATTAACCTTGGTAGTATATAAACAGAAATATTCATAGAAAAATGTAAGGTTTACACCTATGTACAATTTACTAATTCGAAGAAACCCTAAATATTCAGTTCCCTCTTTTTGTTTATACAAACAATTGTTGCAGATGAGACACTTTAGACCAAGACTTAACATTTACGTTACACTCAGTTCGCTTTACCGTAAAAACGTATTTAAGTATATGTATGCATAATATTCGGAAAATCTATTCCACAACACATGACTACGAGAATAATGCACGGTATCCAGAGATATTCCATCTGACAGTATATTTCAAATATAGTTTAAATACTATATTGCTAGAATGTAATATCGGTTTAGTAGTATTAAATCAAACTTAAAAATAAACTTTAAACAATTAAAAATGTTACATTGATTAATGATTTTTCGATATTTCAGGTAAATTAATAAATAAAATTGACAGTTTTTTACAGATTTGCCTCGGTTACCTCTGTCGAGACTTTGTGCCTATCTTCTCATGTTTCTAAAGTGTGACATTGTCCTAATGGTATTGTGATTTATTTAAAATTCCTGAAGGTGATATTTTTCAGCAAAAAATTTCAACCATTTTTCAAGGATTTCTTTGATTGATGAAGAAGGAGCTTCTTCTATCTGCACCTTCTCTGTGTCAGAAGAGTCTATGCGTTTTAGTTTGATGCTCCTCGTTCTCCATTTCCTTTAACTTCTCAATGGCCAATTCATGATTATATTCTTACAGTATTTCTTCCACATTATTTTCACATACATCCAGTTCAATGGATCTGGCCTGAGAAACAATATCCTCCACTATAGAAGCGATAGATTCTATGTCGGTTTTAGTTGTCGCTTGTGCTCATAGATGTATGATTGTAGTAAGTCGCATATTGAACAAAGGTTGTATACCGAGTTAAATTTGTTTAGTCTAAACAGGACGTATTCCTTATTCTCGGTTTACGTCTGCTTTAGTATACGTCCATACTAAAGCAGACGTAAACCGAGATACTAATAGCTGCAATCAAAATTGCATGCAATTTTCTTTTAAAGCAATCTTCGAATGTCATTTAGCAAATGTCAAATTAATAACATTCGATGAAAGTCATTAAAAACGAATATATCTATTTATAACAAACTATTAATAATAATTATTTCCTTTAACTCTTTATGCGACATGGTACCGTGGAACAGGTCCATCGTGTAGTGGATGTCATTGGTCGAAGTCTCGAAGAGAAGAGGTACTGCTCCGCCGCTTTTGTCGACATCTCACAGGCGTTCGATCGAGTTTGGCATAAAGGACTGCTGTATAAACTAAAGAAATGTCTTCCACATGAGTATTATGCCATCTTTAAATCATACCTGACTGGAAGGCATTTTCAGGTCAAATACAGGGATGAGTTGACCTCTCTGCAACCCATCCTCTCTGGTGTCCCTCAGGGAAGCGTCTGTGGACCTCTACTATATGTCATCTTCACGGC
>JAFMTC010000052.1:396928-413205 GCA_018845635.1 Nicrophorus orbicollis | reverse complement strand
TATATATATATATACATTTCTAAATAATGTGCTAATTATTACGAAAATACAAAAATATTTCAAAGCAAACGTACAAAATGTCTAGAAGAATTCATGACTTAAAATGGATTTTCAATTTTCTAGTTATTAAACAGATTTCCAATAGTATTTACATTATACAGTGTCGGACAAAAAATAAGAAATTAGCACGTTGACATTCAATATAATACTTTTATGTAAAATATTTTTATTGAAGAATAATATGGCATGGTTAACCCATAAAGAAATGTACTTAATAACGCTCCAACTGAATACACTTGGTGGACACTAAAGTACGAACAATGGAAGAAAAATAATACTTTTTAAAATTAACATCAAACTTATGTATTATTTATACTGGTAAGTATTAGCATACTTAAACTAAGGGTAAAGTGATAAATTAAAACTATCTATATAGAAAATCCACAAATTAGAAATGCAATTCGTCGAGCGAATCACTGCTGCGTGGAAGAACGAGAATTAGTAATAAAAGTACGAAATGAGAGCCAAATTATGCGCCAAAATACTAACAACTGTTGGATGATCTTGTACATTTGTTTATCAATCTTTATTGTCCCTTAAAGTGGATCCCAATTGTATACAAATTGTGTCGTCACGAGATCAATTTAAATCAGTTGTCACAATTAGAGATGAGATAGGAGTTCAAATTTGTGTTCAATCAGTAAGCAGATATTTGCAATAAGCCTTAGAGATGAACATCATGAAAAGTACCAATCTTGACTGACAGACATCGAAAGTGTTTGCAAAAACTCATATAGAATTGAATGGTTTAATAAATATTAAAATATGGCGTAACGTCCTATGAACAGATGAAAACAAAGTGAATTTAGTTGGAAGTGATGATAAACTTTATGAAAAATGCAGAGTTCAACTCTGAATATACGGGTCTACTTCATTTGATCTTCAATCATTTGAACGACGCTCATTAGCCCGACATTCGTTAGCCCGACATTCGTTATCGCGAACATTTTATTAAATTTTGGATATTGTGCAAAGACGTTGGAAAATAGTGACAACACTGTACGCTGCGTGTCTAAAACAGACATGCTAAATTCATGCCAATTGAGGAATTAAGCGAGAGAAGGAAGAAAATAGTTGAGTAAAAGATGAAATAGTTGTGATTTCCTTAATGTCCGAAAGGACAGAATGTAAATGTCGTGGCAACCAGACACACACCAAATAAAAAAGAAAAATGTATCTAGAGTCATTCCTTCAAACATCATACTGTTCTTCGAAGATACTACTCTAAATGTTTGAGCTATGTTTACAATCCTCAAGAAGTCTCCAAATATGTTATAGAAGGGATTATTGAAGCAAGCTATCTGCATATTGAGAATAATATTGAAAATGTGAATTGATTAATTTGAATATGGATGTCTGTTTAAGACACGCAGCGTACAGTGTCGTCACTGTTTACCTATATCTATAAACTAAGAAAATGTTCGCGATAACGAATATCCGGAATTTGATGTAGTAGGGATAACGGATGTCAGGAATTTGATATAGTCGGGAAATCGATGCTAACGGATGTCGGGAATTTGATACAGTCGGGCTAATGGATATCGGCAAATGTCTTTGAGCGGGACTGCAAATACACTACTTCAATTCCTTCAAGTATTTTCAAACCCGATACAACACATTTGATGTCAGTCAGTCAATATTGATACTTTTCATAATGCCTATTCTCAACCAAATGTCTTCCTTAGTCCTCATTTTGTAGTTTTATTACTAATTTTCATTATTCCACGCAGTAGCTCTTCGCTTGAACGATTTCATTGCTAATTTGCGGAATTCTTTTCACTGCTCTCAGCATAACACTAGGAGGAATTTCTTCACAACTAGTATACTAGACCCCATGATGTATGACAACTAACCCCATTTAAAATATTCCACATTTTCTTGCTATCGAATTACATTTTCAATCTTTCAATTTTACAAAATATTATTAATAAAATTACAAAATCAAATTTTCTATTATAAAATATACTTATTAAATATAAAAAAGTTCTTGAACTTTGACAAAAGTTTGAACGACGTTCTACAATACTTTTATGAAGTTACATAATTTAGATATGGAATTATTTGATGCACACGAAACGTCATGGTCAAAACATATTCTAACAAATTTTCGATCACTCACATCTTATACAAAAGGATAAATGAATTTAGTGAAAAACCAGCCCTGATCTCTTCTACTAAAAATAGTTGTTTTGTCTTAAATATAAGTATGTTTTTAGTAAAGAAAAATATACATTAAACTTAAACGCATTCACTTTAATACAGGCATACAATTTAATGTAAATTTTGTCAATGTACTAAATTCAACGATGACTTGTATTTCAGTTTAGTTTATTTAAGACTTAAAATATATGTACAAAATTTTATCTTATTTCGGATAATAAACTTATGAAAAATATAGAGTGATAAGTATTAACTTAACGGATATAAATTAATCTTATGTTATATCTTTTAACGTTTTTTTTTTAATTCACTCTCATTTTACAAAATTTCGTATACTACATTTTATCAGTTTAATGCAAATTAAATACTTCTATAATTGATGTGAAATGCTCAATTTTATTCTAATTGATGTTAGACGACTACACCCCTGAAACATATTTAACAAACATATGAAATATTTCTTCATATTTTTTTCTAACAATACGAATCTCCTGCAACATGAAATGGAGTAACGCCATTAATCATGTTGTTATGTAACAATAATAGAGATTATAATTAATATAGATGAGAACATTCACCGTTGGAGAAATTTTACGTAAAAACCAGAAATGAAAACCGAGACACGAAATGATACGTTCCTCATTTTCGTTATATCACATCAGCGCTAATCACGCATGACTAATCATTAAATCATTTAAATTCAGCGTTTGATCTTTTCCTTGCTTATCCATTGATATGTATTTATGCAGTAATGCGCGACCGATTCTGTACATAATTGCGTGCAAACTTAAACGTAATGAGATTCTGGTTCGGATAACGAAAGCATTCAATAATACGCATTGTTGCGTGTTTTTCTGTCACCGCAATGAAAGCAAATTAATATGACACAAATGTATATGGAATTTATGATTTTTTCCTCACCAAGAGAAAATATATCAATTATATTTTTTTATAATACATAAATTCACTGTTTCAGCTGTTATGATGCGTACTTATATTAGGAAGTAATTAACAAAACAGTACTTTCTCTTTATCACAAAAAAAATAATAAGTAAATAACGAGTCAAATATTATTTAAATTTCTAGTTCTTGTAAAACAATTCTTTTGTCTATTTGTCTAATTCTTTGTCTATTTTTTTATCGAAAAGAAAATAATTATTGTTTGTATGTTAATAACTTTTTCCAAAAAATATTAACAAATTATGCGTAACTATTTTTTTTGTTACATACAGTCATGCATCGATTAAGGAACAGGATGCTTTTGCACAAAATTAGTTCGTCGAGAGAAACTTTATTTTTATAGGTGAAGTATAGAAGTTTTATTGTTGTCGTTGTCCGGACAATCATATTCCCGACACTCAAATTCCAGGCAATCATATTCCCGACATTCGAATTCCCGACATCCGTAGTACCGACTGTATCGACTTCCTAATATTCGAATTTCCGAACATTTTATTGGATTTTGGATATTAAAGTGAAACAATGTTGGTAATCAGTGATAACACTAAACGCTGCGTGTCTTAGACAGCTATGTTCATGGCAATTGAGGAGTTAAGCGCAAGAAGGAAGAAAAAGGTTGAATGATGATAATGATAAAATAGTTGTGTGTGAGGTAAATGTATCTAGAGTAATTCCTTCAAAGGCCATACTGTTCTTCGAAGACATTACTCTAAGAACAGACTGAAGAGGCCTTCGTGTCAAGTTGACATTATTCAAGAAGTTTCAAAATATGTTGGAGAATGGCTTTGAAACATACTATTTAGATATTGAGAAGAATATTGAAAATGATATATAGGATACCTATATGGATTTAGTAAGGAAGATGGAATCCGAAGAGTTGACTTAAACACCGCTAATTCCAAAAAAAAGCTTTTCAAAACTTAATTTAATGATTAATCTGCTGAAATTAAAGATAAATAAAGTTCTATTAATTGGTTTTCTTTTATATCACTATTAAAGTCCTTAATGAATATTTTAAAGTGAAATGCTTTTATAAACATAGAATGAATTCCTATTATTATTCCTTTTATATATTATATTTATAAAACTGTTGCTTTTTTTGTTGTATGTGTTGCGGCGTGTTACACTTAAATATTCAAAATCCAATAAAATGTTCGAGAATTCGATACAGTCGGGATAACGTATGTCGGGAAATCGATACAGTCGGGAATATTATTATTGGGAATTCGATACAGTCGAGATAACGAATGTCGGGAATTGGAACGTTTCGGGAATTATAGACTCATTTAAAGTGTGAAAAACGTTCGAATAGTTAACAAGTAATTGTAAGCCATCGCTCATTTATAAAGTAGAAATTCATGCAAAAAATATGGTTGAGTATATTTACTCCAAGATTCCATTAAAGCTATTTTGGGTTCAATAATCATTTTCGTTGTTTTGAATAACAAAATGATTAAATATATTGTTATTGCGAATATAAAACCAAAAAAATATTTAAAAGGTGTTTATATTAGTTGTGCATTCCTCAAACAATAACACTAATTCCACTTTCTATTTATAAATGTTATTACTCGCAAAAAGTCCATTTGTTTACATCTATCTTCATTGAAGAATGACCAAACTTAATTGCGATGTACTAAAGTTATAATAAAATAAGCATTAAATAATCAAAAGATCATATAAATAGTTTTAAATAATGTGAAGATGATCACACTGCATTGCAATGTTCCAAATAATAAAAAATAGTAATTAATTAAACAATTATAGCTTAGAAGAAGAAAACATGAAGATTTTATTAATACTGTAATTTATATTATGGTAGTCTACGAAGATAGACTGGTACGAGGCAACTCCACACTTGTTGATGAAAAAAATATACGTAACTTATTTCAGATGGAAAAACCAGGGAATATGAAATATTCAGATTTTGCATTGTTGAGCAGTTTATATTTCAATTAGTTTTCTACATTAGGAAATTACAATTATATATTTATGATCTAAGAAGGTTTCTTTTTATATAAGAAAATAAGAAAAACAACAAAGTCCATTCATGTCGCAAGGAAATGATGAAAATGGATATATAATCAAATCCCTATGGTATATGATCAATTCACGGAAAATGTAAGTGATTTTATCAAATCCCTTAACTGTATTAGTAAAAAGCTGAAATAACATTGCTTAGATATTAAAATTATTTATTTAATGACTGCGTTATTAAATCTAGAGCAGGTAATATAATAATAATCATTGACACATAAATTATATATTAGCAACTAATTATCAAAAGAAATAGCTTATAACTTAAGCTGATATGTTTAAATGTAATTAATAACTAATAATCTTCATTCATTTTCATTAAAAAACGTTGTTGATTTGTGGCATCTCGAGTTACAAAGTACGTTACTCTTTTTACAAGAACATCTTTTTGTTTTACATTATATTCTGGATTGTTCACAGGAACATTTGACCTTCAAATTAGGATAACGTTCCTGCAATCTCATGCAGATTTGGGTTAGTTAATATTGTAGAATCTATTTGAAGTGCGTTTCAAAGTAGTCAATCTTTTATAATTTCAACTGAAGTACCAGTTTACAATACATTATATTTTATGTCCAATACGATACGAACAATGGTATATCTATATAATGGACATCTATCTACTTTAGGTACATCAAACAAAACTATGAAATCCACTAACATATTTTTAAATTGCTTCAAATAAACTTTTTCCATCAGATCTTTTCAGGTGTTTTGCAGTCCTGAGTTGTTTATCTCAACTTTTCATTCAAACATTTATCGGATTTGATCAAATCTTTAACTATCTTCAGGGAAATCATCCATCTTCCGCTGTTTGATCAACTTCCTCAGGGATTTGATCAAATCTCCGTTCTCATCATCCCCCTGCGACATTTCCTTAATTGCTAGGTAGTTTTTAAATCTCATTGGTAGATTACATCACTTCAGTCGATGAATTGTTAATAATAATAATAATCAAAAATATTGACATATGGATGTCTTTCTATCCTATTTTGGTATTGGATACTATAAATCATGGTGGCTTTCTCCATTGTTTCGTGAATTCTTCTGTTCGTAATGTAACACTGAGCACTAATGATCCTTCATAGGCTTTTCGACTAGAATTTATTTACAATAGCAATACGAAACTTGTTAGTACTTTCCCATAACTTTATTCCGTAGGTCCACAGAAGTTTTCAAATTACATTATGTATCAGTAGTTTGATTCGAAGAAAGGATCAAGATGAAAGAAAGGCTCAGCTCGAAGATCAGAGTGTAGAGATGACTAGCTAGATGACTAGTAAAGAGACGGAAGTGCGGAGCAACTTGCACGAATACAAAAATCAATTGATGGAAATAAAAAACAAATGAATAAGCGAAACAATAAATTCCAAACAAAAATAGTCATAATTAGAAACACATAAAAAGTCTCTGTGAAAGGGAAAGAAGATAATTATTGGGACAATAGATACTGGTATAGGGTAAGTGTGGTATACTTATATTTAGGAGGAGTTGATGGGTTTAGAGGGATTCAAAATTTGGAGAGAGAGGATAAATTTGAGTCTTTTGAGATGATTTTCATGAAAAAGGAGAGGTATCTATCGAGGACTGGAACAATTTTAGTTTTGTAATAGAGGAGTTTATATAAACTAAATATAATGGAAATGCAAAGAAAAAAAAATATTGTTATTACTGCAAAGGTATACAATATAAAAATATGTATTTTAAAATAATTCATTTACACGTCGAATATACTGAAAATAGTAACATTAATTTTATGTCGTTCTGAGTAGGTTATTCAATAAATATATTCCTATTTAATTAACAAATTTGATATATTATATCTGTATTCCATATATATACCATTAGATAATGTTTTTCTACTCATTTCTTCCAAAAATAATTAATGTAAATATATCAAAAACATTGAAATGCTTTCCTAGGAATGTTACATAATGAAGATGTTTGTCTAACCGCACACTTAACCGCAATAAGTGTGCAATAAATAATACCGCATTGACAATAAATATACATATAGAAAGTTGATCCTTCGCGTAAAAACGCTCATTGTTAGAAAGGTCATATTTAATTCGTTAATTTTTAAATGTACGACAAACAAACACTATTTTTTCTTTTCTTCTTTATTTCATTGCGCGTACGTGGAATGCTTCAATTTCCTTGCTATTATTGTTTCATCTTCTGCAAAAAAAAATAATTACTTCATTTTTTTGTTGGAACCGTTTCTTGTTTAAAATGTGGGAATATTCCAATTTGCGGTTAACGGTTAACCCAAACAACAAAAACACGAATGCATTTATTTTCATTACGAAATTTAAATACGGGTTATCTGTAACCTTGAATGAAATTGCAAAATTAATTTAAAAAAAACATATATATTTGTATACATTTATTACTTGAAAGTTAATGTATTTGTTTTGCCTTTTCTTGAAAACAGTTTATTGGTGTATTTTGTAATCTTATGGTATAATCAATTATATAAAATAATTACATAATTTAGATTGATCAGTTAGTAAATAACGTAAAGGAAATTATTTTCTATAAAGTCAAATACACAAAAAATCTACTATTTTTTTTAAGTAATATTTTGTGTATTCAAGGAAATGCATATTTCTTTATATTTTAATGAAAAGTGTGGGAATGAACATATGAAAATAAAGAATTTATGAGGTCTTGGTACAAAGTTTTGGTTCATTGGCACATGACAAAACTATTTTTTAATACAAACAATATTGCACAGCTGTATTCTTGTATATGACACAGGCTTTCAATAATGTGTGGCATACGGGATTGCTCTATAAAATTAAAAACACTTTGCCTCACACACTATCTCATTCTAAGATCGTTTTTTGTCTGATAGATTCTACTGGGTGATGATGGAAGACGAAGTGACACAACTGTACCCGATTGAATCTGGCGTACCGCAAGGAGCATACTGGGACCGATGTTGTATAACCACTATACTTCCATCCTACCGACAACCCTTGGGACCACTATTACTAACAATGCTGACGAAACCACAATCCTGCCATCCAACGACGTTCCGGTCATTGCTGACTGGAAATTGTAGAACTACCTGAATGTACGCCAGGAGTGGCTGATGAAGTGAATAATGACAAATCTGGAATCTGCTCCTCAGTATCACTGAAAATTAAACCATCCCACTATTCGACGAAGCCCAATACTTCGATATTTTCTTGGATAATATAGACGTTCTACAACGATTCTAATCCAAGTGCCTGCGCACACTTGAAGCCCCCCTGGTACATGAAAAGTGATTAACTACAATGACATCCAAATAAACAAAGTGAAAAGTGAAATCCCCAATTTTAATGCGCGATACCAGAGAAGACTGGAAAATCACTCCAACAGTCTAGCATTATCCTTGTTAGACAATAATGATTAGACACAGACTTAAAAGATACAATATCACCTCTTTAGAATTTTAAGGTTAAAAGTTTAAAGTAATATACAGTCAATTTAATGTAGGAAGATTTCCGATAAGATATCATTCCACTTATTTTTATTTTATGTTTATTTCCTTTTTATTTTGTTTCTTACGTCTTACTTGATTATTGTTGAAGTAAGAGAGATTATAAATAATATAAATACATAATGCAAAACTATAATTAATTATATATTTTGTATTTTGTTCATGGACTTTTTGCCAACTTTCTTGCAAACTGGACCAAGTGCTTATTTGTATTTAGCATTCAACTAGTTCTGCAAACTTCGAAAAAAATTGTAATCAGATGGTGTCAGGTCAAAACTGTATAGGTGTTGCGACATCACTTTCCAATCAAACTCCAATAATTTCCCACGAGTTATCAAAGATTTGTAAGGCTATACATTGTTATGGTGGTACATGATTCCTTTGCGATTTGCCATTTTTTTCTTTGATTGCTTCATCCAGTTTCATTAGTTGTTGAAGTTGTTAAATATCTGAATTGATTGTCTTGTTGCTTGGAAGCAGCTAAAAATACACAACAACTTTGTAATCCCAACAAACTGACAGCATGATCTTTTTTTGGTTCAATTCAGATTTCGATGTGGTCTCGTTGGTTCATCATCATCGTTTTCGAATGATGTTACTCTAAGTGGCCCTTATTTCATCAGCAATGTTGATTCTTTTCAATAAAGAATCGTTTTCATTGCACTTGATATGCATGTCGCAAATATTGATTCTTTATGTTACGTGAATATCTTTCAATTCATGCAGAATAAAGAGATTTTAAAAGAGTCCAAGACATTTAAGTGATTTTCGATGGTTGTACGATCCTCTTCAATAATGACTTTGATTTTAGTAGATCAATCAGAACGTTGGTCATCTTTGAGTGAAAAATACCACATACCTCTTTGTAAGTCTCTGCAGCTTTCTTTCCTTCATGAAAATAAAAAAGTAAATATGTCGAAAATATTCGTTTTAAACACTATGTTAAAATTAACCATAAACTAAAATATGCAAACAAAATTACATGCAATTTTATTCTAATATTAGCTAAATCTATTACTAAGGTTAGTAATTATAATATTAACAAAACTCCTTCAAAACAAACATAACGTTAAATATTTGTGAAAACCGAACTTATTTTTGTGCCAACAAGGACAGGTATCTAAAAACGTGACTGAATGTAAAAAAATGGAAAAGCTCTCATTATTTAAGTATTTACGATGTAATAACAAATTCATAACAAGAGGAATAAACTTTCAAAAATTAAAAACTTGGAAAGAACTATTGTATTTTATGTATTGCTTTTTCAGTACTTGAAAATTAAGGAAAAGAGTTCTTTTATAATTACATTAAATTAAATAATTAGAGGATAAATATATATAAGCGTTTATTATCATAAAATTGAAAGTAAATAAATTTACTGAAATTGCTACTTCTAACGATAAGTTTTCATTTAGTGGGTAAAAATCGCACAGTACCACGGTTCCTGCTCAAGCCGTGGTCCCTTTTGAAGGTTTCCACTCCTCCGAAAAAAGGTTAGTACCTTAATCGAAAACAAGCCATATTTCTGGCACAGTCATAATGTTATGTAATTTTGAAGTAAATGAAATTCCATAATTATCAAACGCGGCGTTGCCTAATCCTTATTTTAATAATGGAATACAAGTGCGATCGTTTCATATTCAGGTATTCTGAAGACACGTAGGTAGATAATGAAAAGAGCAAGTAATAGGAGGAGGAGGACCTTCGTGCATCTCGATGCGAAATGCATTCGAAGGAGGAGCATCTCTTTCACTAAATATTCATCATCAAGTATACGTAATGTGAGTGTATGCTCGATGTATTTACAAGAACTAAATTAAATTTTAAAGACATAACGGAGCACCCATAATGGTTCGTGTCACACTTGACATTGCTGCTGCAATAAGAGAGACGTGATGTGTACAAGCTGCAGACATTTCCTGTGTCTTGGAGTTTTTCACGAGTCAGTGAGCACGGCCACGCGTCTATACGTACTCACTAATACACTTAAAGTGTACACCGTACATACACACATCTCTCATACACAAATGTACAATTACAACCTTGCATTTCGAGGATAACCGGAAGAATGCATTCAATTATTCCTGGCAGTTTTCCCAATACATACATTACCTTAGGTGCTGTACTGACTTCTCAAATGCGTTTTCCACTCTCCGACAACCGTATTCCGGGACACACAAGTATAATTGCTGTTTAATCACCAGAGATTCATTTCACTTCATTATCGTTTTAATTGGTGTACAACTTCCTCATATCATACATTACAACTATTGCGTAAAATCGATTAATATGTTCACTAACTTAATTCAATCTTTATTGATGTAGTATACAATTATATTTATTTATAAAACTGTATACAGCATAGCTAGAATAGTTCTACTTTGATCAGATAGTAATAGTTTGAAATTTCGAAAAAAACTAAATTATAATTAACAGAAATTCTAAAAAAATACACAAATTTATTGTTTGTACATGAATGATCTTCACTTTGTCCTTTTCTCGTTATGTGTCATTCATATTTATACCATATTTTCAAAAAATTTAGGATTTTGGCGAAACCGATTATATGCACTACATTGGTCAATTATTAATTTGTCGCCAATACTTTTCGACACATAAGCTAAAAAGTAAAGAGATTACTTTTTCCTTGCTTACAAAACATTTTTTCAAGTTTGACAGTGAATTGCAACCAAACGGCTTATGATACAACACTACCAATGAACACGTTGTAATTAATGATTATTCAGCTTTAATTTGAGTGGTCAATTATTAATTTGTCGCCAGTACTTTTCGACACATAAGCTAAAAAGTAAAGAGACTCCATTTTCGATGCTTGATAAAACAATTCTTCAACTTTGACAGTGAATTACAGCCAAACGGGAACAGATACAAGAATATCAATGCACACGTTTTAAATAATGATTATTCAGTTTTAATTAGAGTTGTTACTACAAATCTTTAATCATATAATATTTAGAGAATAATAGTTTCTTTTATCAAATATACAGCATTTGGTAAATATTCTTCTGTGTCTTACTTCTTGAAGAAGAGTCTTCGATGAACACTCTTAGCTGAAGTAACTAGGAAATATTCCACGGTGACCAGAGAATTCCATCCCTGAGAAACGACAATAGATTCATTCTCCCTCATTCTCCTCACTATCCACTTGTATCTTTTTGTAATTGAGTTTTGACTACGTATACATATTTTTCTAAGGAAATTTTTGGCTTGCCTCAAATGAAATTGGTTATGCTAAATAAAAGTATTTCATACTTGACGTATTTTTGACAGGTTGTTTGGTAAGGTTAGATTAGTTAGGTTAGTACCTAACGAAAACAAGCCATATTTCTGGCACCTTTTCGGTCCTTATCTTATTGCTGTCACTACTTTATTACAGACCAGTAAATGCCGGAAAAATCGTCAGCGGTGAGGTTTGAACCAGGACCTTTTGCACCAGATTTTTGTGTTGTAGGGACTCTTAACAATTCAGCTAAAAGCTGTCCATTCGATGCTTTTTTCATTGTTTCGGAATTATTAGTTCTGTCAGTCGTTCGCACACCTCCCAAAATACTTCATAAACCATAACTATTTTGAAAATAGCTCTATAAACCACAATTCTTGCATTTTCTTTCAGGTTGCATTGGTTTAGTTTATATTTCTACTATATAAGTTCAGATGTCCTTTTTACCACTTACCCCAACATATAATAGTAATAGTAATAGGTCGGTATTTCTTCCATAATTCTAATATTTTAGAGTATACATTAATTTTAACGCATTTGGTTTACAAATTATTACTAAACCACTTGCAAATTACTACATGAAATTCTAAATAATTGCAAATATTTATAATCTTAATATAATTGAACATTAAGATTTTTTTCTTCTAAATTCTCATTCAATATCTAATTACAATAATATTACATATAATATAATTACATAATATTAAATATCATTTCATTGAAAGAATCTAAATAAATATATTATGAAGAAAAATCATAAATTCATAAAATTTTGAATCTCAATAATTTAACATAATTAGGCTTTTCTTTTTTCTAAACATGAATTTGGTCAAAAATATAATACAATAAACATCATTTCTTTTTGTCTTTCCTAGCTTTTCTTTCTGTTCAAATTGTAATATCCCTAATTTTGTACTTTCTCCTGCAGAATTATAAATGTTATTAGACTTATTACCAAATATTGTATGAGGTGAAAGTCTCGCTATGGGTCATATAATTTAAATGGAAACTCTGCCTTTGTCAATGTAAATTGTCTTTATAAATTTAATGAGCAATTAATAATTAATTTGCATAATAGCTCACATGATTTATTAATAAATTTTGTAACATCAGCTTTCATTATATGTAAATTACCTTATTTAAACTTATTAATTGCGTAATTGAAAAATGGTTATTTCAGCACAAGGTATACATTATTTAATACAAATAGAATATAAATGTGAAATATATAATTGATGTTTTTATTACAATATTTATTAATTAAAACATTACCCAGTTTTGTTTATTTCAGTTTTCATTGTATAAAAATGAATGATGACTTATATTCTTATATACTGAATGGTTAGTCTCCCTTCACAAATTGAGTGAACCCAAGCTAAACCAAGCACCAATACTCAGGCGTAGAATGTAAAGTACTTATTTTTTCAGTTATCTATTAAAATTTCCTTATTTTTCATTACTTAAACACTTGAAAAATATTTGTTTGCACTTTAAGGTGTTAATTTTTTAAATTTATTATCAACAAATAGCAAATAACTACGAAATACCAAATTATTATTTTTTCTTAGATTCCATTACGAGTTGGAAAATACGTAAGAGAATCACATTCACATTCAAATACACATTCTGTTCATGTAAGTATTTGTGAATAATTATTAGAATCATGCAATAATATTTATTGGATACAGATAAAATATAACAATTTATCAATAAAACGTACAATTTTTTATCAAATATAATAATTCAATTGATTTAGGATTGCCAAGTTGAAAAGATCATTTATTCAAATATTTTCCAATGTACACCATAACATAAGTTCTGAAATACTCAGAGCAATCTCAACTGTAGATTGAAAAAAAGTTGCATAATAATGGTTTAGCTATTAAGCATCTCTTTTAAGTTTTGTATTGTCCGATTGAACCACCTGACTTACGAACTCCTGGACTTGCGAACACAATTATTTTTTTAATCAGTTTAAATCACGTTAAAAACATGCTAGTGTGGGTCAAATTTTCTTTCGACCTAAACCTATCTTTATAACTAGTAGTGCCTAAATGTCACCTCTTATCGGCTACAGCGTCACCAAAATTAACGAAGATAGGCAAATGCTTGAAAATGTGTATTCCGAAGATGAAAGGTTTTCAAAAATGAATCGTATAATTCAAGAAGTTCTAACTTTTTATAAGGAGGTATATATATATTGTATGTACTATCTGCTTTTTGTATTCGTTTCTTTTATCTTTTTATTAAATAATTATGATGTCTGCATTCAAAAATATCTAATTTATCCAGTCAGTAATACGGAATATAAAAGTAAAAAGATAAAGTATGGTAAGATAAGTATATTTTTTTAATTCCCTTGACTTACGAACAACTATTTTGATTGGAATTACTTCGAAAATTCGAGGGATTAACATAAGATTTTTCAGTAGATTTGTTTCTCTATTGATTTTTGTTATTTATTGCCGTATAATTTAATTAAATTGAATGAAGAACCTTGCAATTATATTTCAAATTAGTTGTAAAGATGCAATTAGGTTCAGTTCAGTAGAAATATTTGTAATTTGAAACTTTTCTCAACCGTCGTACGACAAAGGATATTTGTTTGTAATCATACTGTAATCTAATTGATAACAATTAATTTCCGACTAAAACACGATTTAATATGAACTAATCAGTCACTAGACTAATACTACTTGGAGCTTGTATAGACCCAGCACATAAGGGCAGAGGCTATACGGGAAGCAGAAATAAGAACGGCTGTCAGCAGGCTAATGCTTAATAAAGGGGACCAGAAGTTTAATAAAAAAGATTTCTGGGAGCAATGGCACAATCTATAATGCTGTACGTTGCTCCTATATAGGAAGAAGAAATGAGTATGAAAAACTATAGGAGAATTCTAGAAATGGTACAGCGCTGTGGAGCAAACTGTGCCTATAGAACAGTTTTCCGAGTTGTACGGGTATTGGCTGGTGTATCACCAATAGAGCTCCTGGTTAAGGAAAGATGCAAGAGGCAGAGCGGGGAAAATAAGAAAGATGCTAGAGCCTGAAATGGCAAGAAAAATGGAATACCTCGGCTCTCTGGACATGAAGCCTAATTTCGGAAATAGAGCCCTGGATAAGAAGGAAGTACGGGGAAGTAACATTCCAACTGAGTCAGGCCCTCTCTGAACATGGATGCTTCGGCAAGTACCTACACTTCATCGCGAAGATGGAGGATGAAAAGTATTGGGACTGCGAGGAGGCTGACAGCCCAGAGCACTTTTGAAGTGCAGCAGATGGATACTAAAAAATCACACGGCCGAGACTAAATTAGATGCTTTGCTAGAGTCGGATGGTTTTGTTGATGACATACTGAAGAGTGCGAAGGGTTGGAAGACCATATCCGCAAATGTGTCAGATGAGCTATCGACCAAGGAAGAAGATGAACGTAAACTAGAAAGATCCAACGAAGATAGTTTCAGTGGCGGCCAACACTTACGTGAAGTAAATCAAGGGAATTGCGAGGAGGTAAAGACAATCAACATTGCAGCGATGTACCGAGATACAGGACCTGGATGTTGATGAAGAAGGGGAGAGGTTTTAGTGGGTAAGAATCGCATAGTACCACGACTCCACATGTGATCCCTATGTAAGGTTTCTTCTCCTCTACCAAAAAAAAGTTATTATAACAAATACTTAAGCCTTTAACAATGTTTCGTCAATTATAATTTAGATTTATTCAAAGCAAATATGTTTATATGAAAACGTAGTGTAATAGAATATAATAATGTGATCGACCAAGGAAGAAGATGAACGTAAACTACAAAGATCCAACGAAGATAGTTGAAGTGGAGGCCAACACTAACAGGGAGTGAACCAAGGGAATTACCAGGGGGTAAAGATAATCAGCATTGCAGCGATGTACCGAGATACAGGACCTGAATTTTGATGAAGAATGGGAGAGGTTTTAGTGAGTAAGAATCTCA
Organism: Nicrophorus orbicollis; assembly: GCA_018845635.1. NCBI lineage: Eukaryota > Metazoa > Arthropoda > Insecta > Coleoptera > Silphidae > Nicrophorus > Nicrophorus orbicollis. Next base: position 397,287 of record JAFMTC010000052.1, on the reverse strand, counting down.
CAGTACCATGACTCCATTCGAAGTCCCTATATAAGGTTTCCTCTCCTCTACAAAAAAGACTAATATTACTTATTAACTTTAGACATTAAAAAATAATCATTTTATATTGTATTTTACACTGTGTTTCAGAGCTTTAATAATTCAAAATGTCAGCTATAATAAATAAACTTGAAAAACTTGACTTCATTTGTATAATAACTATATAGAAAGATTATGATCAAAAGCCCTTTGGTTCTAAATTGGCCAATAAAAGTTGTACAAAAATACCCAACGAAATGAATACGAGGTTGTTCACAATGCATTCTAAAACTATTCAAATGAAATGTTTTGTTAATCAATCTCAATTAAATTATTTTAAG
>JAFMTC010000052.1:380224-395483 GCA_018845635.1 Nicrophorus orbicollis | reverse complement strand
ATTGACAAATAAAAATATGGATATAGCTTTGAAATACGAGTGTATGAACGAAAACCAGATAGATTTTTTTTTAATAGAGAGGCTTTATAAATAAATCTTGGTAGTTTTCGAATGATATTTCTTAACTTTTTATACCATACTGAGATAACATTTATTTGTTGCAAAACTTAATCGACTTGTTAATATTTCTGAAGTGAAATAAATATAGTTTTAAATATAATTTCTTGCTATTTGTGTTATGTACTTTTTTTAACAATACGTCACTCGGAATATATTATAGATATAGCATTGATATATAGGAGTGCATTCATAAAAGTGTGATAAATTTTTCGAATTTTCAATTATTTATAAAAATTATAATATTAAATACATGTTATTGTAGCCTTCCTCGACAATTTTTCACATTCCCACAACACCAAGGATTATTTCGTAGAAACAATAACATGTCACTCACTAGTTATTACTACTAAGCCGGTAATACCTTCAGTTTTTCAATATCTCAATAAATGTCCTTCAATGCTATTTCAATTATTTTACAATTTTTATTCCACAGAAACATCAACTTCAATAATATTTATTATAAATAACAACAAATTTTAAATTAAAAATCAAATATAAAACAATATCTATAAAACAAAATCATTATAAGTATAAATGACAGCTGTCAAATATTTACAATTTCAACTGTTCTTAGATAGGAGATTCGATACTGCTTAGGAAAAAGCCATGTGAATACAGTACACTCAAGTATGATTTATAAACCAAACAAATACTGTTCTTAAAGGTCCGATTTTACTGGGAAACACTGTGTGTATATCACCGAATTAGCGGTCTTTTGGAACCATTCTTGTTAGTTGATGCATAGTATAAAAACATATTTTACTTGATTACGATTTTCTATTCTTTGACATGAAGTAAAACTAACAGCTGTCAATAAATATTTAAGCGTATTTAAAATATACATAAAAGCTAATGTTAGTAGACATTTCGTAGAAAGATCCTTTTTTATTTGATTACAATTTTTCTATAGTTTGACATAAAGTAAAAATGTCAGGTGTCAAGTATTTAGATTTGCAATTGTTTTTAAATAGGTGATTAGGCTAAGTAAAAACTGTTGTTCATTGATTTTTAGTAATGAAATTGGTATTTACTTGATTAAGATTATCTGTTGTTTGATATACAATAAAAATGACAGCTGTCAAATATTTTGGACAACGTAAAAAAAAATTGAAATCCATCACAACTGTGACTGGCATCAGCTGTCGATAGCTAATAAATGTAGAAAGGTGGCAAAGGTAGAGAAGAAGAAATTTACGAAGAATAATTGATGTTCAACAACTAGTTAATAGTATTTAGGCTTAATTAAAATGCTGATGTTATATTTTTTATGTTAGAAAAGTCGTATTTATTTCATTACGATTATCTATTGTTTGACATAAAGTAAAAATGACATCTGTCAAATTAGAAAATAATGGAGTTTATTCTTAAACATAAAAACATATATACATTATTGCAAATAATTGTGTTACGTAATGAATGTAACAATAGATTTGTTTATGTAGCAGATAACAGTAGTTTAAATGTAAATTTATATCGTTCGGATGACGAATTCGTCTCGGAATATATAATTTTAATAATTATCTCTCGCATCATATGCAAATGTCGTCTTAGCACATTTCACTTTCGAACTTTCATTGAACGCATGCTATCCACACGGTACAGGTGTGTCCTACCTTCTGTAGGCAACAAACTACCCACAAAACTATTCGAGCTGACCTCCTAATTCGTGATATACATTCAACCGCGTGATTTGCACTTTACTGCGTGCAATTTGCTTGTCTTCGATATTTCATTTATTTAATTTGGTTATTTTAGATTAGTTTGAAAATGTAAATTGTTTATTTTCATGATATTTTAAAGCTGTTTATACTGTCGTGTCCCAGGCATTGAATTATCTGGACACCGTGGATTATCTTGTAGTTACATCATTGTAGAATCTTTGAGGGGTTTATGAATATCAAATGCGAATATTCTAAGTAGTTTTATTGTTAACTTGATTATTTTTATGAAGTAGTCAACTATATAAGTGTTGATCTCCTGTTTTATTTACTAAAAGTAACATTCTTCTCTTAGTCGTTAGCACTCCAGCTAAAAGTGTTCTTCAAAGACTCTTCTTCAAAGACTATCTTTCCAAGACTCTCCTTCTAAGACTAAATTATATTATAAAAGTGTCACATTATAAGAGAGCAGGCGGACAGATTACAGAAGAATATGTAAGAGTACAATATTTGGTAAAGAAAGAAATATTACCTATTTATTATGTGATTAAAGATTTGTAGTCGTTATTGAATTTTGTGAAATGTACTTTCTGGTGATTAGGAGAACGTACTTACATAATAACTAATACAATAATAAGGGATGATATAAACAATAATCGGTTATACATAACAATACGATCCAAACAAATCATCTGATTTTGTAACAATTACGTTTCATATATGTTACCTGAAAGACTACTACAAAGTCCATCTAACGTTCTATTAAGGCACCAAAGCATTTTGCGGTATCTCACGGTATATTGATCCACCTGCAAAGTTCCGCAACATTTCTGTGTTCCACTTGTTTCATTCTATTAATAATTTATGAGCAGAATCATTAATATTAGAATAACCGAAATTCTTATTTCTTATAACTAACATATCTTTCGTGATAATAACTTATAACTAACACAACTTATTAGTTATATCATTTAAATTATGTACGTGTTTCTTATTAAACTGAATAAAATCTTGTCTCATGCTTTCTTTCTGACCGCAGAGCTTTCCTTCAAAGTGCCATTGCGTGGATTTCAAAACGTCGTAAAAAAGAGACAGTCAATTGTTTACATTTTAAAACAATAACGGCATGCTATTTCCTCGTGCGGATGAAAAGAAAGTCGGAACGCGTTGTTTCCATCCATTTCGAAGCGTTTGGATCGTTTCGGTTCAACGATCAAACGCTCTTGATATGCAGATAATTCGCACTCATTGATAAATTTCTTAACATTGCCGTCCATTGACGCAACGATCATTTCGTATTAGATGAATCAATCATATTCCCATAGTAACATGTTACTATTTATTATTGTAAACATATATATTTAATTATAATATGTGAAATATTTGAAATTTCCTTTTTCGGTTTAAATACAAATATTTGCAGGATCTCTTACAATACTTTCACACCAAAAACAGATATTTTCTATTTTAAATAAAAGTATGACTTTTTATATTAATGATTTCACACTTTTAATGAAATGGGACACGATTTTCTTACAAATCATGATAAATAATTCACCTAGTCATTAGGTAAATTATATCAATAAATATAGAAAAACATAGTATTCTTTACGTTTTCAGCACTCAATGTCATCGTGTACTTAATACTAAAACTACCATGTACTCATGCTTTAGGCACACTAAATTATTACCATTTTCCGGATTTGGAAGCTTCTATTATTTCATCCAAAATTGTTAAGTAATAAGTTTATATTCTATAATTCACTCTTTTTAACCTATAATTCACATTAATAGTTTAATATGTCAAGAAATCACAGTTATCAGTTTGCTTGAATGCATCAAAAATAATATGTTATAAAGTGTTGGGTGACAGTACAATTATAAAGAATAATGGGTTGCAATGATAAAAAGGTTCAGAGTTGTTTATTTATGTAAAAATGTGTTTCAAGAAGTTCCTCTTCGTGGAATTTGTGATACTTTTTATCAATGTTATATTTATTCTACTAATTAGTTTTATTTTGACTGACTTCATATTAATGCAATGCATTTCTTTCTTTTAAATAACATATAAAATATAAATGTTAATGAAATAATATAGAATCTAATATATGAGACTACAAGGTGTGACAACAGGGCTAATAGTTACAATGTTTTATTTTTGATTATACAATTGAGTATTATCTGTTTGATAGTAATACTGAAAATACAATTGTATGAATATTTTAGAATGAGTCGATAATAAAATAAAGACGTAATATATAAAATAATGTTATCTTTTAGAAATTGTATACCAAAGTGTGAAACGGAGTCAATTCGTATTAATAATTATCGTCCGTGATATCATCATAACTTAAATATGATCATAACTTTACTCGACCTTGATATCATTGTGACGTAAACTAACATAATCGTGACATCATAATAGCGTTGATCAACATCTTTGGTGTAGACTTGACGTCATTCTGACGTTGTTTACATCATCGTGATGTTAATCTCTGTCATAATATCTCTGTGCTTATGTCATCGTGATGTAACTTAGCATATAGTGTAAAACCTGGAACAATCTGGATGTCGATTTAAGTCATCAAAATGTTGCCCTGATTTTATAGTAACGAAACCAATAGTGTTAAAATATTAATTCCTAATAAATGAAAAATTCAAATTCACATTTGACAACTGTAGACAACATTCTACAAAGTCCCATGTTTCCCATGTTTCTTCCAGTTGAGATGAATATCCAAATGCATTCCAAGATATTTTACGTGTTCCTCTTATGGTAGTACTTTATTGTTTAAAGTTACTAGTGGACATGTTTTCTTCCTCACAGTAAAGGTGATTTCGTCATTTCGTTTGAATGGCTTTAATACGTCAGTCTCTGTGCCAGTGTTCAATCTAATTCAATCCTGTTTACACAGTTTTGTGAAGCAATATCTGGATCAGTTGACAATATTGCTGTGTCATCTACGAATGAAGTAATTGTTATTTTGGAGATCAGATGTGAATAGGAATAGGTTGGAGTTTTCTTCTTGCTACTTTATTTGAAATTTCTTGATTTTGTAAGTAGTCCAGGTACCGTATTTTGTCAAAAGCCTGCAAGATAACTAATAATGCAGGAAAGCTGTATTGTTTTTCTTCGAGTGCAGTGTGGATTACTTGTTCCACCGTGGAATGGCCTTTGCGGAATTCAAACTGGTGTTACTGGAATATATTATTTTCCTAAAGTATTGGGTCCATGTAGTAGCTTTTCAAAAACTTTAGATATAATACGCAGTAGGCTGATAGGTCTGTATGTTGTGACTTCTTCTGAGGGTTTTCCGGGTTTGGGAATAACTATAAGTTGTGCTACCTTCCATTGAGCAGGGTATTTCCCCAGACGGAATATTACGTTGATTACCGTGGTTATTTGTTTAACACCGCTTGGGGTAAGTTCTTTCAGTACTCCTCCAGTGATTCAGTATATCCTGGTGCTTTCTACGGTTTTATATTTTTCTGTATTATGAGTTGAAATTCGTTATAATTAAATGGTTTATTTTGGAAATCCATCTGGAATGGCGCTTCTAGGAATTCATAAATAACATTTTCTTGTTCGGGGTCATCCGATGAGATAGGTTGAAAAACTTTATTGAAATGATTTGCGAAGGTTTTCAATTTTGGTGGGTCTATGCCCTAGATTCTAAAGGTATGATTCTCGCTTTGGGAAATCAAATTTAACAATGAAAAAATTAATCGACCTCCAATAGTTTAGAACTCCTGAATAAATATATATGTAGATAATTACTTATAACGGTTAGTCACATTATTACACTTCCGACGAACTTTTGCTACTTCATATCACTTATATAAATATGTGTATATTTGGAAAGACACAATTAATTATCATAAGATAATGAGTCATTTGCGTGCATTTGCATAATAAATGATGTATTATATCTTGCAGTGTCTGCAAAGAATAATTGAAAGAAAGAATAAGAAAATAAAAAATACCGTCTTAATTGTGGCATTTAATTATGGATTAAAGACCAGGAAGCCAGCGGCATGTGACTAATTACGAAGCGATTTATTAATTTTACCTCGAACTTCATACTCTAGCACCGTATTGCACGGTTGGATGCACTGCACTTGAAATTGTAATTACACCTAACAGACACATATGCGTTTACATATAACATACATATGGGCGCAAACAGATATATGAAACACGGTCCGTATAAAAAAAAATGTACACCTACGTACAATAAAATTCGCTTTCCTACAAGAATACGTGATTAATTAACAATGCGAAGCTTCCGTAAAGTCATTCCATTGACAAATAACAACAATATCCACTACCTACATCTTTTAATCAACTGCAGTTTCTTAATCACAATCATTTCCTGCAAATGCGAGGAATGTTTATTTTAATAATTCTCGGTGATCATTGATTGTGCTCAGATCTGCATCGCAATAAATAACAATCACTGAGGTCTTTCGAGCATTTCTCGGTTCACTGCTTTAACTGGATTTATGCTCGTCGCATTACAGTTATACTTTACATAATATCCTTAGGTCAGTGTGGATAGATTAAAGGAGCAATGAATCCTTTTGTCCGTTTACTGTGAAGCGACATTGAAATAATCTAATGTTAATGACATTTTAATGAAAATGTACAAATTATTGTATTATATTAAAAGTTACTGCTTAAATTGTTGTTATATGAATTTTCATAATAGGAACGTTAATTGTGAATTTCACAAAGTAAGGCACCCTTGACCTACTCTACAAAATCAAGAAATTACTTCCGTACCCTTTTTCTAAATAATAAAATCTTACCCAACGGACAGACTATTTCAGATAAACATACGCGTTATTGAACCAATTTTATATCTTATTTTCACATTTGATCTCCCAACAACAAATAAAATAACCAATACTACGTTCGCAGATGACACAGTACTATTATCATCGGATAGTAATCCAGAGATTGCTTCACAAAACTTGCAAACAGGATTAAATCAGATTGAACACTGGCTCAGAGACTGTCGTATTAAAGCCAACGAAAGGAAATCTACCTATGTCACCTTTACTATGAGAAAACATGTGCACCAGTAACTTTAAACAACAAAGTACTACCACAAGAGGAACACGTAAAATATCTTGGAATGCATTTGGATAGACGACTCTACTGGAAGAAACATATATGGACTAAGAAAAAGCAATTAGGTATAAAGTTCTGCAAAATGTATTGGTTGTTTGGAAGAAAATCAATGCTATCACTAAATAACAAATTACTAATATATAAATCCATCCGCAAACCAGTTTCGACATATGGAATACAGTTGTGGAATACAGAAAGCAACTCCAATATCGAAAAACTCCAGCGATACCAATCGAAAATATTGTGCACAATTATCGATGCACCCTGGTATGTCACCCAACAGTGGTTTACACAGTGTCTGCTGAAATATTGAAAAGTGAAATTACAAACATCAGTGAAAGGAACCAAGAAAGACTCCGATCACAGTCAAATGAATTAGCTGAAAATCTAGACTTACCACATCAATTAAGTTATTTTAACATCAGTTTCTTATAATTTCATAAAACGTTAAAAATACACTTTTTCTTAGAAAATTCACTAATATATATTTATAATAATAATATATAATTTGAAAGACACATTATCAACGAAATGAACAAAAGATACATATGTTGAAGTTGAATGCTTTTTTTTCCAATTTAACATTTTTCTTTGATATTCTAAATTTAGAAGAAGGTGAGATTAAGGCGGTTGTTATGACGATAATTTTTCCTTCTGTATAAGTTGTGTGAGGCTGTAAGTTGATCAATACATGCATGACAAAATTGTTGAACATTTTCCAATCTTTTTCACAGTTGATTAACCTTTTTGTGAATAGTGAGTATGTTTACATTAATCTAAATTTTGATTTTATGACAATAATAGTATAATATTAGCTTTTATAATAAAAAGTGGGATTAGAAAATGTATGCGATTCACGAAAATGCAGGGCATCTTTAAATGGTGTTGGTTGTCAAATGTCACGATGTTATATTTCTAGTCATAAAGAAATTTCTCCTGATGTTATGCTAGGTGCAGTAAGAAGAGTTAAAATAGAATGGGAAAACTATACGAGCAGATGATACTGAAACGGCTCAAAGGGGTCTATCAAAACGGCAATACGGAGTTAGGGAAGGCAGGTCGATAACGGATGCAATCCAAGCAGCCATTACGATTGTTACTGAAGCAAAAGCAGGCACGAGGAACAGAAGGAAACTGTGTGTTATGCTAACTCTGGATGTTAGAAATACCTTCAACTCAGTGTCCTGGAAAGAGATTCTCAGCGAAATAGAGAAAAGAGGCTTTGAGATAAGAATCACTAAAATTATAAGTAGCTACTTAAGTGAAAAATAAAAATTAGAAGTGAGCAAGAAGTTGCTGAATTGACCATCACCAACGGCGTCCCGCGAGGATCGGTGCTAGGACCAGCACTATAGAACATAGCATACGATTGCGTCCTACAAATCGAACAACCAGCAGGAGTCACAGTGCTGGGATACGTGGATTACCTGGCAGTTTTAGCGGTCGCAAAAACTGAAGAGGAATTGATAGAATCGACAAACCTGGCAGTTGCCAACATACAAGCTTGGATAAGTGCTGGTAGGTAGAAGAAAAACGAGACCGAGACTCACCTTTCGAGTCTCGGAAACAGTCATTGTGCCTCAAAAATCGGTGAAATACCTGGTGGTAACGATAGACAGGTGCCTCTCCTTCAGCCAGCACGTTACCAATGTATCACAATGGGCAGCATTAACTTGCACTACAACAAGCAACAAGAGGACCAAAATCTAGCAAAAGAAAACTGCTGGGCACTGTTGCACAGTCCCTTATGCGGTATGCAGCTCCAATCTAGGAAAAAGCAAAGCAAAGTACAGGTAATTGCAGGAATTTCACTTATCGAACTCCTCAATGAAAGGGCGGAGCTGTACAGGGGTAGAAACAACGGAATTACCAAGGTGGCAGGAAGTGTGGCATGCGTCAACGAAAGGAACATGGACCAGAAAATTGATACCAAATGTGGCCAAATGGGAAGGAAAAAGGCATAGCGAAGTAACCTTCCACATAACGCAGGCTCTGTCCAGACACGGTTGCTTTGAGAAGTACCTCCACTTTATAACGAAGCAGAGCGCCCCAAAGTGTTGGTCTTGCGAGGAGGACGACGACCCAGAGCACACCATCTTTAGATTCCATAGGTGGGCGGCACTGAAGCACGAGACTGAGGCAAAGCTAGGAGAGACGATAGAACCAGAGAACCTAGTTAACATCATGCTGAGAATCGAAGAGAGCTGGAATGTCATAGCTGGGTACATCAAAGACACCATGAGCAGAAAGGAGCAAGATGAAAGAAAGGCACAGCTCGAAGAACATAGGACAGAGATGCAATGAGCTGACTAGCAAAGAGGCAGAATTGCGGAGCAACTTGCACGAATAGAAACAGCATGATCAGAAAGACAATGGATAACACCGGGTCCTGCATTCTTGTTTGAAGGGGAATGGTTTTAGTGCGTAGAAATACCAAGATTTCTGCTCCAGCCGTGGCCCCTTTTGAAGATTTCCAATCCTCCGAAAAAAAGGATCACATTTCAAATCGCCAGGTATAACATTAATTACACATATACATCCACATCCACTTTACACTCCCAAAACACTTCATATATTTGTAATAACTGTCATATTTTTATATTTTCCATATACTAATAACACTCTCCAAGAAATATATCTTCAATACAAGAGATGGGCGAATGGGGCAATCAAGATTTAATGAGAAGATACTCTATTGAAATTTACAAAGTTTAATAAAATGAGGAAATAAAACATTTCTAAACGAGCTCTAATGTATTAACAATAACAAATTTAACTACAAACTATGTTTGTTTAAATTTATTTTATCTGTTCTATTTAACTATGTTTGTTTAAAGAATGTAAAACAATGAAAAAATTTAATAACAGTATTAACATAACTATCTTCCGTTTACATATTTTAATATTAAATATTTTTTTACCTTATTTAGGCAACACATTAAAAATCTATATAATAATTATATAAATATATAAATTTGATAATTTTAAATATGTTTATTTTTCTTTCGTAATTCAACAATTTTCTTTAACATTTACAATTATTAAGTACACTAGTTATACAAAACAATTTTTAACAAAATTTTAAATATGAAAATAAATGAATGTTAAAAACGAATTCAATCGAATTTTTTGTTTCAAGGTTTTACTTTTTTAGTTGACACCAATACTGTTTAAATATATTTTTTTTCAATCAGCATTACGGAATTCAATGCAAATGAGTACTGCTCAATATTAGTATTTAAATATGTTAAAAAGGCATACATTCTAAAACTTGATCAATCTTTAGTAATATGTTAATGAGATATTTTAGAAATTTTATAAATTGATACTGTTTTTCAAAAAATGTTGTAATTCACGAAGTGATTAGATAAATTGAATTCAATTTATAATACTCTGAAGGGTTTTCACCAACACTACTTCCAAAGTGAAATTCAGGACTGGTATAAGGCAGGGAAATGGACAATCTATCACCTTTGCTCTTCAACTGTGTGATGGAAAAAACCATCCTATAGTAGCGAAAAGTAATGAACGTTAATAGGACTGAAAATAGAGTCAGGTTGGGCTACAAAAACCAGAAACTAATAATTGACTGCCTAGCATTCGTTGTGAATGCAAATTACTGAACTCCAGATTCAAGCAGCAAAGTCCTTAAGATCTCCTTTGTAAATAAACAGAATGCATCACTAATATCAAGCAAGTACCAAAGGAGCTTGATGTGGGACAGGGAAAAATACATGCATGACAACATTGTTGAACATTTTCCAATCTTTTTCACAGTTGATTAACCTTTTTATGAATAGTGAGTATGTTTACATTATTCTAAATGTTGATTTTATGGCAATAATAGTATATTATTAGCTTTTATAATAAAAAGTGGGATTACAAAATGTATGCGATTCACGAAAATGCAGCGCATCTTGGTGTTGGTTGTCAAATGTCACGATGTTATATTTCATAAAGAAATTTCTCCTGATGTTATGCTAGGAGCAGTAAGAAGAGTTAAAATAGATCACATTTCAATCCGATGTGCATGATTGACATTTGACCTTTGTAAATAAACAGAATGCATCACTAATATCAAGCAAGTACCAAAGGAGCTTGATGTGGGACAGGGAAAAATCAATTAAACGAAAACATGAGTGGATAGACTTCAATCTCTCCGACAAGGCAGCTGTCGAGTCATAAATCAAGAAAATTGAAATGGCATATAAACTAAGAAAGACCATTTACAACAAGAAATCCATATCTACAAATACTTAGCTTAGACACTACTACCAACAGTCACCCTTGCAGAGACCATATATGCTGCATATTGCATTGTGAGAAAATTCTTGGGCAAAGTAACAGAAAATGGGGTATATAGGAAACAGGACAACTACAAACTTTAGATCCATATGGAAACAGTAACTCACACCATGACGAAATGGAGAATTACCTTTTACTGCCTTATAAGAAGAATAAACCCAATGCGATTGACAAATAGGATTTTCACATACTTTTTCGAAAAGAAGACCAAGGGTTCACTGAAGTGGATAACGATTTGCAAGAAGTGGGAATTACAGATATCGATATCTAGGAACATCAACAGGATATCAACAACAAAGGGATGTTTCCAAGAAAAGCTCAAGCTTCCAACAGGCAAGAAGTGGACTGACGAAAGGAAACAAGAGAATCGAAAACTAATAGGAAAGTACTGAGAGGATGTCAAAGCTCGATGCAGCAAGAAGCAGTTGAAATATCGAGGTCCGTAGATGGATCAGGCCATAGAAGAAGAATATAACAATAATAGTTATTGCAACAACAACTACAAGAAAAATATAAACTGAAAATATTATAAATGCAAAGAAAAGGACAATATAATTATTGTTATTGCTGCAAAGGACTATAGACGATAGGTCTTTCTGCCCTAAGAATATTATTTATTTAAAAAAAACCCATTGTACTATAGTACAGAAAGTCCAATCTGACCAATTTTATGTTATGTTATATTTACATTTCGATATTTTTAAAGGATTTGGTTAACAAATTATAACTACTTGATAATTCAAATGTGATAAGTTCCACTTACGAAAACAAAATGAATTCAAAATATTTGCTTTTATAGACAATGTCAAATAGGGAATGTAGCTACGAGTTGCATTTTGTCTTGTATTCTAATTTTCTTGATAAACGATTATATAAGTATATAGTTGTAATAATAAGACATAGAATTCATTGTTTCAATTGGAATTGTTTTACCATTTTACAATATTAATATTTTGATGAATTAAAACTAATTCCGTTATATACAAATGTACGTTTACGTCTATAAACAGGTTATCGACCTTAATATGACATTTATATTAAAAGAAAACTATGCACACGGTCGTGTACGTTCAGGCTTTTTGTCTAAGATAGTGCGACCTGAATACCCCTGCTGTTTGTATATAAATTTATAATAAAATAAGGATTTTTTACTGCGGGAATTTGTGCCGATTAATTTGAGTAATGAATGCGTGTGCTCTTATGCAATAAACACACACACACACGCGCACACACGAATACATTGATTTGTATAAATGTGCTTGTGCAGAAAACTTGGGCCTGGCCCAGGTGTGACTGTTGTGCCGTATGTCGTAGTCTATTGCCTAACAATCACTCAGCAGCGCCTATCTGGAGCATATTTGTCACAAATCCATGGAACACACCGGAGACACGACCTTCGATTGCTGCCGATTCAGACGGAGATCGAACTCGAAACTAGATATAAATATATGAATGCATTATTTATGCCGTTGCATTCGCAATCGAACAAATACAAATTACAAATAATTGTATTAATCACTATTAACTCATTTCTCGTTTATTAGCTCTAAATGCCAATAATATGCCGCCACTAATCGTGCCGATTTATCTGCAAATGAACAAAAAAAGAAACGATTCGGAAACCTTAATTGTTGATATGTAAATAAAGCGAAAACCGAAAGAGAAGTTCGACATAAGCGCATGTATTGGACATAAACAAATGAGCTAAACGCCTTATTTCGAAACGGAATGCACGATTATATATAGTGATTCATAAGAAATACGTAATGATCAACTTTTTTTTCTTTAATTTGTATTCGTATAAAGCATGTGAGCGTTTTCAATTAAACCTTTACTATATTTGCGTTCCACATTTCTACTTTAATGTATGAATTAAAAAAATAAGAATAAACGGATACAAATATGGAACAGTTTTTTTTTTACTGGTTACCTATTACTTAATTTAAGAACGTTCTATTTTTTCTTGTTTGTATTTTTATATTAATATTTTTATTTATAATATTTTATCAAATCCCTAAGGGAGATGATCAATTCACAAAAAATTATAAAAATAAAACTTTGTAAGATGATGTCCCTAAAGAAAGTAAGTGATTTGATCAAATCCCTTACCTGTTTTAGTAAAATATGTAGTAAACAACACCTCAAACGATCAATTGAAAACAATGAAATAAGTTTCTTTGAAAAATGTGTTAGTTCACAGTTTTGGTTGATGTACCTATGGTAATATTGTGAGGATCGTATTTAATATAAAAATAATATATTCCAAACTGGTACCTCACTTAGAATTCTAAAAGATTGAATACCTATTAACACTCTTCGAGTAACTACTATTTACCGAAACAGCTCCACCGACCAACCTAAGTATGTGTGAGATTGCAGGAAATTAACCTTATTTGGCTTAAGAAGTATTCTTGCGATAATGCAAAATACAGTGGAAAATAAAAAGTTGTACCTGTAATAAAAGTAATGTGCTTTGTAACTCGAGGTGCCACAAATCGAGAATGTTCATTAATATCAGCAAATTACCTATTTAGGTCTTCATTCTCTGTCTGTGTTCAATGTCTGTAGTTGTACCACTTCAATCCCTTCAAACATACATATTGAGCGAATATACAGATCCACAAAGTTGATCTTCAACAATATCATTTACGTAGATGTTGTAAGACCTCACTCAATAAGTTAGTAAGACAAATCCATATGATTTCTAGAAAGTACCAATCTGCAGACAACGTCGCCTGTCAAAATTTCATGGCAATCTAACGTTTAGTTTACATGTTACAGTGATTTTAGCAAGTTTTATAATTTTCAAAACAATGGAAAAATCTGAATTTCGTGTGTCGATAAAACATTAAAAAGTGTTTTGGATACTATTCTGCGTCGAGACAAATGGTATAGATACTTCTCTACTGATTGCTGACCAATTTCGCACAGAGCATTTTCGTGATCAAATGATCATGCAAAATGGTGATTATCACTGCCTTCTGATATCTTCAGAGAATCAGCTATCTCATAAAACTTTGATTTATAATCAACCAAAACCAATTTGTGGACTTTTTCTATGTTTTATGCAACAATTGCCGAATTTGGGTGACTGAATGCTCTCAACATCATTTGTTCGACCGTTTGAAATCAGCAAACCACTTATTTACCATTTATCTCAACAGAGAAGAGTCCCCATAACACGTCAAGCCATTGAACGCAATTGTTTTGGAAATTACAAAATAACGTCACTACAACCACTCTAACTTGTATAACTAAATGTCAAATTGTCATGAAATTTTGACAGGTGTCACCTAAAGGTTGGTACTTTCTAAAAATCGAATGGATTTGTCGATAGAGGCGCCATCTATATATATATATTATTTCATGATAAAAAAATTGACAAGTCACAAACATAATTATTTAAATGATCCGCATTAATCTTTCCAATGCCACCTTTTTCAAATATAAAAAATGTATAAGAATGTTTCCATCTAATTATTTCTATTTTCTTGTAAAGATGAATCTATGGATGTTGCACTTACTAGAGTACAACTCCACCGGTATAGCGACTGCAAACAGAAGCGCTCTACATCATGAAACTTGGTTTTCTAATCAATGTAAAAGTTCTACGCATTCGAAATATATTACAGCACAATTTTTATGATTTTGGATTGTGTTAAAATATGTTAACTAACTAGGCAAATATTTGCGATAGTAAAGGATTTAAGTGCGCATTCGTAAATAGTTCATTACAGTTGATAACATTTTCTTATGTGCGTATTTGTTCATATACAATATTTATCTACAACGCACACATAACTTTAAACAGTTTAATGAAAATGTAAACTTTAATAATAATAATATAAATGAAACAATAATTACAAAAAAAGTTAATACTATAAAAATGAAGGAAAATAAAATGTCATTGCTGCAAATTACCATAGGTATTTCTGTTCTGTAAACTTTATTATGTTGACGTTACCTAAATTGAGATATTTCAACTTTTCTGTAAGTAATTCTGAAAAAATATTTTTTTTTTTTAAAGAAGAAGTTTATTCAA
>JAFMTC010000052.1:289359-301190 GCA_018845635.1 Nicrophorus orbicollis | reverse complement strand
ACTTCTCGGTACGTGTAATGCAGCAGTACACAAGGAGAGCAAAGTAAGTGGTGAGTTTCATTGTTCCGTGTTGCTGCATATCTGTGTAATGTTTAGCCGGAGACAGTAACCTCAGCAGAGCTGTATAAATCTGATGCAAAATGTTCATTGCCTCAGGTGACAGAGACAGTTCCCTGTGCAATCGATGGGTGGCACGAAAACCTTGTCTGAACTGTGTGCTTGGTACTAAAGATACCAGCAGGAATCCCGCAGCTACAATTTAAATTTCAAATGATATTAAAATAAACTTTTTAAGTTGAGCCAATTTTATACCATTTCGAACACGTTGATTCCCGTGTGCAATCAAGAAATGCTCTAACCAAGAATCAAGCGACGTTAACACCCACTGGTGTACGAGCCTACTCCTGGTGACTTGTAACGCCAACCAATCCAACGCAGAATGGGGACAGCACTCGGCTGCTTCCCAAACGCGCTGCAATACCAGTTGCGTGAAGCAAGGTAATCCGGAAGGCCCAGCGGTACTCTGATTACCTCCTTCAGTCAACAATGTAAGCAATTTGAAGAATGGCTGACACGACTAAAAAACAAAGAGTTAATGACAATTTACTACTAGGTACTAAAATAATAAACAAACGTCTGAATTCCTGCTGATAGCTTGCGATAGCATTCCTATAATGGATGTTGCTAAACGTTCATTGCCGCGGCATAGAGAATGAATCAAGTTTCGAGTTTGTTGAAGGTTAATGTTATCTTTGATTTGTTGATAAAGGAACGGGAATCCCTTGCCTCCGGCGACCGCATTATAATCTTTAATACTAAGTTTCAGTCTTAAATCGGAGTCTCTGCTCTTCTCGACCAGAGACGCAATAAGCGTTATCATCTTATCCAACGATGCGGGTTTGTACTTATCGGTAGGCAAGGTTACAACTTCTTCCTCTTCCTCACCCTCACTAACATCGACCTAATAACATTAAGTTTATTAATATCTCACAAAATGATCAATATCAAATGCTTACAAAATCGTTAACTTTGTGGCCTAAATAGAAATCCACCATGGTGTGGATGGCGCCCACAGTTAATAAAAACTTTGATTCTTCCTCTCCCATCTTACTAAATTCGTATAGAAATCCGAAAAATTCGGTCAGGTGCTTGAGATGTGCCTTAGCTCCGTGTTCCATCTGAAAGAAAGAAACTTAAATATTGCTGAAGGATTGGAAGTTTGGTAAGCATTAATGAATCATAATTTTCAACATACACTTACTAAGGAAAGAAGCGTCTTCACGAATTTAGTGACGCAAGAGGCGTTTCCTATGCGGCTTGGTTCTATATTGACGTTTTCGTCCTCTGGTGGTTGCGGCGAATCCGCAGACAAATCCTCATCGACAAGCAGGTAAAGGCTGGAGTGGCTTTGCCTGGCAAATAACGATAAGTCAACAAAGCGAATAATTAAATGGTATGGTGATACTCACTTCAGCCTTTGAATCACGTGCATGCATAATCTCTGAAACATCTGCCTGACCATTTGATTCGGGCATTTGAGAAGCACCTGGACCGGCCACCAAGTATCACGGACCATGTGCTCCAAGAACCAGACGCAAGCCTCTTGACAAGCATTGAACTGTTTAGTAACTAATTCGACCCACTGGACCATCGTAGGCTTTTCTTTAGCATGAATAAATGTTTCAATGAAGAACGATGTTGAAAGCTCGGCAGCTCTTTGAGTTATGTCTGGTTTAATAGGCATTATAGTTTGAGGAATATATCCACAAATTTGCCACATGAAACTAAAAATGAACGAAAAAATTAATAATTTAAATATTAATGTGAATAGTGTATTTACTTGAAATATGTGTGTTCGAAAATATTCTTGTCTTGAATAAAATGCATGTTATCCTGCCAAATCCAATCTTCCAATTCCTTGCTCAATTCGAAAGTAGTGCTTGGCGTTGGGGAGCACGGCGATTGCAGATTATTTTCACCTGATACATCTAACATCGTGGACGTGCATTCGGAACTTTCAGTTGGAACGAGTGGGCACCGTTCGTAAAATAACATGTATGCACTGTTGGTCTTTTCGAAACTGAAGTCCATGAACTTATCAGTTACACTATCATACGTTTTACTCTACAATATGATATATAAATTAGTTAATAATGCACGATAATCTACTATTTGTCTACATACTGTCATTTCTCCACCAAAACATTCTGCTGCAATCTGATTGGGATCGAAAGGCTTCACTTCAGCGTCATTGAATAGAAACCATTTATCTCTAGCACCGGCGGTTCTATCTTTAATGAAACTGTAATAGTGGCCTCCATCCGCTGTTCCAGTATGTACAGTCACACCAATCAAATCATATTCATATTGCTCTTGTTCTGGTTCACTCTTCAATTTGTCCTCTGAAAGGAAATACATTTAATTATTAAGTAATAAACACAATATTATTGATTTATATGAATATCCAAATATATACCTTGATAGTGTTGTGGCATCAATTGCTTTTCAACGTATCCGGCCATATTCAATCTCAGAGGAAATGAAAAGTGGGTATTTACTTTCTCTTTGAGCATCGTTAACATATTAAACGTATATCGCATTGTATTGAAGCAGAGGATATGAGGAAGCTTCTTGAAGCAAGCCCTGAAAATTTTAAATATTTATATATTCTACTAACTTCCAATGTATAGTAACTAACCGCTTTTCTGCTCGGACTTTTTTCCCACATTGGGAACATGTATACATGTTGTCACCCTCCAAAGTATCCTTAACAGTGACTTCATCCAGAGATTCATAAAGATTCCTCATATCTGCTACTTGACATCGAACGGTGTAAAATTCTTCGAGTGTTCTACTGACATGATCACAATCCTAAAACACGAATTGAATTATTTATTATGGCCTCTGCATTAATATTATAAATTACGTACCAATGAAACTACATTGTTACTTAGTACACCGCAAAACAAATTTTTTACGACCGTTTTGAGTGCTGGCGTCATTTCCTCAAGTTTGCTTACGAGATCTATGAAAAACTCTGCCATGTCCTTTTGCTCTGCAGTGTTTAATGGCTGATGATCCATTGTGTACACCTTGCAAAAACTTCTTGGATTATAGGCTTTGCGTTCACTTTCCTAAAAAGATCATAAACTGAATAAATACTTGCACCTTATAATGATAAAATGTATCTACCATCAAATATGCAAACATTCTCTGCAATTCCTTCAACGTCGATTCGTGTTTAGAATGCAATGTATCTGCAGCAAGGATGGATGCTCTAGCCTGAGGCATCATGTAAAGATGTTGCATGCAACTGGCCATATAGCATGTAGCACCTAGATTGGTAAGTCCTACATACCCACACTCGGAACGGCCATCTTCGTGTGGCCAATAATCCCAAGGATATGGCGAGTTCGGACCTAAAAAATATAAAAAAACTGTAATTTTGAAATTAATTGAATTAAATAATATTCATACCGGGTTGATGTTGCTTCAAAAGTTTCTTGTGTAGCATATCGTAGTTTTCAGGAGCTCCTTTAACTAAATCTACCAACAAATCGAATGCAGCGGTGCGGGAGCGTGCGCTCTTGCATTTGGGAACATGCCTCAGTTTGGGACTGGGCAATGCGAACAGGAAATTGAATATCTAAAAGAAATAATGATTATCAAGTGAATGTTGCAATGTATACAAGGAATAATTACTTCACAAAGCAATTCTTGTCCTTGCTTGCTGGTTTGGAACGGTGGTTTGTGTTTGATCAAGTTCGTTAATAGATTTAACAATCCTACTAATCCATCATCATCGACGGTTCTATGTCTAGTTTCTAAGAATTCTCGAGTTAGAATTGATCTGGCTATAGAATCGGTTAATCCATTTACATCAATTACGGAATTTTGAGGATCTTCTAAACTTTCTGCAAGGACAATGATTGATATTATTGAATTAATAAAGATAACCAGAGATTACCTTTGATAAACTCACTCGGCAAACTATCGACAAGTCGAGAAACCAACCAGAAATAATCACGGCATGCCGGACCGTATGGTTCTTTTCCTTCCTCAGGTGCTTGTATTACCTATAGGAATAAGCGAAGAATAGAAAGTTTGATTTTAACTAATATTAAAATGCTTACTTCAAATTTCTGAGGACGCATGCCCTCAGCTTTATCCATGTAAGTAAGCAACTGAGCAAGCATTGGAGCGACTAAACCGTTATCCATTGACTCGCTGTTCAGATTCGCAGATACACCTAAACACAATCTGTATAAAGCCGAACAGACTTCCCTTCTGACTGATGGCTCAGGATCTTCCAATACTAATCGCTGTAACCATGACGAGAAGTTTTGAGTTTTGAATAATGCTTCCCTCACTTCCTCTCGACAGTGTAGCCATGAAACTAGGAGGGCCATTGCGTAATGAATCACCTAAAATTAAGATTTGCATTATTAGAAAGTAGTGATAATACTCATTAGATATATACTTGAGCGCGACCCCAGAAGCCCGTTTTATAATGATTCGGATCCCTCGGCAGGGATGCTTCTTCTAGAATACAGGTCAGTTGGGGCATCGCTGTTTTAACATCCAACATAGCTAACATGCTTTCATTTAAGCAGGGTATTATGATTTTATCAGACCTATTAGGTCTGGTTTCGTGAGGCAACTGTTCCAGTCCCAGTTGACATAACAGCTTCAAAAGAGACGCTAAGCAATCCTGCTGCCATTCGCTGCCGTCTCCCCCAGATCTTTGCAACACACCTAAAATGAAATAGCGTTATAATTCTATATATTAATAATTATTAAAAGAAATATACTACTTCAAATAAATTAATCAAATAAATACAATAGAAAACTAATAAACGATAAAATGCGAGAATTATTGTATTTTTATTTATAAAGACTTACTTTCAAGCTTACCTGACATAAAAATATCAAAGATGTGTCTTAAACCGCCATGTTGAATGAAGAAACGGTTCCACGGCTCCTGTGGTCCGTCCCCCGACTTCTGAGTGGATTTCACGCTAAGCGATTCGACAATGTAAAGACTATACATCAACTTCTGCGCGCTGGAAGGATCTAAAAGATCCTGCAATGGTGTGTCCAGCTTTTGGAATCCTCGAAGAAGAGTGGGATTGGTAGGCAGCAGGCTCAATATCTCCCATACTCGTCTGCTCAAAACCTGGGCTTTCGTGTGCGGTATTTGGTGCTAAAAACAGTATTTGCATTCTAAATTCAATGTAATTTACCGGAACATAAGAAAATAACCAGTCTTAAAATTTCTTATTGCTGATGTATTTCGTTTTTAAATCAAATATCTACATGTGTAATATAATAAAGAAAAAAAGAATGAAATACGTAATGCTATACTTACGCCACCCTTGATTTGTGTTTTCATTGAGCTCAGTGTGTGCATTAAATTGAACAATTGCTCGAAGTATTTTGGTCTTAAGAGCAGCAAAGTTGGGATGGATTCCCGTGGTGGCGACGGCTGCAACGATGGGGAATCCATGCAGTCGCGTTTCTTCATGTTTCTGGAGACTCCCATCGATATGTATACCATCTGAAATAAAATTAGTAAGAAAATCTACGTTCTGAAAGAGTAAATCACGCGCTTACCTGATTCTCCTTAAAACCCATTTCAGCTAACGTTTTCTCGTCGCAATCTGTAGTTAACTCTTGTCCTTGCGTAATAATACGAATAGGATTATCGCTAAGCGAATTAGTGGCGTTTTCAGATTCAGATTTTTTTAGCTGAAATAACATTCACATTATTAATAATATTATTTTAGTCTTCTAACATCATTTGCATTGCTATTCAATTAGGGAAGAAATTTTACAATTACAAAGTTCACTTACATGACAAAGATCTTCCCACCATTTTGCTATTTCAGCTCTAAGATCCGCGACAAAGTCGGAACCAAGTAATTCTAATAAGCACCTCTCGGACATTCCTGCTGGTTGAATTACCAACCTAATTGGTGTGGATGATCGATCGCCCAAAGAAGCTGCATGACTTCCGATACCTTTGCCTTCTAAAGCCCATCTTCTCAGATGATAGGCATACCTAAATAAATATATTTATAAGTAAACTAAAATATGAAGAAATAAATAATTATACCTTCTCCTGAAAGTCTCCATATGAGTTTTCAGTAACAACAAAGCTCTTTGTATACATAACAAAGGAGGTTCTTCGGATCCGGGTGATTTCGCATTAACCAAATCTTCAGTAGCAGCGGCCAAATTTGTCATGCATTGAGTCACAAATTGACCTTCATGTTGCAGATTCTGTCCCATGTAGTAACTGTTCAAATATTGTATAGCTGCCATGCTTACATCTGTGTTGCAACATATAAATCAACTGTTAATATATATCTTGTATAAGTTAAATATTTGAAATACCTGTGTTATTTGCTCTAAGCGCAATTTTCCACATATGATCCATACCAAGGATGTAGCCGTCTTGACTACTACTATCCATATTAGCTGTAGCTATTCTAGCTAAGTTGCAAAGCTGCTGGAATAAACTTAAACAAGTCATGCTGAAAGTTTCCGGGGATAAGCTTGGCAAGTGGACAAGATACAAGCGTTTGAGTGCTTCAATGCCAAGAGCGTGTAATTCGGTACTCTTTGCTTGAGACAGTAACCAACTAAAGAGTTCATCTGCACATTCGGCGTCGTGCGCCAAGCATTCCCACAAAATATCCACTTGTTCAATTACCAATCTGCAAACAGAAAGAATTAGAAAGTTGATGGAAAAAGATCAAATGAATGAATTACTTGAAATTACTAGGCGAAACCAACGGTGAGAAAACGGCCGAAAGGAAATGCAACCGGACCTGTACCTCCATCTGATGTGAATACAAATGCAAAGCCTTGTCAGGGCTTGCAGTATAAGCTTTCAAGTTACTGAAGAAATGCGCCATCATGTGATGCTGACGTTCCGCCCAATGAGTAACGTGATGCATGTCGAGGTTTCTGAATTGTTGAAAAGATGTTAATAATTTTGGTAGCAAACGGAGCGAAACTATCACAGATCTGTAACGAGAAAGCAGAAGCAGTTTATATCGTATGTTTTGAATGTTTAATAGAGTGTATTTACGTATTATTCGCTAAATTGTGCAAACATCCTTCTATAAATTTCATCCGAATGATGCGCTCCGTATTGTAACATAGAAGATTGCACAAAGTTTTCTCCGCTTCTAATGCTAGTCCTTCTCCAAGCTGACCAATTTTGTTATCCTGCAGCAAATCCCAGAGAAGGGTGTTTCCCGGCTGACAGACATTTTCCAATTTGAAGCAAGCAGATAATCGTGGATCCAAGCGCACCGGAGATTTTTCAGGCGATGATCGGCTTATCATAGCGTGCAAATTCATTTGAGCCTAGTATCAAAACGATATAGTATTATTTAAAGTTTAACGTATAATGAAATTATAAATGTCTATTATATGTAACCTACTTGTTGCTCTGCAAGTTGAGCAAGTTCTTCCTCGCAAACGGAATCTTCTCCATCGAAATCTGCCATGTTCTTCTCTGATTTATTGCTCATTCTCGATGAGTAGCTACCATCGGCATCGCCCTCCACCTCAGCTTCATCGCCACTTAAAAGTTCCAACATGTGACTACAAATACAAAAACAGTATTAAATAATAGTTCAAGGATTGTTATATACCTTGCAGCACGGGGATGAATCGTAAGATATGAATTTGCGCATGGACTTTCACGAGCCTCTAACGCTGCCGCTTCTTTTCCTAATTCACTGCAAGAGGAGCTTTCTTCCAAATACACGGCTTGTTTCAATCCTCTGAAGAAAATATAGACGAACATTATGTTAAGTACATCGCAATTTAGTTTTTTTTTAATTATTCAGAATTATTTTGTATAATTGTGACTTTGTAATTTATAGTAAAATTTAATTTCTTTTACGCTGTTTTGATTTATTTTCTGTTATTTTATTATATATTAATCGTAGATAGTAAATAGATACTTACGCATCGACGAGGCTGTTCACTTGAGCCGGCATTATAAGACTAGCAACCTCTTTCAGTGCAGCGCGCTTTATTTCTTGATCACTATCTGCTTCTGCATCGCTCAATGTCTCAATTTCAGCGACATCGGATCTACGCTTATCTGAAATTACAACTGTTTTGAAAATGATATTATTTTGTAATTATTCCCACAATATTATGATAATAAACTATGATATTACCACTCGTACTTTTCTTTACAATACCAATTAACTTCATTACCTCGTATCTTTTTAACCCTATTTTTTCTTAACATTTTTCTCCTCTTTCGAAACTTGGATGCATCGGTTCCTTCAATTTCGTCTTGGGAACTACTAGATGCGATTGTCTCGATACCTTCCGGCATCTCATTCGAACTATTTAATAGCTTTTTGCGCACGGAACTTCTGTAAATCGATTATTAATAAAAAAAAATGTGTAATTAAAAAAAGGGAAAATAAAGTGTTACATCTGCCTCTTTTCGGGCTTAGCTCTAATAGTTCCACCACTGCTCAAATTGTCTTTGGGCTTCCTTTTGCTGGAATCGATGTTGTCGCTGCTGCTGCCAGCCTCCTCCACGACGTTGCAGGACTGCTTTCTGGGCATCTTACATGGCGTTGGTCCTTCGCTGCTGTCCACCGCAATATCCTCATCAATCTCCACCCCATCGATATCCTCGCTGTCGGATTTGTGGCTCTCTGAATGACCGCTGTCCGGATGCTCCTCTTCGGAATTGCTGGGATCTAAACTGACACTGTTTTCTGATGAACTAGCACATTTATGTAACGCTATACCAGCAGCTGAAGCCGCCAAACTGATCAATCCCGTTTCCGTCCCTGCTCCACCTCGAGTCCATATAAATTTAATCAACGCTGATGCCAAATAGAGGGTCTGCAAAATTAGATCGACGACAGTTAGTTTACAATAAAACAAAAGCAATAATTTTAAATTCCCACCTGTTCGGTGTGATCTTTAGGTTCCAATTTAACCAGTAAACTGTAAAGATGCAAGGCCGGCGGCGACGAGAGGTGCTTCACCAATCCGGGAAGCAAATCGTGAACGGGTTTCGCGCAGTGCTTCAACTGTGCCGCCGCCCAAATGATGTCCATGTGTTCACACATTATACGACCTTCCATCGCCAAGAAATTTAAAATAATATGACTCTGTTTAATAACCTACAAATAACAAATTAAGAATATGTAACGTTATCAGTATCGATTTCCTTCGTCTTGTTATGCATTTAAAGTACGTGTTGTAACGCGTATTTAAATATTACCTCTACATGTAAATTTGGACCGAATATATGAGAAATAATATTGTTACTGATGAGCCAATCGGCCATATGTCGAGGGGCGGCTTCTGCTTCCGGAAGACCCTCTCCTACACAAAGTTCAGCTAGTACTCCGATCTGGTTGTTGATCTGCGTGATGCCGGCCAATCGCATCGTGAGTGTACTAGACGTGAAATATTTGAATGCCAAATCTAAACCATCCAAATCAAATGCCATTGGTGTATCTAATGGGTCTTTAATTGCATTCCACATAAAATCTATAATCAAAACAATTTATATTCGAATGAAAATTACATCGGAAAGTATATTTGTAATGGAATGAAATGGTTCGAATGGAATCCTATTATGCTACAGCCCGTTGGTGCGCAAACTTAGTTGATTTGTGGCGCACAAAATCATGAAAAATTTGCGTAGCACTGCTATAGATCATAAGAGAAAAGGTACATATTAGTAATGATTAGAACGTTTGCCAAAAATGCCCTGTTAGTTTCTATATACTAAATAAGATATTTATATTGAACAATCAAACATACCAAGGCTTACAGACAGATATCGACTATATTAAATGACAATACATTTAGGTACAACCGAAACGTTAATACATTTCTTAATGACAATTTGATCATACTTATTGATTACATTAACGATTCTAATTTATAACATTAAGCTTAAACTGTAATTATTTATAGTTTTTCGGCTTCTCGCATTTTTTTTCTAGATATTTCAATATTTTTGAATAATTATATGCAAACTTTTTGGAGCGAATGATTCATTTTAAAAATGATACTAATTGGTAAGCTGACTGATAGAACCAATAAATTGTTAAATAACAAAGAACCGCAATTATTCATTTAAAGATCCGGAGGTTGCTGACCCCCTGTTCTAAATGTTATAAATAGTCTTCTTGGAGAATGAAGATGTATCAGCATAATTAAAAATAAACAATTTGTTATAACTTTAATATTAAGCAAAGTAAGCTCCATGTTTGATTTGTTCAATAGAGTTTAATACAATATCTTAACTTTAAATATCAAGATACTATAATTAAAATATCCTCTTTTTTCGTATTTATATAATGTGTTTTCAATTGAAATAGATAAATAACTTACCAGCCATGCTTTTTATCGTAGGTGTGCGCAGATCTTGATCCGATAACTTGCACATGTACCGTAAAACGCAGGACCTCAATGGAACAAGTAGAGACATCATACTCTTGAAGTTCATCCAAAGTTTTAAGTTGCAAACTAAACAAATACATCAAATAAAGATTAATATATGCATTAATAGTAGCAAACATAAGTTAGCTTCTTCATTCGTAAAACAGGCATTTCATTGAACTTCGGGTACCCCTGATTTAAAAGAACCTCAAACAAACAAAAAAAACTTTCTTAACCGGTTAGATACAGATATATTCACAAAACTGAATGTCTAAACTTCTGATTCGCAACGCAACAAAATGATTATATCCCGTTTGTAACGTAAATAATGAGAACTTAACGTAAGTTAAATCCATTTGCGATTGACCCCTGTGGACACAAAAGACTTTTTTATTCCTACTTAATGTCTTTTGCATACCATTGAACTATTTAATCGATTCGATAGTTTCTGAAAACGATGGAATAGTTTGCATTTCATTCTTCAAATATGGTTTTTATTTTCCATAATTTATCATAGATCTAGTGCGTTGTATGAATGTATGAGAAACAATACTTGCGTGAATCTGTCTCTTTCTGCTATTAATGTTTTCTTATATGCTGCACCGACCAAATTATTGTTAAATATCTGTACATTTAATTGACATTAGTGTTCATCTAATGATTTGTTTTTATACACAAATATTAGTCTTGTTAAAAATTGTTACAATCATCAATTTATCTTGTAAATGGGGAATATGTTAATAAACCCTCCTGTTGCTAACATAATAATTTTTGTAATATAATACGGCCTTATTCTGACACCGTTTGGGTTATTCGACTACTTTACCTTCATTGCTGATCCAGTAAAAGCCAGAAAACCAAACTTTTTGTAAGATTTGAATTCTACACCTTTCGTATTAAATAGGACACTCTAGTCATTCGGCTATAAGCTGTTAAGTGAAATTGTTCATGAAATCGCTATTTGACAACAGACGTGTCACACGAAAGTTTCGATTCGTGTTCTATTAATGAAAACAGTAGTCAAAATATTAACCCCTTGTCCTACAATTTAAGTTCCATCAGTGTAAGCCCAAAATGAAAACGAAACGCAGCCATTCCACTTTTCGGCCAATGTATCACAGTCCAGGCTCTTAATAATCAGTTTTGGTCCTAAGATCTGAACAAGAGTCTCACACGTGATTGTTGACAAAAGGGTTAAAATAACTAATTATTCTGTTTCTTTGATTTGTCCTAAAATGGGTTATACATGCGATCTATTAGATATCGAATTTCTTGTATTTTATATTATCTATACTAATCACGTGTTATTTTAAAAGTCCGTTACTTGAATACTACTTGAGTATTATCATGTGTTCAGAGCCAATTTATAAGTAATTTTACCC